>JAOTNS010003687.1:237500-548378 GCA_028476615.1 Culter alburnus | reverse complement strand
ATGGCAGATGGAGCAATAATAACTGACATGATCCATGATTACATGATATTTTTAGTGATATTTGTAAATTGTCTTTCTAAATGTTTTGTTAGCATGTTGCTAATGTACTGTTAAATGTGGTTAAAATTACATCGTTCTTACTGTATTCACAGAGAGCTGTCGCTATTTTCATTTTTAAACACTTGCAGTCTGTATAATCATAAACACAACTTCATTCTTTATAAATCTCTCCAACAGTGTGTAATGTTAGCTTTAGCCACGGAGCACAGCCTCAAACTCATTCAGAATCAAATGTAAACATCCAAATAAATACCATACTTACACGATTAGACATGCTGCATGACGAACACTTTGTAAAGATCCATTTTTGAGGGTTATATGATATATATATCACTGCAAAACAAGCTCTGCTCTGTCCACCCCACATCTAACTTTCTCTTCTTTTTCAGGATATCATGATGGAGCTGATTCTGTGTAAATGTTCTCTTTCTGACTGTTTACATGAACAAAGTGGGTTGAGTGTTTTCCAGGCCAAGATAAGCCTTAGAAATGATTCAGTAATAGTGCAAATCAGTTATTAAAACCAAATTCTTTAGAATAGAAAATGTGTTTTAGCCTTGCATATTTGGACACATGAGAGCCCCAAAAGGGGTCAGGACAGCCCTCAGCCCACATTAACTTTCCACAGGTCACACCAAGAAGGATGACTGAACAGATGAACAAATGAACACGCATGAAACTAACAAAAAAAACCCTCCATTTTCAGGTGACAGCATGCAGCTCTATCAAGGCCAGGGAATGTTTCACTCCACCAAAAAGTGAGTGTGCGGTTGTGATCTCAAGGAAGAATCTTGCGTTAATAAATATCTTCCACAAACACTGGCAAGTAAAAAGATCCATATACTTTATAGGCCTAACTTGTTTTAATGTTCTGCCTCAAAATGAAATTAGTAGCCCTACATGTGCACCTTTTTGTTTTAAGCCAATATTAGATGCATAATAATAACAGTAGCATAAATTGGGATAAATGTTAGTTAGTCTACACATATGTACCAGTATATTTTATGTGCATCTGGGATAACCTCAGGTCACAGTACATCAGTCACTGATGTATGGAATGGCCCATGTTGTTTAGCAGTCTAGCCAAGCCCATGGGACAAAGTACACAATGCTACTAAAAACAGGGCATATATAATTGGAGGGCATATTCTTGAGAGTACTACCACACACACAAGTCTGCATCTTCTTCTTCTGCAAGACAAACTTTTCTTTTGATTTTGACACTTCAATGATATGAATATGTAATGGCATCCAGTTCAGGTAAGAATAATTAAATCATGTAATATGTTAATCAAGCTAAAAGATCTTGTTAAAAAGACAATGTATTGATATAATGTCAGCGATAATGCAGGATTGATTACTTAATGGGATAGTTCACTCATTAATGAAAATTATTTCATAATTTACTCACTGTCATGTCATTTTTAATACGTATGACTGGGGAACACAAAAGATAATATTTTGAAAAGTGTTTTAGTATTGTGTGTGTGTGATCCACAGAAGACAGTCATACAGTTTTGGAACAACATGAGGGTGAGAAAATGATGAAAAAAATATAATTTATAAGTGAACATGGGGAATGAAGAATTTTAAAAGAAGCATTTCTCATTTCACTTTAATACTTTATATTCAACTGCTAAAATAATTGGTTGTTTATTTGCAGCTTTTAGACATGCATATGCATAACACTAGAAACATATCAAATGTTTGGAAGTAACAGTACATTTACCTTGCTAGAAAATTTAATACAATAATAATAATTAAAAAAAAAAAAAAAAAAGGCCCTGCATCTGTAATTAGTTTACTTTTTTATAAAGATTATAAAAAAGTTTTAGAGTTTAGTTTCTGTAAAAATGTCAGTTTCATTTCATAGTTCAGATATAGGGGTAATAGGGCAACATTTATCAAGTGAATACCTATCGTAGCTTAGGTAATTTCATAAATGAATGTTATTTTAGTAAAAACAATTATTTTTAAGTCATGTTTTTAAAGGCAACTTTGTTTAGTCTGTTTTTGAAAAAAAAAAGTTTAAGGAAGACTCATCCACTCATGGGCATTTTTGAATGGATCAGGCCTTACAATTAAGATGACGTACATTTGTAAATTTAATAATAAATGTGCTTTATTAGCATGACAATACTTTACATGGAAATTTCCAAAACATCTGCATATAAATAAAGCCCTGCAACACAAATATAGTGCAAAAGGGGATGCATAAATTAACTGTCATCATTTTAATTTATTTTAAAATTTCTCAATATACAAAAATATACAATATAAAACACATAACCTAAAGCAGTGGTCACCAAGGTCACTAAGCCAAGATCCTGACCTTGACCTTTATGAAAGACAAGATCTACTTGATAGAAAAAGACAGCCCAGATTGTATTGTTTTTTTTTTTGTTTGTTTGTTTGTTTTTGTGGCCAAATTATATTCTGATTTATTTATTTATACAAGCAAATTGGCAGATTCTGATGCTGGTATTTATTATTAATATTATTATAATAAACAAAAATGCATAGCCATTTCAAATTAGAGGTAACCACTGCTTTTTAATGCATGAGCAATTGTTTTTGATTTGAATTATTTGATTTCAAGATTTAAAGCAAAAACATTTGGTTACATTTGGTCATTTAGCAGACGCTTTTCTCCAAAGTGACTTACAAATGAACTTTATCTTTGTGAAATTATATCCACAAGTTTCCTACGCCCCATGAGGCCTTGCGTCAAAAGTGGGAGTGTCTTCCGGTTTCGAAGTAAACAAGCTGGACGTGACACTCATTCATTCAACAGTTGACAGTCATTCAAGATTTAGCTATCCAAACTTGCGAATGTTTGTCTTTTATTTAAAGATTTAAGATTCCAGCATCAATATTTGAACAATGTTTTACAATAAAAAAAATGTTACAGTAACAGTAATTTATTAATTTATGTCAGGAATGCAGATCAATCATGCTAAATCTAACTGATATTTATATTGACATAAAAAGAAAACGCATACCTATTCAGTTGCACCTGCTTCATTTATTTACGATTACAAGAATGCACAAAACAACTCCATTAAGGCTTTTAAATCCAAAGGCTTACACATTTAGAAATATATTGATAACATACCCTATGTTTACGTCACTTTTCTGAGCCTTTCTATTGATTTTCCTCTAAATTATGCAATGATTGAAATCCGAGGACGTTTGCACGATCTCTCCTGTCTATCTATCCTGATCCTTTAAAGGTGCCCTAGAACTTTTTTTAACAAGATGTAATATAAGTCTAAGGTGTCCCCAGAATGTGTCTGTGAAGTTTCAGCTCAAAATACCCCATAGATTTTTTTTAATTCATTTTTATAACTGCCTATTTTGGGGATCATTATAAATGCGCCGATTCAGGGCTACTGGCCCTTTAATTCTCCTGCTCCACGCCCACGGAGCTCGCGCTTGCCTTGAACAGTGCATAAACAAAGTTTACACAGCTAATATAACCCTCAAATGGATCTTTACAAAGTGTTCGTCATGCATGCGTCGGATTATGTGAGTATTGTATACTGTTATATTGTTTACATTGATTCTGAATGAATTTGAGGCTGTGCTCCGTGGCTAACGGCTAATGCTACACTGTTGGAGAGATTTATAAAGAATGAAGTTGTGTTTATGTATTATACAGACTGCAAGTGTTTAAAAATGAAAATAGCGACGCTCTTGTCTCCGTGAATACAGTAAGAAATAATGGTAACTTTAACCACATTAACAGTACATTAGCACATGCTAACAAAACATTTAGAAAGGCAATTTACAAATATCACTAAAAATATCATGTTATCATTGATCATGTCAGTTATTATTGCTCCATCTGTCATTTTTCACTATTGTTCTTGCTTGCTTTACCTAGTCTGATGTCGGCTTTGGAGATCCAGACGTTACGCTGCCCTTGTCTAAGCCTTTCATATGTTTGGATCATGGGCTGGCATATGCAAATATTGGGGCATACATCCCGACTGTTACGTAACAGTCGGTGTTATTTGAGATTCGCCTGTTCTTCGGGGTCTTTAAAACAATGAGATTTAAATAAGAAAGAGGAAACAATGGATTTGAGACTCACTGTATGTCTTTTCATACTGAACTCTTTTATTTGACTATGCCAAGATAAACTCAATTTTCATTCGAGGGCACCTTTAAGCCAGAGCAACAGAGGGAGCTCATGAGACACGGGAATGAGTTATACGAGTTAACCGAATGTGTATGAATCTGTGAAAGATATGCATTTGTGAGGAATCACCAAAGGCACAGGGAGAGACAGAAAACATTAAACCAAATAAATACACATTATAATCATATAGAATTGTCTACGTTCCTCAAGCAGTCTCTAGTATTTTCCATAAACGAGTGTATTTATTATCGCAATGGTTAACATAACCATCGCATAGCCTATATGACCGTGGAAACGCGACTGGTTCTGGCACGCACGACAGGTTAGGAGTAAAATATAACATCATATGGCTTTGGTGCATCAGTGACAGGTGAAGAACAGACAGCAGGTTGTTCGTGTACATAGATATATACACTAGATGTCACCTTGGGGTTCTAAGCATGCGTCAAAACCGCCGCCATTTGGAATAGGGGTCTGTCATAGGTAGTAGCTAGGTAAGCTTGACCCATCACTGCTAGTGGCAGCTGCCACTCGACCTGTCACTGCTGTATGCGCCTGCCCCGCGACCTGCCACCGCTGTCACTCGACCTGTCACGTATAAACGCGCCTGTCAGTCGACCTGCCACGGCTATACCCGCCTGCTCCGCGACCTGTATGCGGTCACGCCATCTATGCTTAAAATGTATTGGCCTCTACATGAGGTTGCGTGGTAGGTGTTAAGTGTCGGTAGAAATATTTTTAAAATTCATAAAAAATAAATAAAATGAAACTGTTTACTGCAAACTTCACCTGATTCTTGTTATACATGTTCCCATTAAGTACCACTGTAACTCATGTTTTTTACTGTTTTATTCTTTAATATTATTTATGTCAAAGTCATAGACTACCTCGCTATACAGACATATTTTAAAAATTCATAAAATATGAAATCAAATTGTTTTCTACAAACTCCACCTGATTATTGTTCTAGATCTCCCCAAGTACACCGTGGTATTTCGTTTGTTGATTTTTTTTTTTTTCCTTTTATTCTTTAATATTATAGGTAGTCGATAGTTCATTCGAAGTTTACTCAAGTGGAAATGTGACTAATAACTTAGGCCTACTAGCACTATGCATTATATTTTTAAAAAAGTAGATTTATCTTAATACAAAACCTTACATTTTCTCTGGACTCAATGTAAATCATGTCTGACCGTTGGAACGAACCAAAAAAAAAAAAAAACCTAGAAATCGCATTCATGACGATTTATGGTGATTTTATTCCGTTAGACCTTTGCCTACATTGACTCTGATGCATTAAAGAGGAGGGCTCCCCGTTCCGATGGTGCTCTATTGACGCATTCGTTCCAATGAACTGCCGTAGCCAAGGTGACATCTAGTGTATATATCTATGGTTCGTGTATGCAGGGCCAGGATGCTCTTGTAGTCATGCAGCCAACTTTGTGGAAGGTCAGTAAAGTAAGGGCAATTAAGGGCACGAAAACTGTTTATTGTATTGTGATATTATTAACTATATATTGTACTAAACTGAATGTTGTCCCTGAGCGCCGTAACGATATCTCTCATAAAGATTTGCAACTTTACAAAGTAAACAATGATCCGAAAAACACTTAGCCTCTTCGCTAATTAGCACGCAAAATACCATTGGTATGCTACTTCCGCTGCCTCACCGGAAGTTGTACCCACGTTCTATTTTACAGTAGCGCCCCGTGGAAACAGGTGGATACACACAAAAAAGCATGAAACAAAAACAGCAGGCTGAATGGGACGTAAATTCACCTCTCTGACAGCAGGTGGCGCTTATGGAGCAGCAGTGATACAGCGTTTCCTTGGTTACCGCTCTAAACAAAGCTGAACTGCGCTAATAATTAGCTACTTTATTCGAAGGTAACAGGAAAATAAAATGCCATTGCCATCGACATTTTTCTGAAAACAGTAATTCCTTTAGATGCATTCATATAACCCCTCACCCCCAATTCAACATCTATATTTTCTTCCTATATTTCGAGCATCATGAACAGTGAGCTGCTCTGCCTGCTTCAGAATTTTCTCCTCTTTGCGCCCGTCTTCAGAGTCTCTGGCCTCTTGTTAACAGCCGTTTACAGATTCAGACATGATGTGGGCTATTTACGTTTATCTCTGTGCCAGTAGCGCCTGAAAATAATATAAAAATAATACAAAAATACAGTACAAAGACTGGAGAAATGTAATGTATTTTTGTGCTCATATTTCTGTTATTTCCTCAAGCTACTGGAACAGATCGACGATCGACGGGTTGGCGACCACTGACCTAAAGTATTTTTTCAAGGAACAAAAGTCTAATTGTTTTCTTTTACTGTCACATCTGTTTTTGGTTTGATTTCATGTTCATGTTTTGTCTTTTATTTTGAAATTTGTCATATTTCATCTTCATGTTAAATAGGTGTGTTCATACGGCCTCGTAATTCCTGTAGTTGCGAGATTCTAGCTTGTAAAAACCATTCACGTCCTCGTAGAGATTGTAATTAGCCTACAGTTTGTAAGCTGGGAGTTTTCTGAAAGCTCCCACATGTACCACGTGGCCACTGTACCACCTGACTGCTATAGATTCATAGGCGTTTATAGTGGTGCCATGGAAACACATAATTCCCAGTCCAAGGACGTGAACAGCTCCGAATATAATGTCACGTGATGTCATCTCAAGATTCCGGTAAATACGAGTTGGCGTGAATGCAGCATAAGAATCCGTGTGCCCCTCATGTGATCCTGTCATGTGCTTCTGCAGTACATGTGTCTTGTTGTCATTGGTTCCTTTGTTTCAGGTGTCAGGTGTGTTTGACATCGGCTGAGGCTGGATGCAACCGGTTGGGGCGGGGATAAGCTGAAAACAGAGATGTG
This sequence comes from Culter alburnus, assembly GCA_028476615.1. NCBI lineage: Eukaryota > Metazoa > Chordata > Actinopteri > Cypriniformes > Xenocyprididae > Culter > Culter alburnus. Next base: position 541,297 of record JAOTNS010003687.1, on the reverse strand, counting down.
AAGTCGGACACGTTCTGCTTCTCGTAGTGACGCTCGCGCGCTGCGTTGCATACTTTGAAAAATGCAATATTTGACTAATACACTGATATTTCAGACATTTAGCCAACAGTCGGGATCATTAATATATACGCCCCCAAATTTTGCATATGCCAGCCCATGTTCAAGGCATTAGACAAGGCAGTATTAACGTCTGGAGCTGCATAGCTGAATCATCAGATGTTATGCTGGTAAGCAAGCAAGGACAATAGCAAAAATGGCAGATGGAGTGATAATAACTGACATGATCCATGATATCATAATATTTTTAGTAATATTTGTAAATTGTCTTTCTAAATGTTTTGTTAGCATGTTGCTACACCAGAGGTACCAAAACCTTCCAAAAAATGTATTATGCCCCCCCTTTAAGATAAGGGGAAACTGAATACTGATAGTATCAGACACACACAGGTTCATTACCATGAAGGGCAGAGACAGTGAGTATCTATATACAAAAATGTTTATTAAATTCACAACGATCAGATAAAACACTTAAAAGACCAGACAAGGATATAGCTGGGGATGAGCTCAATGACCACAGCTGAGTAAGGCAAGGCAAGGCAATTTTATTTGTATAGCACATTTCATACACAATGGAATTCACAGTGCTTTACATAAAAAGAATAATAAAATAGAACATAAGGAATAGAAATAACAGTAAAAACAGAGAATTTGCTGTCTGGATGGATGAGCTAGGAAGTCTCAGGGAGTTTGTTGTTGTTGTTGTCGTCCATCAGAGTTGGATCTAAACGGATCTATCCATCAGAGCGGATCAGAATGGATCTTCCTCACACAACAGGACTGCTACCTGTTAAGGCACTTCAAACTGATAAACACAGTTCAATCTCCCCTTTTGCCAAGACACCTCAAACTGCACCACACAGCCCTAATCCCCTTCCGGAGATATCTTACCTATGCAATGCAGTTCAAATTTCCCCTTTGGAAATTTCCCCTTTGAAAGTGTCCTGACTGAATCCAGAGATATCTTAACCATGCACTACAGCTTAAATTTCCCCATGGTTTGTCCCCTTATCCAATTTTACCAAATTTTAACCTAATCACTTTCTTCCTAATTCTCCCAGCTCTTTCAACCAGACAGCAGTTTTAAAATGCATTAAAGTTAGAATAACAGATGATACATAAAAGATATAAATACATTAAAATGAAATAAAAACAGGAAAGGAATTAAAAGATAAAAAGATAATACGTATAAAATAAAGTGCAAACAGTTCGGACAGCACAGTGCTAATCAGCAAATGCATAGATAAAAAAAGATGTGTTTTTGAGTCTGGATTTGAATGTGGCTACTGTTGGAGCACACCTGATCTCTTCTGGAAGCTGGTTCCAGCTGCGGCTGGCGTAACAGCTAAAGCAGACTCTCCTTGCTTGAGTGAACCCTTGGTATTTCTAAATGACTTGATCCTGATGATCTGTGATCTGTTAGGTTTATATTCTATGAGCATATCTGCAATGTATTGAGGTCCTAGACCATTGAGTGATTTATAAACAAGTAACAGTACTTTAAAATCAATTCTAAATGCAACTGGAAGCCAGGCAAGGACCTGAGGACTGTGTGATGTGTCATGTTTTTCGATTCTGCTCAGAATCCTGGCAGCAGCGTTCTGTATGAGCGCAGCGTCTTATGGTCTTTTTTGGAAGACCATGAGGAGCCCATTACAATAATCCACCCGGCTGGTGATGAAGCATGAACAAGTTTCTCTAAGTCTTGACTGGAGATAAAGCATCTAATTCTTGCAATACTTTTGAGATAATATATGCTGATTTAGTTATTGTCTTTACATGGCTACTGAAACTCAGGTCTGACTTCCCAAATTCACACCAAGATTCCTGACTTGATTTTTAGTTGTTTGACCCCTAGAGTGAGGTACATGTTCACTTTGAGAACTTCATCTTTGTTTCCAAACGCAATGATTTCAGTTTTGTCTTTGTTTAACTGAAGGAAGTTTAGACACATCCAATTTTTAATTTCATCAATGCACTGGCACAGGGAGTCAATGGGGCTGTAGTCGTTAGGTGATAGGGCTAGGTAAATCTGGGTGTCATCTGCATAGCTGTGATATGCAATTTGGTTCTTTCTCATTATTTGGCTCAGTGGCAGCATATATATAGGTTGAACAGGAGGGGTGCAAGAATTGAACCTTGAGGGACTCCGCATATCATGGATGTCCACTCAGACTTATGGTCACCGATACTCATATAATAACCTCTCCCTTCTAAGTATGACCTGAACCATTTAAGGACCATCCCAGAAAGCCCAACCCAGTTCCCTTTCAAGGGAACTCGCGTTGCGTCGAGAATGACGCTGTGGGAACGCTCTGCGTAATTGCGTCGTGAAGCACCTATGAAATCAGTCCAATGGCGTGACGGAAGGTGGGTGACGTCATGACCAGGAAACTATAAAGCAAACCCAGACCAAACAATGTCAGCTTCTGTGCCTTCAGCAAGCGCTTTATGTGAAATTGTCTCTGTCTATTTATTGTTGTTTGTCCACAAGCTTAAATTTATCTAGACAGGAGTATAATGGCGAGCAAACAGCAGTTTGTCATGTGTTTCTCCCTGCACTCGCTGGGGATACACGTGATTTATGTGTTGTTTGTATGGGAGTGGAGCATGTGTGCTCGTCAGCTCTCTTTTGGGCTGACAGAATTAAAAGCATTCATAAAAATGTCCCGAAGTGTAAGAAAAGCATGCACTATCAGGAGGTTTTAGGTCCGCTCCCGTTGGCTTTATTCTCGAGGGAATAAAAGTCTAGTGCAAGGCTCAGATCTCGCGTTTGCCGAGGCAACGCGTGGATTACGGTCTGCAGTAAAGATCAATGGCTCGGATCTCGCGTTTGCCGAGGCAGCGCGCAGATTTCTGGTCTGCAATAAGAATATAGTGGCTCGGATCTCGCGTTTGCCGAGGCAGCGCGCAGATTACTGGTCTGCAATGAAGAATGGCTCGGATCTCGCGTCTGCCGAGGCAGCGCGTAGATTACTGGTCTGCAATAAGAATATAGTGACTCGGATCTCACGTTTGCTGAGGCAGCGCATGGATTACTGGTCTGCTATAATATCAAGGGCTCGGATCTCGCGTTTGCCGAGGCAGCGCGTAGATTACGTGCCTGTAATGTATATAAATATTTATGTACTTTCGGAGGGAACTGAGCAGACGGGAGTTTCCCTTTCTCGCTTGTCCCTATGATCGCTTGCAAACTATTACGAGCTACAATTCTTTTTGTGTTTAATTTCAGCTAGGACTTTCAGCATGTATTCTTGTGTGTTTGTTTACTGGCTGCATTTAATTTGAGAATTAAATGAAAATGTGTCTGCTTTGAAAAGTTTGTGTCTGTATGAGAATACTACATCCAGCCTATCATCTAGACCGTTTTTACTTGTCTGGTTGATATGGCTGCATTTAATTTTTTAGAAATTAAATGATAAATACTTTTCAGAAGTTAGACATCTGTATTAATACACTATATTCAGCTTTTCATCCAGACCGTTTTTACTTGTCTGGTTGATATTTGGCTGCATTTAATTTTGAGAAATTAAATGACAATTACTTATCTGATTTTGGGGAAATCAGATGCCTGTTTTACTCTATTTTCTGCCTTTAGTCCAGACCGTGTTTACTTGTCTGGTTGATTTGGCTGCATTTTAATTCTGAGGAATTGAATGGTGAATTCCCGGGGGGAAATGGATAACACCTCATTATACGGTGCCCATCTCCCTTTGGCGCTATTAGCTGAAGTCTCCTCTGGGTAAGACGAATCTGAGGATCGTCGTTATCGCGTAGAAGGCTTCGGTGAAGAGGTTCTGACATCAGTGGTGTCAGACCTCTGAGGGCATCCCCTCCGGGGTAAATGGGTTACACCTCACTTCACGGTGCCCATCTTCCTTCAGTGCCCTCAGGGGGCATTTCTGCCAACCCCGCCACCTCGGTGCTTTGGGGCGCAGAGGTCCCCAGCGAGTTCTAGTTCGGTTGTTCCCTGCCGGTCTCCCGTTTCAGGGCACCGAATTGGCTACTCAAGTTATGTCAGAGCCCAGTCTCGAGAGGCTGGTTCTCTTTGTACGAAGTCTTTTCGGGGTAAGATGGATCTGAGGACCGTCATTATCTTCAAAAAGGCTGTGAGAGGGCAGTCCCCTCCGGGGGGAAGTGTTCGACACCTCATGACACGGTGCTCATTTCCTTTCGGTGCCCTCAGGGGGCCATTCTGCCAATCCTGCCACCTTGTGTGCTTCGGGACGCAGTGGTCTCCAGTGAGCCTATATCTCAGTGTCTGCCTGGAAACGTAGCCGCACTGGGATGCTCGCCCCCTCTACGGAGGGTCTCACAGCAATCAATTTGGCTGTTCCCTGCCGGTTCGCCGCTTCAGGGCACCAAATTGGTTGCTTGAGTAATACCAGAGACCAGTCTTGAGAGGCTGGGTTCTCTTGGCCTCTGGGGCAATATGGTTAACACCTCACTATACGGTGCCCATTTCCCTTCAGTGCCATCAGGGGGCCATTCTGCCAACCCTGCCACCTTGTGTGCTAGGGGCGCAGCGGTCTCCAGCAAGTTCTAGTTTCGGTTGTTCCCTGGCGGTCATCCACTTCAGGGCACCGAACTAGCTACTCAAGTTATGCCAGAGACCAGTCTTGATGGGCTGGTTCTCTTTGTATAAGTCTCCTGGTGATAAAATGGATCCGAGGACCATCATTATCTCCAAGAAGGCTGCGGGAGGGCAGTCCCCTCCGTGGGGAAGTGGTTTACACCTCATTACACGGTGCCCATTTTTCCCCTCGGTGCCCTCAGGGGGCCATTCTGCCAACCCTGCCACCTCGCGTGCTTCAGGGCGCAGCGGTCTCCAGTAAGCACATATCTCAGCGTCTGCCCAGAAACGTAGTGGCACTGGGATGCTTGCTCCCTCTGCGGAGGGTCTCAGAGCAAACAATTTGGCTGTTCCCTGCCGGTTTGCCGTTTCAGGGCACCAAATTGGTCGCCTGAGTAATACCAGAGACCAGTCTCGAGAGGCTGGCTCTCTTGGCCTCAGAGGGAAAGTGGTTAACACCTCCTAATACGGTGCTCATTTCCCTTCAGGGCCATCAGGGAGCCTTTCTGCCAACCCCGCCACCTTGTGTGCTTCGGGGCGCAGCGGTCTCCAGCGAGTTCTAGTTTCGGTTGTTCCCTGCCGGTCATCCGCTTCAGGGCACCGAACTGGCTACTCAGAAACTCCGGAGGCCAGTCTCGAGAGACTGGTTCCCTTAGTAGATTTTTGACAGCATGAAAGACTGCCAATATATCTCAATGGGTCCTGCACTTGGGGGTTCCTGTCCTCAGTGGTAGGCCCTGAGCAGGCTCTGGTTATGGAGGAGATAAACTCTGCTGGGGAAGAGGATCTTTAAGATGTGTTCATCCTCCTCATCATATTTTATCGTTCCATAAAAGGATGGGTTGTGTCCAGTTTTTGATCTGTGCGCTGATGCGATTCGGGACATAATCAGATCCGAGGACTTGGTTTGTCACGATAGATCTGTGGACGCATACTCCCATATTCCATCCTTCCTTTCGGCCTAGTCTTGTCACCCTGTGTTTCTGGCTCAAAGTGTGAGCAGATGGCGGATAGGCATTGAGATGTCATCCTTGCCGCATGAAAGTATGGGGGGTTAAGGCTGAGCGCAACGAAAAGTGTGCTTTCTCCATTTCAGAGGACCACTTTTTCAGGCGTGGTGTGGGATTAGATGACGATGCAGGCACCGGTTCGATCCACAAAGCTGTAAGCAAGATAACTAGGCCAGTCACTCACTCTCAGACAGTTGCGAGACTGTTTGGTCTGATGGCAGCTGCGTCCAACGGGATACCTTTTGGCCTGCTGTACATAAGACCTTTGCAGTAGTGGCTCAAGACCAAGGGGTTTCCTTGAGGGGCAACCCGTTCCGCATGATTAAGTTTTACGCGCAGGTGCTTCGTACTTTGGTTTTGTGGAAGAGGTCTTGGTTCTTGTCCCAGGGTCCTGTGCTTGGGAGCTCCTTGTCGTCGCGTACGCTTACGACAGATGCTTCCCTCACGGGCTGGGGAGCGATCATGGATGGTCGCTCAGAGTCTGTGGACGGGTTATCATTTCTCCAGGCACCTGCCTGTTGATGATGACTCAGGCTCTACATCCCTGGGCACCAGATTTAGGGAGTAGACATCCTGTCGAGACAGGGGCTGAGGCCTGGGGAATGGAGACTCCACCCTGGGGTGGTGGAGCTCATATCGAGGTGCAGACTTGTCTGAGGCTGTGTCTGTACACGGTTTCCCTGATCGTTCTACTCCCGGGAGTTCTGGAGAGCAGAGTTATGGAAGTATGGGTTTGACCTCTGAGGAGGCCCAACTCGTAGACTCAGGTCTCTCAACTGAGGTTGTAAGACCATGCTAACTCCAGAGCTCCCTGCACAAGGAAACTGGCAGAATCATCAGCGGGATCCAGTTACTGCCCGGCTTGTAAAGTGCTGGAATTCTGCAGAATCGATTCTCTGCAGGGTTATCCCCCTCCACTCTAAGGGTTTACGTGGCGGCCTAGCTGCTTACCACGCACCTTTGGGTGGTGTCTTTGGGGAGAAACCCATTGGTGTTTCCTGTGTGGTGCGTCGGATCAGGAGTATGGCGGCTTTGGAAGCCTTTTTATAGGGGTATCCCTACAAGAGGTCTGTGATGCGGCGGGCTGGTCCTTTCCACACACATTCTTCAGGTTTTACAACCTAGATTTGGGCTTCACCCCTGGGTCCCAGTTGCTTTGTCTTAGTTGTGCTCGCCTGTTTTCACACAAGACAAGCACTGGTCAGTATGGCTGCGTGGGTATAAACGTTCCCACAGCGTCATTCTCGACGCAACGCGAGTTCCCTTGAAAGGGAACGTCTCGGTTACGACTGTAACCTTAGTTCCCTGAAGAGGGAACGAGACGTTGCGTCGCCCTGCCATACTTCCGGCATGCCTGTGATCAACTTGCTTCGGCCTATCAGAAGCTAACATTGTTTGTCTGGGTTTGCTTTATAGTTTCCTGGTCATGACGTCCACCACCTTCCGTCACGCCTTGGACTGATTTCATAGGTGCTTCACGACGCAAGTTACGCGAGCGTTCCCACAGCGTCATTCTCGACGCAACGTCTCGTTCCCTCTTCAGGAACTAGGTTACAGTCGTAAACCCGAGACGTTTTCCAGCCTGTCAAGAAGAATGTTTGATCGACAGTGTCAAACGCAGCACTGAGGTCGAGTAGAACCAGCACTGATAATTACCTGAATCGTGTTAAGGCGAATATCATTTATTATCTTTATGAGTGCTGTCTCTGTGCTGTGATGCGGTCGGAAACCAGATTGAAAGTTGTCAAGTATCCATTCAAGCTTAAGAACTTTGTTCCGCTGATTGAAACACTTTTCAATGATCTGCCTATGAAAGGAAGATTTGAAATTGCCTGTAGTTGCTCCATATGGTGTTATCCAGATTTGCTCTTTTCAGGAAGGGCTTGACAACTGCAGTTTTCAGGGATTTTGGAAAAGTCCCCGAGAGAAGTGAGGCATTTACCACTTCTAGGAGATCTGCTTCTAAAAGTTAAACACACTTTTGAAAAAGATGTGGGAAGTGTTTCAAGGGCGCAGGTTGATGTTTTAAGGTGCTGTACTTTTTCTTCCAAAAATTTACCATCAATTGCTTTCGAAAACAGACATAATAGCTGCTTTCTGATGTTGTGATTGGATCTGTTTTACCCAGTGCACGCTCAAGGAGTGCTGATCGCCTTTCTGATATTATTAATTTTCTCAGAGAAGAAGGAAGCAAAACCACAGCATTGCTGTCCTGAGAGCATTTCACTGGGAATCTGACTTGGGGGGTTTGTTAGTCTCTCTACAGTAGCAAAAAGAGTGCGTGTGTTTTAAGTTTTTGTTTATACTATTTGAGAAGAGGTCTGTCTAGCTTGCCTAATTCCACATTGAAAGCATGAAGAATATCTTTATAGATGTTTATAATGGATTTCAAGTTTTTGTCTTTTGCCACATGCGCTCAGCTTTTCTGCTTGTCTTTTTTTTATATTTTGCACTGCTGTTGAGTTTCTCTCATGGTGATTTTTGTCTGCCACTTTTCTTCCTGACTTTCACAGAGCAATGTTATCAATAACATTCTGTACTTTTGAGTTAAAAGAATCAGGAGAAAATCAACAGAGTCGCGATATGCTTTGGTGTTAAGATATAGCCTTCAGAAACAGAGCACTAGTATTCTCATTTAAGCATCGCTTTTTGACCGAGATAGATCTAGCTTCAACAGCTGGAGAGATCAATAAATCAAAGAAATACAGAAATGATCAGATAGCCTACATCCTTAATGACAACGGATGAAATTTTTAGACCCTTACTAATAATTAAATCTAGAGTGTGTCCCGATTTTTTCTGTAGGTCCATGTACATGTTGAGCAGATCAAAAGTATTCAATCAGTTATGATTTCTTTTGCCATATTGGATTCTGCATTTTCTATGTGGATGTGTTAAAGTCCCCAGTAATAGCAAAACAGTCAAACTCAGAGGAAATTGCTGATAACAGTTCTGTAAAGTCCTCCACAAAGGCTGGAGATATTTTGGAGGCCTGTAGATAACTATAAGAAATGCGAGGAGCACCCTTTACACAATACCCAGTATTCGAAAGACAAGTAATCACCAAATGAAAACTTGCTTGCTTGATAGACATCTTTAAATAGAGCATCACACCACCTCACCTCTCCTAACAGCTCTGCAGACACTCATAAATGTAAAGTTAGGAGGGGCTGTTGCAGCTGTCTTCAAGCCATGTTTTCATTTAGAAGAATAAAATCTAGGTTGTTTGTGGTTATTAGTCATTGACTAGAATGATTTATTTTTAAGTGAGCGGATGTTCAAAAGTGCTAACTTAACAGTCTTACTTTCTGTCTCTACAGTAATCTTAGTTTGACGTGTAATAGGTAGCAGATTAAATGGGTTGCCAAACGGTTAGAAGGCCTAGGCTTTCTATAAGTAATAAAACAGAATAGAAAAGCTACAGCACACTGGTTCCCACTTGTTCTGTAAACATTTGATAAAGTCACTGTATCATAGCGGGGACCCGACACACATCACTGACTGAGCTGTTATCGGTTGTTTTGGTTCACCTAGAACAGACGGAGGAGTTGAGGGCCCTGGCGTTGTGGCAGGGGCCGAAGAGCTCTTGCAGAGGAGGGGGAGGGCGAGCTGGGCCCACAGGCTTTGGTGGTTTTGGGGCTTGACGCTTTTTTGTTGATATCTGGGGGCTCGCAGCAAAAGAGTGGGAGAGTTTGGTTCCAGCATACACCAGTTCCCTCCATTTTCTCTGAGAAGCACAAAAGAGGGATTGGAGAAAGGGATAGATGTCCGGTGAGAGGGGCTGTTCTCTGGTGTTACCGGAGGCTGTAATTTTTCCTGGGCTTCCCTGGCTGTTTTCCCCCGAAAGTCGTCCTTGGGTGCTGATTCTTGGAGCAGTTCTAACACGTCACTGTCTCTCGGTGAGCTCTGTGGGCAGGGCTCAGTCAGGATTGTGTGCAGGAGCAGTGTTGTTGTGGCTGCGTGGTGTTTATCATTGACCTTGTGGGATGTGTCAACCGCATGTCCATTCAGGTGCTGAAATGAAGTCCTGTGGTCAGTTGTACTCTGTCCAGGTGTGTTTTTGCCATTCAGGTTTAGTGGATTTGCACACACTGCTGAAGGATGATGGAGGCAGAAGTAGATATTGTCCTTTAGCACTCTTGAGCCCAGTTTGTTTGGGTGCAGGCCATCATGAGTGAACGTTGTCTCTGACTCCGAACAGATTGAAGTTGTCGATGAAATTCCAGTCCTTTTAAGTTGCAGGTTTTTGCAGCCATGTGTTTAGACCAAGCAAAATTGTAAATCTATTTGTCCTCTTGCTGGGAGTGGTCCATGATGAACGACTGAACTTTTAGTCTTTTAAGCGTTTCAAAAAGTTCATTTGAAATCCCTCTTAAGGAGTTCTGACTGCTCCTTCCGAATATCATTCTTCCCCACATGATGATTAGTCGATTTGCCGTTTTATATTTCATCAGAATGCTCTTAAGTCCCTGTTTACATCAGAAACTGTTGCTTGGGGAAGCAGCATGTAGTTGTATCCCTGCTGCTAATGTTTCTGATAATAGAGTCACCCCTATCAGAGTCCTGGGCTCGGCTGCTCTCGAGCTGAGTGCCCTACTGTTCAACCTTGAGCGGCAGTTAGCATCGTGTTAGCTGCTGGCTGATTTGATCTGTGTTCGATCAGTTTGGGGATTCCTCACCCACATTCATTAACACTTCAAATCTGTTCTCCAGATGTATTGGTGGTGGTAGGGAGCTATTGTTTGGGGTAGAGGATGCTACTGCATTAATATGTGGCACTCGTGACATCTGATGTCTCGAGTGCCTTTGGGTCTCGCTCCCTGTGTGTGCCATCGATTAATATGTTGATCAATTTCGGCACTCGGTATGGTCTGTTTAGGGCATTAGATTCATGGGACTCACTGACTATGTGCTGAGGACGTCCATGATGAAGCTCTGTTGTGTTTTCCTTCTGGTTTGGTAGTCCCGCAAGTAACTTTGTTTCAAGAACTGCAATCCTTTGTAGAAGTCTGTGGCAGTTTGTGCAGCAGGTAGATTCTTCAACCAGAGGAGGCATATTATTTCTAATCCTTTTGGATGTAGGCAGCTGTGTTTTCCCTTCTCCGGAATGTAAGCTGATGGCTGCCGTCAGTGGGAGGCTGGTTGGATAAAAATTCCCCTTTTTTGTAGCAATTCTTCCAGTCAAAAAGATTGTTGGTGCCAAGATTTGTCATTTGAGCACTGTGCCTATTTGCTGTAGTTAAATTAGGAGAAAATATAAAGCAATAGAGCAAAGCGCGGAGCTGTAAGCGAGAGCGTCCGAACAGTAGCGAAGCAGGAAGCAGTACAGCAGTAACTGAGGCTTACCCGTAATGGGGTAGGCTAGCTGTAAAGTGACTAGTCCTAAACCACGCACGCGCCACACACACACGCACACAGTAAAGTGAATAATCACAACCGGCAAGCCACACTCCATGCTCCAAACACCACCACCAAGGTACTAGAACAGCTAGCCTCCCGACTCAGGGCCTAGAACACCACAAGAAAAACAATTAATCAAATATACTAACAAAATTATACAAAAACCTGATATGAAACAGAAATCAAATAATTATCAAAAATGATCCAAATTAATCAAGAATACACAATATTCAACATAATTGATATTAGACAATTGATAGAAAAGTACCAAACAAATATGGAAACTAATCTAAATCAAGCTAAACAAAAATCAATAAAGGAAAACATACAATGGACAAAAACAAACCCACAGAACCACGCGTACACGAAGCCGGTAATTTTATATAACCGGCTTTTGAAGGCAGCCAGAGTACTCCATCCAACACATACAGCAAATGGATAATCGGAGCAGCTACTGCCACAGCCACCGGCTTCAGCATGGTAGAAACAAAAACAAAAATACACACAAGACAAAAACAGCAAAACAGCAAAACATACCTTTGAATGGAGGCGCACACGCCCGAAGGGGCAGAGCTAGCAATGACGCATCTCCAGGTGGCATAATCACAACCTTTAAATAGATAAGAATTGAGTGTGAATGTGGCTATCGGGGCTAAAGCTAATGTTACACACAGTTGGAGAGATTTATAAAGAATGATGATGCATTTGTACAGACTGCAAGCGTGTAAAAATTAAAATAATGGCATGGCTCTGGTCTCTACGGAGCCCTAATCCTGACATAGAAGGAAAAAAAAATTATATCGTGGCCACGAATTAGGAATTCGTTCCCACGATTTAACAATACGTGCGCACGTTTTATTAACTCGTTCCCTCGATTTAGTTAAATCGTTCCCACGTTTTATTAATTCGTTCCCTCGATTAAGCTAAATCGAGGGAACGAATTAATAAAACGAGGGAACGATTAACTAGCTAAATCGAGGGAACGAATTAATAAAACGTGGGAACGATTTAGCTTAATCGAGGGAACGTTAATAAAACGTGGGAACGATTTACTAAACGAGTTAATAAACGTGCGCACGTATTGTTAAATCGTGGGAACGAATTCCTAATTCGTGGCCACGATATATATATTTTTTTCTTCTATGTCAGGATTAGGGCTCCGTAGGTCTCCGTGTATACAGTAAGAAATGATTGTAACTTTAATCACATTTAACAGTACATTAGAAAGATGTTGAGATTTGCCTGTTTTTCAGTGGTCTTTTGCACAAATTCTAGGGCACCTTTAAAAGACCTAAAATATTTCACCCTGCGGCCACAGGGTGGCGGCCTCTCATGATGGAGAATTTGAGGTCTTTTACCCTATAAGGCCCAAAAGGAGCACATCCTATACAGGTAATATCGGTCTGGAAAAAAAACAACAACAACAAAAAAACATTAGTATTTAAACAGCTTTACAAAAAAGACCTAAAAACAGTTCAACCTGCAGCCACAGGGTGGCAACCCATCACCATGGAAATCGTGACGGTCCACCACTCTATAAAGCCTAAAAAGAGCACATCTTACACAAGGAACATTGGTCTATAAAGAAATACTTTAGTATTTAAAATTAAAAAGATCTAGTAACAGTTTCACCTGCGGCCACAGGGTGGTGACCTACCACCATGCACAATGTGTGGTCCTCCACCTTACAAGCCTGAAAGGGTCTTCTTCCTATCAAGCCATTTTTAACTGGCAGACCATCAGAATCATAATACTCATTGGCCCAGCCACAGGCCTAATGTAAGAAGCACCTGGGGGTAAGAAGAACAGAGAGGGTAGTTCTGATCACCCTCAGAATGAGGAGATCCATCAATGATGCTGACCGCGTTCTTGAAGGATCACCTCATTCAGATCCACTCGCCATCTGGCCCTGTCCATGGCCCTCAGGTTGGGACGGGTCAGGCTGGTTGAGGAACCAAAACCTAAGCGGCATGCATGTCTTGAATGCTGCTGATCTAAGTCACTCAGCAGGTCAACCTGGTGCCCCGCCACACAGCCATCATGTGCAGAGGAGCACCAGCCTGACCCGCTGCCGCATATTCCCAGCCATTTAAGTGAGATGTCATTTTAAGGGGCTTAGATAGCAAAGTCTGAGCTTTCAGTGTCAATATTCAATCTTTTTCAAGAAAAATGCTAAACAATAACATTTATTATTATAACTCTTATTATTAGTCAGAGGCATCAACACATACCCAACTCCTTCCACAAACCCTATACAGGGAACAGTGGTCTACAAAGAAATAATTTAGTGTTTAAATAGTAACCAGACCTCAAACAGTTCAACCTGTCGCCACAAGATGGTGACCTAACACCATGGAGAACGTGAATGTCTACCACCCTTTTCAAGCCTAATTATATTTTTCTTCCATGCCCCTTCAACCTCAGTATACAGGTCAGGAAGGAATGGATAGGCTCACTTGAGCTGTAGTGATATGGCCAGAGAGAAACCGATCATCATTCCTTTTTGAATGTGTGCGGTCTCTCTCCTAACACACTGCCATGGCAACTGTAATCTGTCAGCAGTGTGTTCCATAATCTACAACAGCTCAGCATACGTGGGACAGGGTGACTGAGAGGATTCAGTAAACTCACCCTCCTCAGCCATCTCCTGCTCGGCTGGAAATGCACTCCCTGCTGGATGCAGATGACATCTCCCAGCAGCTCACTCTTGTGAGCCACCGAAACTTGTGAGCAGTCACACCCCCTCAAACTATTTGGCGAGCTCCATCTGAGAGCCCAATGATCTGAGTCCAAACCACCAGCCTAGATGCTGATACTCTCTTCCCTCGTAAAGAGACCCAGATGAGAATGGAGCGTTCTTAAAAAAAAAAAAAAAACGCTACAGTTTGCACAGGCAACTCCTTAGAGATTTTGCACATGCTTGCTCTCTCCCCAGACAGAGAACGCATAGCTTGTGTATGTCATCTGGTGTCAGATAATGAGGACACAGATCCACACAATTAGAAAACCACTGTGCATTTCATAATTGCCATAATTGATAGAATTTCACACAAATAGACAGTGCTTGAGGGCGCTGTCTGTGTTTTTCTATTATTTGCTATGTGCGTCTCCCTGTTGGGATGCTCTTTTCTCGTTTGGCACTCTTCTCAAGGGAAGAGGTGTCCGCATCTGTGCCTGGTGGTTCTGGCCTCATTTGTGCTGAGGCAAAACGGCGGCTGCAATCATGGGGCTCGTAGGTGAGCTAGTTGGGAAGTTTGAGAGAGGTGTATTCTCTCTCAGCCCCCTGGGGCTGACGAGGAAGAGCTGTTGGATGATGATGATGTCCTTTCTTGGATGTCATCGGGTCCAGCAGTGAGTGCTTTTCTGGCTGCTGTGTATGCAAGCTACTGGAGATTGTGGGGCGCACTTCTGACAGGCTGCAGCTGCCTTGGGGGCGCATTAAGAAAGGGGAGTGGTTCCTTTCTGACCATAGACCTGCAGCTCCCGTGAGCCTTCCATTCCTTCCTGATCTCCATGTTTGAGATCGGGAGGGCATGGAAAATCCCTATCCTCTCAGATCTAAATCTGGGCCCAGACAGACGGGAGGTGGAAGAAGCGGGATTGAGAAAGGTGATCGATCATAAACACTAGCGGCATTGGTGATTGAGCCCCCCTCTGCAAAGGCGATTTACATCTGCCCTCTCCTCTTCTTCTTCTTCCTTTTCTAGAACTTCATTCATACAGAATTTGTCTTTCCCCTAAGCCCCTTGAATTAGCATTCAAGCTTGAGGTTACGGTGTTAGCATAATTCATCTCTTGTTCTCTAGGGTTCAGTACAGTGTTATTCTGTTTGGTGAGAGCATCCATTCTTTTTAGGGTGGTATGTATGAATAGCAAAGCATTGTGTTGCTTTGGGTTCTAGCTTTGCCCTACACATGTGTGAGCTTAATTCCTTGCTGCCACAGGTTAGCACCTGTTCTTATGAGTAATAGGCTTGTTTTTAGCCTCTGTTAGAGCATTGTGACTATTCATACTCCCCTTACTTTAGGGTTTTTAAAAAATCTACTGAGTACATGACCTGATGGATTGCATAGCTCAGGTTGAGTGGTAGGGAACCTCACTTTCAGTTTGGTTCTTTTTAGCTCCCTTTAGAGATGATCACTGCCACAACAGCTTAATGTGTCTGTGGAGTTGAAGGCTCAGGTAATCTGAGCCTCCTAGCACGCTAGCTTGTGGTTTCACAAGTGTTGTTGGTAGATGTTCATGAGTTTTGCACACTTAATTTAGCACTGCCACAGGTTTATACGTGTGTCTGTCCGAAGTAGTAGGCCACTGCAGGCCTCCTTCAGACATGGTAACATGTTGACACAGTTCTGTGTTGGTTTTGCTATCACTGCCACTGGCTACGCCCGTATCCACTATAGCAGGCCTGGTTTGGGCCTCTCTTTGAAAGCGTACTGGCGAAGTATGTACTCCTCTTGCTTTAAGTGTAAAAAGTGTTTTACTGAGTACATGGCCTGTTGGCATGTGTTGGGATTAGTGGCCACTAGCTGGCACCACATGTCTGTGAGTTGTAGGCCCTCTGGGCATCCCTGGATATCATGTTGGCATATGTTTTGTACTCCTCTTGCTTAAAGAGTAAAAGGTGTTTTTTTTACTGAGTACATTGCTGAGTGACCATTGGCACTGCCACGAGCTGACGCTTTGTGTCTGTCGAAAGTCAAAGGCCCGTCTTTGGGCCTCCTATAGGACATGATGGCGTATGTTATACTCCTCTTGCTTTAAGAGTAAAAGTGTTTTACTGAGTATATGGCTTGTTGGTTTGTATTGGATCCTTTAACTCTAGTCAAGCTAAATAGTTACCTCACTAAGTAAGTTTGGTTCTATTATGGCTCCTAGAACTTTAGTTACTACCAGCTAACACCATGTGTCTGTGAGAGCACGTTGGTGTATGTCTTCTACTCCTCTCACTTAGAGAGTAAAAGGTGTTTTACTGAGTACATTGCTGAGTGGCCATTGGCCCAGGTTGAGTTGACCTAGTTGACTTCACTGTAGTTTGGTTGTCGTATATGTCCTCCCTGGAACTTACACTGCCACGAGCTGACGCTACGTGTTTATCTGATGTTGTAGGCCCGTTTTTTGGGCCTCCTACAGATCATGATGGTGTATGTTGTACTCCTCTTGCTTAAAGAGTAAAAGGTGCTTTTACTGAGTACACTGCTTGTTTAATTGTGTTAGGTGGACTGTTATGTGGGCACTCTACAGTCTTATCTGCTGATACTAACTCGGTTTCTCCCGGAACGAGTTACATGTTGTGGGTTTTTGCTCTCAGCAAGATAATTATTCGAGGTGTGCGGCCTTGACAGGCTGCCCTTGGATCTTCCCACTCCCACTTCTGGGATACTTAAGCAGGATAAGCATTTAGTTCCCTTTCATGGGAACTGTTGACGCTGCGTCGAACGCAATGGGAACGCCTCTGTGTGATTGCGTTGTGAAGCACTTGTGAAATCTAACCAAATAAAGTGACGAGACGTCAGAAGAGGGTGATGTCACGGACAGGAAGTTATAAAGCGTACCCAGAACAAAGAACACTAACTTCTGTGTCTTCAGCAAGCGCTCAGTGTTATCGTATGTCTTATTTGGTGTTGTTTGTCTTGCTACATATGAAGAGTTCAGATGCAAAACCCTCTAAATCCATCAGATGTCTTTTCTTTTAAATGAGCATTTTTTTACCAGGCTTTTATGATCAAGTTCAGGAGTTTCATTTTAAAGGTATCGATAAGGTTATTAGCTAGTGAATAAAATAACTTTTTTTCAAAAATGTCACTCTAGACAATTTATTGGTTTTTAACAAGTTAGATTTTCTTTTGCATCAACACCAGCTAAATCCACTTGTGCTTTTTTTGCAAAAACCTCTAAATCCACCTATTTGGAACAAGACATAGTAAATAGTTGAAAAATCACTAAAGACGCAACTAGAAACCCTGAAAAAGATGAGAGCACAATCATTTCAAAACTAAACAGTAGACAAACCTCTTTACACAGGTATCTAACACGTCTCTTCTATTCAGCCTCCACTTTTTGCCTCCTCCGTTTACATGGCACCGCTTCCATATGAGACAGAAGAACAGCATCTTGATTGACTTTGTCTTTGGCGAAATAGAGCTGTTGTTTGATGTATAATAAATCCGATTCATTCAAAGTAACAGCACTGCATGAAGAACTGTTATTTGCCAACAAACCGATATTTCTGAATGGGCTGACGCTGCGATTTAGAGGATTTGAAGCACGTGATTTGTTGAACGTGTACTACGTGCCGTAAGTATTCGTTCAATGTCATTATCTCATTTTTGACAGAGGTGGCGTTTAGCGGCTTTTGCATCTGAACTCTTCATATATACAAATCACGATCTCTTCGTCTGAGGACAAGAGTATCTCACACCACACTATATATATATATATATATAAAAAGACACGTATTATGGCGGAGAAACAGCAGTTCGTCAAGTGTGTTCATCCCTGGCCCGTTTCATCACGGGTGGGGATACAAACGAGATGCGTGTTGTTTGTATGGGAGCTGAGCATGCCCAGGAAGCTCTCGAGGGGGCTGTCTGTGTGCACTGAGAGAAGCTCACTCACGCCGGGCACTCTTTGACAAAGAGAAAGAGGGTGCCGCGGCCAGTGTTCCCCATGGATGGGGTCCCGCTTCTGCCGAGGCAGAGTGGCGGCTCCATTCGTGGGGTTCACAATTGGATCTGACAGAGGGGTTAGAGACGAGCCCAGCTTTATCTCTGCCTTCACCTGTCAGACCCAGTGTCTCTCCTCTGGTGGCGGAAGCACGCACTGTGGTTTCTTCCCCCCGGAGAGAGGCATCGGCATCTATCCAGCTCTGAGGAGGTGGATGTGGTGAGCGTCGAGGCTGGAGAAGAAGACTCGCCATCCTCATCTCCAGCATATGAGGAGATTTTAGAGGTAGTAACCAGGGCTGTGGAGAAATTAAAAATTTAATGGCCCGTGGAGAGGAGCGAAGCGAGAATGAAAAGTAAAGTAGATGAGTGCTTCCTCCCTGCTTGGTCACTACCTCAGCTTCGGGATTGCCGTTCTTTCCCGACCTCCACACCGAGGTGTCGAGGTTGTGGCAGAGGCCAGTGTAGTATTGTGTGTTCAGCCCCAAAATGTCAACATACAGTAACATTGTGGGGCTGAAACACTATGGGGCGATGCCTCGGGTAGAAGAGACACTTGCGAGCTATCTCTCTCCTGAGTCTGCATCGTCCCTGAAATCTCTGATGCTGCCCACCAGACCACCATCGACATCAGTGCTGGTGGGCAAAGCTTACACGGCAGCATGTCAGGCAGCGGCTTGCCTTCACACAATGTCCATATTACAGGCTTATCAAGCCGACCTGCTGGGAAATTGATAATAGCGGGGAAGCGACATTCGAGACCATCTAAGAGCTTAGAAAAGTGACTGATTTATCTCTCCAGGCCATCAAGGAGACGGCCAAGTCAGTAGGCAGTTCTATGGCAGCCCTGGTGGCCACGGAGAGGCATTTATGACTAAACCTTTCTGATATAAAGGAGAAAGATAAGAACATCTTGGACGCGCGCCACTGTCTCCTGTGGGCCTCTTCGGCAACTCAGTTACATCGGTCGTTGAGAGTTCCAGGAGACAAGAAAGTATGGCGGCCTCAAAGGCTCTGATGTCGGGAGTTTCCATCCATGACATATGTGATACATTTATTAGGTTTTTATAACCTCCACTCCACTCCGGGGTGTGTGCTGTCTTAATGATAACAGACAGGTACTTGACACTACGGTGTAGTTGGGACCCATTGCGTTCGACGCAGCGTCGACAGTTCCCATGAAAGGGAATGTCTCAGGTTACGTATGTAACCCTGGTTCCCTGAATAGGAACGAGACGCTGCATCGCTTAGCCATACGAGATTTCACGAGTGCTTCATGACACAATCAAGCAGAGGCATTCCCATTGCGTTCAACGCAGCATCTCGTTCCCTATTCAGGGAACCAGGGTTACATGTGTAACCTGAGACGTTCTCACATGTTGGTCTTGACAAGGCTGTTGTGTTATGAATTTTTCTATGCTATGTAGAACTATTACTTTTTTGTTCACAAGAACATTTCTTGTGAAACTGCTATTTACGCTTGTCTAGCCATTTGTGGCATGCACTCCCCTCAAGCATGGCGGCGTGAGTATATCGTTCCCCATATGTGGTAAATGCAGTGTAGAGTTGACCTTTTGAAAGGGAACGTCTCAGGTTACGTATGTAACCGTGGTTCCCTGAAAGGGAATGAGACACTGCGTTCCTTGCCATACTCCGCTGCCTGCTGAACAGTACTCATCACCAAGTGTCAAAAACCTGGGACATGGGTGGGCACATTCTCTGAAATGTTTGTAAGGCATAATAAAGATTACCTTACCGGATTTGATGAAATCGTGATCAGACAAAACAGTCCAGAAAGACAAAAAGATACTGACTGGTTCTCTAGGCACTCCTTATATATGTTGCACTATGATGATGTCATCGGCTTGCCGCCGGCCATTAGGATTTGAGAGTTTTGATCATCATGATGTTCCCCTGGTCATGCCGTGTTCGATATGCTGATGCATCAGTGTAACCTAGATTCTAGGACTACTTCGGGTTGCATCATTATTGATGTGTTTCAATACCATTCACATTGGATATTGTTTCGGTTCGTTCCCCTAGCTTTTTTCGCAGCGATGAGTTCCTTTTGAAAGGGAAAGTATATATATATATTTGTTTACACAGTTTTGAGCAGCAAGATTGTTTCTTTTTAACTCTTACATTTGTTTTCTTTAATTAAAAAGGCAAAATGTTTATTGTTTTAAATATAAAACATACTAATTACCTCCTTGATCATTTCATTTATTTCATAGTGCATTACTATGTAAGATGACTTTAAAATGTAAATGTTAAATTACCAATCAACAATACTTTTTATTAACCCTAGCTATTTAATGTTACAAATGGACTCTTATTGTAAAGTGTTACCATTTCATATAATTCCAAAGACATGCTAAAAAATGTCCATCTTTACACAAAGGCTTAGCTACTGAAAACTCCAACTTTTGTTGGTCAAACTGACAGATGTGAATAATGCAAACTCTGCTGTATCATGGTATAAATATATTTATCATTACATTAATGAATGTCATAAATTTTTTTTTTTCTCCATTCTGTCACCTCTGGCATGCTGAGTTGGGGACACTTAATATTTAACAATATTTACTGATCATCACTCATTTGTCCAGAGCTGCTATATAGATAAATTAACTAAATAATTTTTTACAATGGAATGAATCAATATTGAACTTACTTAAGCTGGACAATAACACTGTTTTTTCTAGAGTTGCCGTACAGCCAAATTATGTTCCTGCTATCACTCTAAAGGTGCTTTGAAACATTTGCATTGTAAAAAGCGATATAATTAAAAGATGACTTGTCTTGACTTTCTCCTCTTCAGATTCAACAGAAGTTTCAGATGATAAGGATCATCTTGCTGGGAAAAACTGGAGTTGGAAAGAGTGAAACAGAACACCATCTAGGAGAGATGCATTTAAAGCACAAGTCTCACAATTCAGTTACTAGAGAGTGTCAGCGAGGACGGCCGAGATAGATGCAGACACATCCGGATTGACACTCCAGGACTGTTTAATACGCCTAAGTCAAGAGGTCCAGGAAACATTGTTCCTGTACTGAACCACACTTTCCTCAGGTACATGTGTGGCTGTCACGACAATCAACAAATGTTTGGTGAAAACTCCTTTATGTATACAATGGTGCTCTTCACCAGAGGAACCCTGATTTCTCAATATCAAACACCAATGAAAAATACCTAAAATCCGGATGCGATCGACAATCTCATTGAACAGTGCGAACAGATACCATGTTTCAACAATAATGAGACAATGACGTCATCCACAGTGTGTCTCTCCTACTGCAAAATCATGTGACATGGTGTGGCAGTAAATGGAGGGAGTTACGCTACACTTTAAAATTGTTCAGAAAGATGGAGAACCTCAATAAAAACAAAAATTGGAATTATCTCTGGAGACAGAGATACACAGCCAAGACTGACAAGACAACAAAACTTCAAGAGACTGAGGAACATACAAATCCAAATCATTCAGAACAAGAGAACGGGAAAAGGATAAAAAACAAAGACTGGAGGAGACGAACTTCGAGAGTGAAAAACATACAACCAGACCAAAATAACTTAAGATAAAGATAAGATACAGAGCAAAGATTGAGAAGAGAAAGAACTTCAAGAGAATGAAGAACATCCAAAACAGACAAATGAACTGGAGACAAGAACAAGAACAAAGACTGAGAAGAGAAGACAACTTAGAGAGATTGAAGAACAATACAAAACTTACCAAAGAAACTGCAGACAGAGATACAAGATCAAAGACGAAGAAAGAAGAAAAACTTCGAGAGATTGATGAACAATACAAAACCGACCAAAAGAATTGGGGAGAAATATACAGAGAGCAAAGACTGAGAAGAGAAAAACAACTTCGAGAGAATGAAGAACAAAACAACAGAGCAAATGATCTGGGAGACAAAGAAACAAGAACAAAGACTAAGAAGAGAGGAACTTGGAGAGATTGAAGAACAATACAAAACAGACCAAAATAACTTAAAGATAAAGATAAAGATACAAGAGCAAAGATTGGGAGGAGAAGAAGAACTTCAAGAGATTGAAGAACAATACAAAACAGAGCAAAGGAACTGGGAGACAAAGAAACAAGAACAAAGACTGAGAAGAGAACAAGAATTTGAGAAAAGAAGGAGAAGAACAAAAGTGTTGGATGAATCTTTTAGACTTAAAGAAAAGACAGATCAAATAAAAAGAGAGACAGAAAGATTAGAAAGAGAGAGAGAATGGCTTCAGGCCAAACATAAATCAGAAATAGAAAAGATGAAGTTAATGATGGAGGAGGAAAGACAATATCTTGGCACAGATAGAAGAGAGGATGAATTCACTGAACATAAAAAACAATACAGAAAAAAGATAAATGAAAGAGAGGAGAAAATGCAAAAATGTCATGACGAAATGCTAAAACCGATGCAAGATGAGAGGAGGAAGTGGAAGGAAGAAAAACTAGATTGGATCAAACAAGAAGAGATACTGACAAAAGAAATCCAGTATGAGAAATCACAGAAAGAACAACAGTGTAAAATCTATGAAGACAGAATTAAGTTAATAGAACAACAGAAGCAAGATGAAACAATGAGACTAAAGCCAGTGAACTATGAAGAAGACAGAAGAAAAGAAATTGAGAACATGAAAATGTGCAGCACCCAAACAGCCTCTTCTCTACAGGTAAGGCTTGATAATTAAGTGTGTTTTCACACAAGTTTATTTGATTTGCTGCATTAAGTTTATATATATATATATATATATATATATTATATTATATATACATTTTTATGTGTTTTTGTTAAGGGAAAGTTTTGGATAAAAGTTTATCCACTGTAGCCGTGATCAAAATGATTAGACGACCTCTGAAACTATAAACATTGAATCTGTTATTATGCCAGTAGGGGCGACCAGGGACTGCAGTTAAAATGTAGCTATTTCATTAATTAATTTCAAATTATTTTTACATGATGAATTCTTTAAATTAATAAAAAATATGTAATAGACTCATCTATACGTTTTAGGCAGTTATAAAGACTAATTCTGAACATAAATAAAACATTTTGTCAGAACCTCAAGTAATTTAGCCCTACATATCCATTATTTTGTTTGATTGTGTAATGTTTTGCTTTCCGAATCGTGGGAGAACCGTGATCTCTATTCTAAAAAATGCAGATTATCCAGTCATAAATTCCCTGAGTCATTTTCATTACACTCCTGCTGACATTGTCCTATAATGATCAGACCGTTGCTGGGACATTCTGCTTTAAAAACACTTAAAGTCCCTGTAAAGTGAATTCTGAGAATTCTTTCTAAACACTTTATAAATGTTACAAATGTATTGCTGAAATACATTACAAAGACTGTGAATTGTGTAAAGCTTAATTGTGAAGTTAGAGCGTTAAACAGTTTTTCACCAAGTCTGCTCAGGATTTTTTGGGCAGAGCTAAAACGGGGGTCTCTGATGACGCACTGGAGCCCCCGAACATGGTCCCGCCCCTAATACTATATAACTGTCGATGACGCATCGAGCGTGGCGCCGCCCCTAACGCTACAGCGGTTCACCCACTCAATCTCGAGTGTCATTACAGTTATACAGCCCTTTGTACATTTAGCTAGTAATGCCTTCGTCACGCAAATGCATATTACATGGTTGTTATAATATACAATACAGCTCGGCCTCCTTATTTAAATTTCCTAAAACGATGATATGAAGGATTCAAAAGTGATCGTTCTACACCGGATAGTTTTACAAACTTTCATCAGACAGCTGGAATTCACTGATAATCCTCTGTTTTTGGTGAATGTGACTGAACAGACCTCGGCCCCCCTCCCGCCTCGGCCTTCCTACCGTCCCACCGATAACCGATGATTTGGGGCCGGACAGAGTCTCTCCCGGCCTTCATCCTCCCGTCTCGCGGCGCCGTCATTTGTCGACTCAACAACAGTCGGCGTTACGTGCCCACCAATGAGTCTAAGTTGCCGTGTGTGCTGATGTTATAATTAGTAGGTAGTCCACAGTAACTCTACTAAAATTTGCAACCCTCTAACGTGATTCTTTTTATATGTATCAGTATGTTTGACTCATTATGCTGCGTTCACACCAGACGCGACTTGCGCAAATAAATCGCGCTATTCGCGCGTAGTTGGACGCTTGAACATTTTGAGTTTACTCGCTTCATTCGCGCGTGAAAATCCCTTCACAACAGACGCGAATTCGCGTCATGAGAGGGGCTCTCCCGCTCCTTTATGTGTCCCAGACTCTCCCACTGCTTTCTGCACACTTCCTCTGAATAAACACAACTTGTCAGTGGGGAAATAATTGTAAATTACAGCGAATAAGCTCAATGTCGTCTTTAGTTGGCTTGTAGTCTAATATTATATATATTATATATATATATACAAGGGCGTAATTTGGTTTTAACATTGGGGGGGTTGAGCGTTGGTATGCTGCCATTTTTTTTTTTTAATTAAAAAAAATCTGTTTTATGTGTAGTGTTATTGGATAATTTATTTCTTCTCTATCTATCTATCTATCAAAACTTTATGGAATTTATGTATAACCATTCATCAAATTCTAACATAACGGAGTGATTCTAAAAAGAAATAAATTATTTATATATTGAAACCGCCAGTAGGCGGCAGCGATTCGAGTTTTAATGAGTGAGTTACTTAAATCGTTCATTCAGCCAATTCGTTCAAATGTCAGATTAATTAAGGAAGAAAACAAACACCTGATTTGAATACTTTTGTCATTGATAAGACGCTATTGAAAAATGAAGTAACAAATAGATGGCTGTTTTAGTAATTGGTTACAGTTCACTGATAGTTATGGCTAAATTGCAATGGATTAGCTAAAAATATGTGGAGTGTACTTAGCTATTACAATGTTTTCATACCTCCTTCTCAGTACATGCTTTATTCTTTTTAACGTCCCTCTTTGAACAGAAGTTAATATAGTCGGCTGGGAGCGGTTCTCTTCATTTTTGGTGTGCTACCCGTATCTCTCATTCAAACAGTAGAGCTCTCCACTCGCGTTGTGTTGGTGAAAGTGCAACGCGCGTTGGTTGGGCGTTACCAATCGGTTCAATGGGGGGGGTATTTTTTTGACTAATTTATTATGACAAACACATATTCGATTATAAACAAAATTATTGTTACAAATAAATGAATTTTACATATTTTAGTATAGATCTACTGTGATTTTCATGTTGGGGGGTTGTAACTGATGGTTTGATATTGGGGGGTTACCTCCCCCCCATCCCCCCCCACAAACTACGCCCCATATATATATATATATATATATATAGCTCAAATTGAGTAAAGACCGTTTTTTACAACTTATCAGATTGTCCGACCTCCTCACTCACTTTCTTTCAAACACGATCCTTTTTATTTCTGTTTCTATAAATGTATGAAGATGTACAGCGGAAATTCGGCAAAGTTCAGATTTTTCAACTTGCGCGATTTATGCGAATCACGCGTTAAGCACGTCAAACGCCCGAATCGCTCAATTCGCGGCGCGTCATTCGCGCGAATCGCGCCGCAGGATTCAATTCGCGTCTTTGCTTGACTTACATGTAAATCACTCGCGCTTACCGCTTCATTCGCGTCCGGTGTGAATGCACCATTAGACTCAAGTCAGTTGAGACGGCAGCTGTCGTGAGTGGGTGTGGTTTCAGCGCCGACAGCGGACACGCCCCCAGCGTTTGAGAGCAGAGAGCGCTGCTTATTTTTTTCGAGATTTTGATGACTTATTTCAATTACTTGCAGTTTTTTTAATCATTCAAATTTGGCTGGGTAGTTAATAACACATTTTTCTGCGGTGTGACAAACTCAGAACACATATTTTAAAATGACTTTAGGGACTTTAATGTGGCATTTACTAAGACATGTTATTAAAGGTGCTCTAAGCGTTCACAAGGCCAAAACATTTTTTTGTCACATACAGCAACATCTCCTCACTGTCCGTAGCTGCCTGTCCCCCTGACACACTGTAAAAAAACGCGGTCTCTATAGTCGCCAAAGCTCCGAAACGGCAATACAAACTGGTGCAGCCTGGACCACAAACAAATAAAACATGCTCCAGCCAATAACCGACAAGAATGATTTTAATGCGCGTTCATGACTGTTTCAGGAAGCACGGAGGGGAGGAGGGGAAGAGGAGGAGGAGGAGGAGGAGGGAGGGTCTAGCTAGCCTCTGTTTTGTTTGACACACTTCAAACATCAACGGAAGTTACTCCGCCCAGAATCGCTTAGAGCACCTTTAACAAACCAAACTTTGTAAACACCAGGAGCATACTATGTACAGAACCAGATAATCCCTGAACATGAATGCAACACGTTTAATTAATGTTAAGTGTCTTAATGTACAAAGACAGTGACATTAACAGAACAAACTCAGTAAACACTACACTAATTAAGCTACTATACAGAAAAATGGTTTGTGCAGAATTTGATCTTTTAATATTAACATAGTTGGCTACATTAAGCGACATAAAGCGCTTTCTTTTTAACAGTTTTCTGTGGGAGAAAAACACTAAATGTGTATTAATGAAGTGCGTGCATATTCTGGGCTCATCTGCTTGCTGTAATAGTATTGTTTATTATTATGTTTACGGAGTTGGTCCCTTAATACACTCTCTTAGTACATTAAGCCACGTTAAGCTTTTCATGTTAGTGTTTTTAGAATGTCCCTATAAAGGGAATTCAGGTAACACTTTATTTTAGGGTATTTTAAAGGTGCTAAAGAGGATGTTTTGTTTTATAAATTTTTGCAATATTACTTGAAACTGTCTTTACTAACTGATAAAAGACTATTTATTAGGTGCACTGAAAGTAATATTATTAATATACATCATCTGTGCACAAGGTAGGGCCTTAAAACATCAGCCAATCATTTACGCGATCATCGCGTAAACTTTGGCCCTCTGGCTTGTCAATCACTGCCATGACGTTCCTTGTGAGAGACGCGCGGTTGCGCGCTCTAGTAACTTTCCACGCTCCGCATGCAATGTTTTTGTCAGGAGACAGGAGTAACAACTGCAGATTATGAGTTACCTGCGGTGAGTCCGACATAATGAATCCACTAATTGTCGCGCTCAAACGCGTCCAGTCAGAGCCAGTTGCGTTCAGTCTGCGATTACAGTCGGTGTTCAAATTCCATGTGAAAGTATATAATCTGCTTCAGGAGCAGGAAACTATCGCTGTATGTTGAGCACAGTCAGAATGTTTAGTAGTCGTTAAATGTGTGCCCGCTTAATAACACAGCGAATGCTGTGGTAAACAAACACTGTGCACTTGTTTTTGGAGGCGTTCACTTAAAATGAGCTGTGAAGGAGGGGGGTTGTTCTTCCGCATGCGCTCATTTCAAAAACTCAGTCGACTAAAACATCCTCTTTACCACCTTTAACTAGTTGCTTAAGCATCTGTATAGGCTAAATTAAGTTAAAAAAAAACAATTAAATAATAAAAATAACTAGAGAGCTGGCTGACTAAAGTATGTTTGAAAATGTTATCTATAATTTTGTACATGGAGTTAATACATAAAAAAAATACTCGGAACCTTAAAGATGCAGTATGTAAGATTTCTGTCCACTAGAGGTCCTAGACCTATTCAAAACAAAGGCGTAGCTTGATGATGCCAAGTTTGAGCGCGGAAATTGGGACATGTGGTCTTCACTCAACGGACGGTGTAAAAGAATAGGGATAAGACTCAGAAAGAATCATGTTCATGGATGTGATTATTAATATTACTGTAATATGAAGGACTGAGTGTTGTGGAGCTGAACGAGGAGCTGGAGCGATTGAGCAACACACGCCTCTCAAGCAGCTGAAGTCGACAACGCTGCTTCTGCTTTTCCTCTAAGTGTGAGATAACGCACTCGTTTATCATATTAGATACATTTGAGTGTGCTGAAATTATGTTATAACATTACTCTCTGCGTTCGCTCGCCAGCAGCTGATGTGAACACTTGTGCACACACTGCATTAAGCTCGATCGTTTTAGAATATCATATTTAAATGCTGGATGGCTTGTTTGATAAATGGCATGCAATTAATTTTAATGCGTATTGGAGAAAATGCTGTATTACTGTTACTAAAATAACGCTGCATCTGATTATGCTATGTTAGCTACTTGACAAAATAGGTACTCACAAAAAATAAAGCAAATTAGATTTAAACAATAAGACTAAACCTGTTGAGCTATATAACAATAATTAGTTTCTGTCTATAAATATATAAAAACAGTTGTTCCCTTGTCTATTAAACTATAGACTGTAAAAAATATTGACGTGTCTGTAACGTCACCCGTAGATTTCTGAAGAGCATTTTTAAAGCGAAAATGAGGCCGCTGCCATCTTAGCAGTGCATCACCGCACATTACTCCCGGATAACTGAAAATGGTCAAAGAGACGGGACGTGGTTGGAGCTGATGTGAATGGTTGCTGAAACCAGCTAAATGTGACCATGTTAGCAGGCAAAGGAGCTATCTATTATCTTAGATACTATCTAAAATATTTATGAAGATAAAAGTTTATTTAGAAAGTTCTAAAGGTTTCTTGTCAATTCTACTGTCTGTTTTTTTTTTTTTAAGATATTGATGCTCCAACCCATAATTAATTTGTGTGGGGTGAAAATATAACACAGAAAAATCAAATGGGATTTCATACCTTTATAATGAAATAGCAACCGTGAGATCAATCCAATCCATGGCATTTGGGTAAATGTCCAAGAGTCCATTGCAAACCAAAAAACAGTACTAAAAAGCATTAAATCCAGTACACAAAAGCATTAAATCCATGAATATTGATATTATCCACTGTTTGCATCACATTTCTTCTAAATTATATGTTCTCCATCATCATTCTTCAGAAATGATGCAACCTGAGCTGTGATTATGTTGTACTCTATATGATCGTATATATCTCTCAAACAAATGAGCCCGTGTCCAACGTATAATTTTCAAACAGTGAAGCAGTTTTAGTTATAATATCCAAGCAGTGCTGTCTGAGTTTATATCCTCCTGCTATTATCATTGTAGTAAATCTCAGGAACAAAACTTTTAGCCAATGCCAAGACGCAGTATAGACCAAAACCACAATTTGAACCAGGCTGTAAACATGTTTTTTTCAGCTGTAAACTAGGCTGTTTTAACAAAGGACTCAATGATATTCTGCTCTCTTTTGCAGCCTGTCCCAAGTGGCCAGTCGATGAATTGCAGTTTAAGTCACTTCTGTATAGGGTCTGCGCGGAACTGTTTTTTTCATTCCGCTCCTGCAGGGTTTTATTCCACATGCATCCACTCCCGCTTAAATTCACTCTGTGTTTCACCCGCTATCTGCATATAGTGTTTTTCTTCCTGACCCGACGGGTCGCACTAAATTTAGATTGTTTCCAGAATCTCGCATTTAAACTTCCCCTAAAGAAAGAGAGTGATTGGGCAATTATTGAACAAATATAAAATGTTGCATAGCATATACAAGACTTTTATTTGTTATTTGTCTTATGATGCTGTCAACACCATAAAAAATGTCAGGCTAAATATCACAGAGAAAAATAGCCTAAATTAAATAGCCTACATGTCCCTCAAAACTATAGGCTAAGCCAAAAATACATATAAATGAAAACTGTTGGCTTACTAGCTATACTGCAAAATTAAGTCTTTTTTAACATCCACGCAAGAACAGAATGACGCTGACTGATGACTGTTTCAGAACGTCTCTCCTTCAAAATCTGATCAAAAAGGTCGAATGTTCTCTGAAGGTGCACTAGCGCAGACCTCTAAAGGCAGAAACACACCAAGCTGACGCCGACAAACTAGTGGCAACGAAAGCAGACTGCAGGATTGGCTCACGTTGGCAGCGTCTGTATCCAAAGTTGCCCCGACACACCAATACAATGCTCGACACCTGACGGCAAAGTAGCATGTCCGTTCTGCGCTCATGTAAGATGAAATGCCTTTCCGAACCAGCAAGTGGCAGTAGCTGAACAGCCAATCAAAATTATCAGATGGTCTGACAGACCGATGAGCTCCGATGCCGATTTAACATGTCGAATCAGTGAAAAAAAAAAAGCTGACAAGGACCAACTTCAGCCGACGGTGCGGAACACACTGAGAAAACTTATTTAGCCGACAAAGAAAATTTACCCAATTGACAGGTGTCTCCTCACACGCCCTGGAGCCTTGGTTAAAATTGCAATTTTCTCATGATTTAATGTAGTTCCAAACATAGGTTCGTGAGGAGCCTAACTATTCAGTCCTGTTAATCAATATTACGAGCATATATAAGCAGCAGTCACTGTGAATCCCAGCGACAATTCTTCCAGCATCCCTCCTTCTTCCTATCTCCTCCTCTATTTCTCTTATTCTCCCACTATGCAGTACTGTTATAGGGGGGTTTAAACTCCGTCTCCTTCAGCAAGCCAAGTTTGTTTTACCAGTAACCATTCAGACTGAATGGGCAGGTGAACTTGTGAACAAATAGTTGGAAACTTTTGGGATATTGTAAGTACTCAAGTGAACAATATATGACATTGGGCTAATGGTTTTTAGATAATTTACTGCAAAATATTACATATTGCACCTTTAATTTCTTTACAATTTATTTTAACACTCAATCGTGGAAGTTTGATGGGTGATAACTTCTGACAACATTAAATCCAGGAGAGAATACAATTCTAGAGAAAAAAAAAGCATGTTTGATTTACTACACACAGAACAGTTTGAGTGCGTGCAGACAGTATCTGAGCGAAAGGAAATAACACCACAGAAACCGACTCGGATGAACTATAACAAGAAGAAAGCTGTGTGTGCTGCAGTCATAGGTTCTTGATTCTCTGATGACTTTTTATTGGTTAAATGAATGGAGAGTAGCCTATCTAGTGAACCCGAGCGCACACCGGATTTCATTGCATTGAGATGCACGTCCTGGAAACGGGAAGCCTTGGTTGCCGCTTACGTTAGCCACTTCTCCACCATTGGAACGGATCCAATTGTGTTTCCAATGGAGCCTGCATGGCATGGCATAATTACAAACTGTTCTTGGACCGGAATTCTCATGCAGGTAGAATCATGCTGGTAGAATACGTGAATTAACGTCAGCATAAGGATTGGTCACTGATCTGTTGCCTGGCTGCCAGTTTCTCTCTAGCTGGCTAAGCACTCTATTTGAGCGATTTAAACTCAAATCAACAATAAAATTAAAAGAAATATCTGATCATCGTCCATAACGTGGTCATATTTACATCTCATTTCATCAGTAACCCTTGCGTTACCAAGGCATCGTCTGACGCTTTTGTATTACATTCCAAAGAGCAGTCGATATCAGCACCACAGTAAAAAATGAAACCGTAACTGTATCAGCTGGCCCGAATCACCACGGAATGAACATTTACGCAATGAGAACCATTCTGTCATGTATGCTCTAAGACTTGCAGGTAAGATCCAAGTGCAGCTTTAATAAGGGCAATCCAAAATTGTAGTACAGCCAGGAAAGAGTCCAAATCCATAAATACAGTCCATACATAAAACAAGAAAACAAAAACCAAAACAGAGTGCACAGTAAAACAGGTGGCAATAGATCAAACCTAGATACCAAAAGCAGAAACAAACTCAGTATAAATAGACAGAACATAACTCAAGACAGCTGGGTGCAATGAAATGATAATGAGTCCGGGAAGTGGGTTATGGAAAATGGAGTCTGAGATAGTGAGGCAATATTCCGGGGTGGAGTGCCCTCTGGTGGCTAACCAGGGCACTTCAACTGGTGATCATGACACATTCGTCCGATGGTGGAAACGCGCCTATTGTCACTCATCGCATAATGAACTCTAAAACGCAAAGATAATGACAGCACACAAGGCTACGCACAACACGTGAAATAATCAAACCAATAAGTCTTAAAAGGACTGTCGCATTGCGACAGTCGCGTGCAGCATGCATCAGTGTAACAAATTAACGTCAGAGTAACAAATCAACAATTTATTAATCCTTTTAAGTGATCAGATATCTGGGGCCCCCTCATGGCTACGCCACTGATTTGAGCACTCATTTTCAGTTTTGGGCTGATATATCATGCATCTGTGAGCACCTCAAAAGATCAAATGATCTCAGACTCATCTTGAAAGATCCCACAAACTTACAGCATTCAGACCACTCAGAGTCCTCTTTAAGTCCACTTATATTATTATTTATTTGGTTTAGTTTATATAAGGTGTAGTTGTACAATATTTGAAACCACCATTTAAAACGTTTTTACATTTCATTGTGTTCATGTATTTATTAACAGAGAGATGAAACTTGCCAAAAGCCAAAGTTTGGACCAAAGCGCAAAGAAGAGTTAAACAAACTCTACCATAGACTAGACTTGACACAAAGTCTTCAAGATGAAATAAGAACAGCAGACATTCTTCAAATCACCAAGTCTTCATTTCAGGAGCCACGGGAAGAGAATGAACTGGTGAACTCATTCCTACAAAAGCTGATAAACATGGACTACAGAGCAAGATACACAGTCAAAACAAAGAAAAAAATACCACCAAGGAACACTTACTACTAAGAAAGAATGTGAGAAAGAGGGTGCAAACTACAACCCTGAAGAAATCATGATATTCACCCAATGGATGTTCAGATGGCCGTTTCATTGTGCTGATGGTTTCCTGAAGCAGCTTATGGTGACTAAACTCTCACAGTGTCAGTATTCACTGCCTCTGCTTGTTCTTGATCCATTCACACAACAGATTGAGTTTCCTCTCTGGACATTTAGACAAATCAACAAGAACTGGAAGAAGAAGAACACCAACAATGAGATCATCAGTCAAACTCAACCGGTCTACAAGGCTGAGACTCCAATGGTGGCTTTCTTCAGGTTTGGTTCAGTGTCTTCATCTAAGTCTCAGTTGATAAATGGCCTCATCAATGAGAAACACCAGACGTTCTTCCACAGGAACTGCTCAGGCAGCAGCAGAACCAGATTACTGATGGATGGAGTGGTGGAGATCGCCTGGTACTGCCCTTCTGGGAAAAAGACGGATTTATTTGATGACTGTGTTGCTTTCTGTAATCTTCATGGTGATGCAGCAGACAATGAGAAACAATTTGAGATTCTGACCAGTATGTCTACAGTAAACGTCCTCTTCTTACCTGATTTTGGACAGAAGAACCAGAACCAGGGTTTGGTGAGATCACTCTTCAAATCTCCTCAACCTCTCATTTGTCTGCTCACTGACAGTGACTGTGATGAAACTGAAGTGGGGGATGGAAAATTCATAGTTGGTCTTTTGGACAAAAACCAATCTGATGTTTCTAATCAGATAAGGGAGATGATCAGAGTGAGTTTTACTGAGCAGAAAAAGACCTTCAAACTTGAAGATGTGACCGAAACACACAGGAATCAGAGTAGATGAGGAGGATCCAGAGTGTCGGAGAGGGAAAGAGGCAGCGGTCCAGATCATGGGATTACTGAGAGGAAAAGATCCATCAACAGTGAAGGAAACAAACCTACCCTGTCAGGGGAAACTTTGGCATGACTGGTGTAAAATCAACAAAGAGCTGCGTCATCTAGAAGGAGAAAATCTAGAAGATGACAAAAATACCAAACAGAAGAACATGAGAGAAATAGAGAAAAGCAAGTGGCCAAAGGATTGAGTGAGTTTATGGAGACATTTATTGATAAAATGAAATCGAAGAGAGAAAATGAAAAAACTATTTCCTCAGATGGATGATGAACCTGTTGGATGACTTCACTTCAGAGAAGCTCTGTGATCTTCACAAGGAATGGGTGTGAAATGGAATAAAGTCTTAGAACTGAAAAAGGCTCCTGATGAACTACTAAGGACTGAACAAGCAAACCTGGAAAACATAACAGAGCAAATCAATAAAACAAACTTTGGCTTGGAGCACATCCTGAGAGAATTTGGTCAGATCTATGAATCGTGGTCAACTGTGATGAAGAACAAGAAAGACAATCTGCAGTTTGACTTCTGTTCTCTCTCAAGTCTTGCAGCAGAGATGATGATCTCTGGATTTCCAATGGAGCTGATGGATGGAGATGCTGCTCATGTTCCTCTCACCTGGGTCACTGCTGTTCTAGATGAACTTGTTAAGAAACTGGGAGACCAGAAAGTCTTTGTACTGTCAATTTTAGGGATTCAGAGCTCTGGGAAATCCACCATGTTGAATGCCATGTTTGGACTGCAGTTTGCAGTCAGTGCTGGCAGATGCACCAGAGGAGCTTTCATGCAACTGGTCAAAGTGTCAGAAGAGATGAAAACAGAGCTGAAGTTTGACTACATTCTGGTTGTTGATACTGAAGGACTTCGAGCACCAGAATGGCTGGAAGGTCAACAACATCTCGTGACAATGAAATGGCCACATTTGTTGTTGGTCTTGGAAATATGACCCTGATCAACATCTTTGGAGAAAACCCATCTGAGATGCAGGACATTCTTCAGATTGTTGTTCAGGCCTTCATGAGGATGAAGAACGTCAGACTGAATCCCAGCTGCATGTTTGTGCATCAGAATGTCTCAGATATCACAGCTGGAGAGAAAAACATGGAGGGAAGGAGAAAACTGCAGGAGAAATTGGATGAAATGACAAAAATTGCTGCTAAAGAGAAGTCTGTGATGCAGAAAGTTTCAGTGATGTGATTGAGTTTGATGTACAGAAAGATGTGAAGTATTTTGCTCAGCTCTGGGAGGGCAGCCCACCCATGGCACCACCAAACCCAAACTACTGCGAGAACATTCAAGAACTGAAGAAACTATTCTAACACATGCTTCAAAATCAGATGGCATAATGCTGACACACCTGAGAGACCGTGTTAAAGATCTCTGGGAGGCTTTGCTTAATGAACAATTTGTGTTCAGCTTCAAAAATTCCTTGGAAATCGCAACATACAAGAAACTAGAGACTGAATACAGCAAGTGGACCTGGAGGCTTCGGAGCACCATGCTGGACATTGAAAACAGACTTCACAACAAAATAGAAAATGAAGCAATTCATGATGTTGAGGAAACTGATCTTCAAACAGAACTAAATGCAAAAAGTGAAGAAATGAAAAAGACAATGTCTGAATTCTTTAAGAAAGACAGAGACGCAGCTGTACTGAATCAGTGGAAAGGTTTCTTTGAGATAAAGATCCAACAGCTTCAAGAAAACATTGTGAGAGAAACTAAGAGGAAATTAAATGGGGTTCTTCAGCAGCGTCAACTGAAGAAAAAGATGGATGATCAGAGGACACATCATGAAAACACTCTCTTTGAAAAGAGCAAAGAACTTGCCTTAAAATTCAAAGAACAAGCAAATGATGAAATGTTCTTGAAACACAGTTTGAATCCTTTTGGAAACAACAGACAGCTGTGATCATCAGAGACACTCCTTAGTAGTCAAAGATATTGACATATTAAGAGATGTGAAAAAGATCCTCATTCAGACCTATGCAAGTCTCCCTTTAGACCATATGAAAGAGAGCAGTGAGCAGAAAGATATGATCTCTTTGACAAGCTATTCAGAATATGTACATTTGAAGAAATCCAGTGGATTTAGAGGAGCTCTTAAATATGTGTACAGACGAGGTAAAGAGATGATTGGTCTTGTTTTATCTGATAAAGATGAAGTCCAGATAAGATCCTTAATCACAGACATCTCTGAACACACAGATAAAATGATTCAGTCATATAACATTGCAAGATGGGCTACAACAACAGCTGCATTCAACAACTCATAGATTACATAAAGGCAAGATTAATGCGCATGAGGAGGAGCCAAAAGTACCATATGTGTTCAAGAGAGAATTCTTCATGGATATGGTACTTTTCATATGTCACAGAGCAAACAAGATAATCACTGATCAATACAAAATGTTTAGGGAAGGCAATGATCCTGTTCTTTATTTTGAGAAGAAGAGTGAAGAATACTACAGGATTTTCCAGAAATACTGTCAAGGAGCAACATCAACTGCTATTTTTGGTGAATTT
This sequence comes from Culter alburnus, assembly GCA_028476615.1. Lineage (NCBI taxonomy): Eukaryota > Metazoa > Chordata > Actinopteri > Cypriniformes > Xenocyprididae > Culter > Culter alburnus. The sequence continues at coordinate 505,609 of JAOTNS010003687.1, read as the reverse complement.
GTTTGTAATAAACTTAAAGAGCCCATTCAGCAGAATATCTACAAAAAAACTGCCAGAGATTTAGCAGACGAAATGACGACAAACTCCGAATCACTAAATGGGAACCGATCAAACCTGGAGAAACACATCTTGAGGACGCTGGCAGAAGAACAGGATTTCAAAGAGTACTTGACCTACATTAACAATCCCAGAGAACACTTCAAGAATTTCATCAGAGATGAAGTCAGTCAGTACATCACTGAAAGATTTGAAGACAGTGTTCGACCCAAGATGGAAAACAGCATTAAACTGCTGGAGCAGAAGATCACAAACGCAGCACATGAATCCACTGAAAATGTTGAAGAGATCAGTGGAGATGTTGATTCATGGTTGATTCATTTCACACAACAGCTCTCAGATGTGCTGGTATTCTCTCTAAATGACCTCACTGGAGTGAATCTTGATGATGTTCAAGTCAGCTTCCTAGAAGATGTGATAATGAAAGAACTTCCTTCAATAATGTCTGACATACGCAGGGAATTCAGTACAGAAACTTTTCCAGTAAAGATGGAACCCACAGACAGACCAGATGAGCTTCTGATCAATCACTTCTGTCAGTGCTGTTGGGTTCAGTGTCCTTTCTGTGAGCCATCTGCACAAACTCAATAGAAGGCCATACTGGAGATCACAGTGTTCCTTTCCATCGTTGCATGGATGAATGGGTGGAGTTACAGAGGAACAACAAATCTATCTATCAGCATCTGCACATCAGCAGTAGCCAGTGATCGATCTTTCTATAGCTCAGATGATACAGTCCTTCTGGAAGGAATACAGAAAAGGAGGTCCTGAATATGCTTCATGGAGTATCACCCCAGATCTCTCTGAGCTGCCGTACTGGAAGTGGTTGTTGTGCAGATTCCAGGAAGATCTGGAAAAGCACTATGAAAAAACCTTTCAGGGGAGTGGAGAGATTCCATGAATGGAGAATTACTCTCAGAGGAAGCTATTGAGAGTCTGGATTAATACATTTAGAGGCAAGATAAAGAATAAGGATCCTGATACACAAGACACAGTTTGAAATGAATTTATTTTTCACACTATTTGACTGTGGCAAAAACTAAATTAGCATATTAAACTCCTTAGAAAAGAAAATGTTCACAGAATAGACGCAAATGTTTAACGTTTTTTTTTATTTTTTTTTTTATTATTATTATTATTTGTTCTTAATTTGTTTATAGTTCAACAAAAAATTTAAAAACAAATGAGTAAACTGGAGTTATCACAATCTCTAATACTGATGATTTATTTAGCTTTTTGCTTAACTGATTTTGTGTTGTATATTTAATTTTACACTAACTGCTTATTATTCTAACAAATAAAATAAATGTTTAACTGTTATAACATTGAGACTTAACAGGAAAATCATCCTATGTGACTATTTTTCCTCTACCTGAATAAAAATATAGTTAAAGTATAAGATAAAATAAGATGTGTTTTGGCTTTTTTAACATCCCAATTTCATCTCAATGGCTAATTTTGAATACATGCTGTAGAATGATTTAATTATAGTATACAATGAGGGAACTGCCAAGGCTAACCAGCCTGTGACAGAAATCCCATTTTTAATGTCTAAATTTCCTCAATTCAATCAAATCAGACCTTCCACAGATAATTTATTTTAAACTTAAAATTCTATCATCATCAACCTCACCCTTGAGTCCCTACAGAAGGATTTATTTTCTATAAATTGATGTTAGATTAGACATGTTAGATGCTTCACAAAACCCTTTGGTTTTAAAGGGTTAGTTCACCCCAAAATGAAAATAATGTCATTATTTACTCACCCTCATGTCGTTCCACACCCGTAAGACCTTTGTTCATCTTCAGAACACAAATTAAGATATTTTTGATGAAATCCGATGGCTCAGTGAGGCCTGCAGTGACAGCAAGATAATTTACACTTTCAATGCCCAGAAAGCTACTAAAGACATATTTAAAACAGTTCATGTGACTACAGTGATTCAACCTTAATGTTATGAAGCGACGAGAATACTTTATACAACAATGTCTAGTGAAGGGTGATTTCAAAACACTGGTTCATGAAGCTTCGAAGCTTTACCAAACTTTTGTTACAGATCAGTGGTTCAGAGCAACGTCACATGATTTCAGTAAATGAGGCTTTGTTACGTCATAAGTGGCTGCATCCCAAATGACGTCCTTTACCATTTTAGGTTATAGAAGGTGGTTGCAATCACCCCATTTGTGCCCACTATGCGTCCTTGATGCACACTTCTGCTGAGCCTGCAAGTATGCAAGCTACACAGAGGACTTGTACCCGGCAATCAAAGCGAAATTACGTCATGAAATCACTCCTTGCTAGATATTGTTAAATAAAGTCATTATTTTGAGTATTCTCACAGCTTCATAACAGGTTGAACCACTGTAGTCACATGAACTGATTTAAATATGTCTTTAGTAGCTTTCTTGGCATTGAAAGTGTTAATTATCTTACTGGCAATGGAGGCCTTGCTGATCCATCTGATTTCATCAAAAATATCTTAATTTATGTTCTGAAGATGAACGAAGGTCTTACAGGTGTGGAACGACATGAGGGTGAGTAATTAATGACTGAATTTTCATTTTTGGGTGAACTGACCCTTTAAGTTCTTAAACTCTTCAAACTTTAATTTTTATATTTCCAACATTTATTTTCCACTGGCACAATGCGTTACTGTGATTTTATTGAAATGGTTTATAATTGTATTTGTTCATTGATGAAATGGTAACATGGTAAATCTGTATTCTATTGAAGTTCAGCTATGAAATGTAAAGATGAAACCTAAATAAAGCTGTTGTATGAAGCAATAATTTGTGTTATTGAATAAATAACAGAAATTAATAATAATAATAAAATAATATAATGCTGTACTTTATTTAGAGTATGCTTTAAACTACTGTAGTTATTTTTACGGTAATTTTATTGTGGTATGAAAACAGCAACTACTGGATAATTGTTGCCAGTAATTACTGTTAACTTGACAAAAAGATTTTACAGTGTACCCAAATCCTATGTGTGACAATATGTGTGTGCTATGTGTTTCCTGGCCAAATTCCCTCCATTGGCCCTTACCAATCGTGGCCTCCTAATAATCCCCATCCATTGAATTGTCTCTATCACTCTCTCTCCTCTCCACCTACAGCTGGTGTGTGGTGAGCGCACTGGCGCCGTTGTACTGTGGCTGCTGTTGCATCATCCAAGTGATGAGGAGCCCCCTGATATGATTGCAAAGCACTTTGGGTGTACAGTGTTACATATGAAAGTTTTCCCAAGATCTTTAAAAACGAAAGTTGTCAGGACTCTTCTTAAGAAGAGCATCCTGAAAAAAAATCAGTTTTCAACAGACATACACTATATTGCCAAAAGTATTGGGACACCCCTCCAAATCATCAAATTCAGGTGTTCAATCACTTCCATGGCCACAGGTGTATAAAATCAATCACCTAGGCATGCAGACTGCTTCTACAAACATTTGTGAAAGAATGGGTCGCTCTCAGGTGCTCAGTGAATTCAAGCGTGGTACTGTGATAGGTTGCCACCTGTGCAATAAGTCCATTTGTGAAATTCCTCACCACTAAATATTTCATAGTCAACTGTTAGTGGTATCATAACCAAAAGTGGAAGCAATTGGGAACAACAGAAACTTAGCCACGAAGTGTGAGGCCACGTAAAATCACAGAGCGGGGTCAGTGCATGCTGAGGCACACAGTGCGCAGAAGTCACCAGCTTTCTGTAGAGTCAATAGCTACAGACCTCCAAACTTCGTGTTGCCTTCAGATTAGCTCAAGATCAGTGCATAGAGAGCTTCATGGAATGGGTTTCCATGGCCGAGCAGCTGCATCCAAGCCTTACATCACCAAGTGCAATGCAAAGCGTCGGATGCAGTGGTGTAAAGCACGCCACCACTGGACTCTAGAGCAGTGGAGACGTGTTCTCTGGAGTGCATTTTTTAGGCATTGCTGCTGTTGATGACGATAAAGATGAGATTGAGTCACTCGGGGTTTCTGAAGGGGGAAACCTCGCCATCTCTATTCACATCAATCACATCAAACCCTCAGGTTTTGGTTACCCGTCTCAAAGGCTCCTCAAAGGAAGCAATAGCACAACAATCCCAGAGAATACTTCAAGAGTTTCATCAGAGATTAAATCAGTCAGTTCATCACTGAAAGATTCAAAGACAGTGTTTGACCTTCTGGAGCAGAAGATCACAAACGCAGCACAAGAATCCATTGAACAGGTTACAAAGACTGATGGAGATGCTGATTTGTGATTGATTCATTTCACACAACAGCTCTCTGATGTGCTGGTATTCTCTCTAAATGACCTCACTGAAGTTAATCTTGAGGATGTTGAATTCAGCTTTCTAGAAGATGTGATAAAGAAAGAACTTCCTTCAATAATGTCTGACATAGACCGTGAATTCAGTACAGAAACATTTCAGCAAAGCTGGAACACACAGACAAACCAGATGAGCTTCTGATCAATCACTTCTGTGACTGCTGTTGGGTTCCGTGTCCTTTCTGAGCAGCCATCTGCACAAACACAATCGAAGGCCATCCTGGAGATCATTTTCATCGTAATACTGGACTGAATGGATGGAGTTATAATGAAACAACATCAGCAGTAGCCAGTGATAGATCTTTCCAAACAGCTCAGATGATACAGTCCTCTGGAAGGAATACGGAATAGGAGGTCCTGAATATGCTTCATGGAGTATCACCCCGGATCTCTCTGAGCTGCCGTACTGGAAGTGGTTTGTGTGTGAATTCCAGGAAGATCTGGAAAAGATCTATTAAAAAAAAAACTATAAGGGGCCTGGCGAGATTCCAGATGAATGGAGAAATTACTCTAAAAAAAAAAAAAAAAAGCTATTGAGAGTCTGGATAAATATATTTAATGAAGCAATTAACAAGGATTCTGATACACAATACACAGCTGAAATGAGATTATGTCCATGTAGTAAAGATAATGTTCTTAAGTGTAGGAAGGAAGGGGACAGGGTCGGCGTTCAACTGCTGACTGAGCTTTATTTCAATAAACACAAACGTCCAACAAAAACTGTGCAATGCACAACAGCAAAACAAAATAATCCACAAAGGGCTTCACTCCAGTCACGGCATATACAATCCACAATGGGCTTCACTCCAGCAGTGTTGTCGTGCACCAGCGGCTCAGTCAGCAGTTCCCCTCTCTCTCCTCGACTCCTGCTTCTCGCAGTGTTTTAACCTGTCTCCGCGCCAATTACTGAAATGAGAAACAGGTGTTCGTGATTTACATTTAACCCGCTCACTCACCAAAGATCTCCCGATGCTCTCTCCCGCTGCAGACCTCGCTGAACCACGCCCCCCTCGCCACATACCCCCACCGCCCGACTCAGGCCAGGGAGCCGTCCGGCCTGCAGCCCCCCCCCCCCCAGCCGTCCGTCTTGGGAACCAAAACTATCGGGCTCGCCCAGTTACTGCTGGACTCTTCTGTTACTCCCATTTCAAGCATAGCCCCTAATTCTGCCTGAACTACGTTTTTCTTGTGTTCAGGCAATCTATACGGCCGGCTGCGAACCACCATGCCTGGCTCTGTCTCGATTTGGTGCTGAATGAGGTTTGTACGGCCCGGTAGGGGAGAAAACACGTCGGCAAATTCTGCTTGTAACTTAGATAAATCAGTGAGCTGTGAGGGCGAGAGGTGATCTCCCCTGGGGGCCAGAGCGAGGGACTGTTTTTTGATATTCGCCTCTGGCCCGAGATCATCCTCTCCGCTAATCACCGTCGCCAGCATCACTGATTCCGCCTCATTCCATTTTTTAAGGAGATTGAGGTGGTAAATCTGACGTTCTCCCCTCCTATCGGAACGTACAACCTCATAATCGAGCTCGCCCACTTGCCGTGTAACCACAAATGGTCCTTGCCACTTTGCAAGTAATTTCGAGCTTGAAGTGGGAAGCAATATAAGTACTTTATCTCCCGGTGAAAATTTGTGTAAGTTAGTTCCTCTGTCATACAGCTGGCTCTGTCTGTGCTGGGCTTGTAACAAATTCTCCATAGACAGCCGCCCCAACGTGTGGAGTTTTGTTCTCAAGTCCAGCACATACTGAATTTCATTTTTGGCCTGAGATGGTCCGTCCTCCCAAGTCTCTCTTAGGACGTCTAATACCCCGCGGGGCCGGCGTCCAAAGAGAAGCTCGAAGGGGGAAAACCCTGTGGAGGCTTGCGGGACCTCTCGCACTGCAAATAACAGAGGTTCCAACCACTTATCCCAATTTTTGGCGTCCTCTTGAACGAATTTACGAATCATGGATTTAAGCGTGCGATTAAACCGTTTGACCAGCCCGTCCATTTGTGGGTGAAAGACGCTGGTACGAACGGATTTAATGCCCAACAATTCGTAAAGTTCGCGTAACTTGCGTGACATAAACGCCGTGCCTTGATCAGTGAGGATTTCTTTCGGAATCCCCACTCGGGAGATTAAACTAAACAGTGCATCCGCAACACTCTTAGCGGAAATGTTGCAGAGCGGCACTGCTTCAGGATATCGCGTTGCATAATCCACAATGACTAATGCAAAGCGATGCCCTCTTGCTGATCGCTCTAATGGCCCGATGAGGTCCATACCAATTCTTTCGAAGGGGACCTGCATTAATGGGAGGGGGCGCAACGGCGCTTTTGGGGTGGCCGGTGGGTTAACCAACCTGCCCGCCGCTCTTGTGGCAGAGAGCGGGTTAAATGGTGACGCGGAGAGAGGGGAGAAGCAGGAGCGGAGTCCAGCCCGGCAGCAGGGAGTCCCGCCCCCCCTGGGCGGGGCTCTTGGTCCATAATACGGGCCCTGTTCAGTTCCACCCCGCCCCCGGGGCGGAACACGTGGCGGGCCGGGCGGACGAGACCTGGGTAGAGGGACAGGTTTAGAGAGAGAGGGGGAATTAAAAGAAGGAGAGAGAGAGGCAGATGGTAAGGGTCGCCGACCCCTTGGCACGCCACCATGTGGTCCTCCGCCAGTTGGATGGTTGAGTCCAGCGACGTGGGGCGGTGGCACTCGACCCACTCGGCGGTTTTCTTGGGAGCCGAGTGATGAACTGCTCCAGTACCACGCGATCGATAACCAGGTCCACGTCGCTTCCCTCAGCCAGTAGCCATTTGCGGCACGAGTCTCGGAGCTGTTGGGCCAACACGAAGGGCCGGCCGGACTCGCCCAGGTCCAGGGAGCGGAAGCGTTGACGATGCTGCTGCTCTGGGTCCGGCCGACCCGCTGGACGATGGCCCGCCAAAGGTCGTCGAAGACCAGGAGGTTCTCTGCTGGCAGCTGCTGCGCCGCCACCTGCGACTCCCCTGAGAGGAGCGGGACCAACCTCATGGACCACTGGTCCCGCGGCCAGCCACTTGCCTCGGCTGACCGCTCAAACAATCGAGGAAGGCCTCGGGGTCGTCCATGGCCCATTTTGTTCAATGGCAGGTGGGTAGGCGCAGCCGGCTGCGCGATGGTCTCCTGCTGAACCTCCCGGTCAATCCAGCTCCGGAACCTCTCGCGGTCCTCCTGCTGGTCCAGCAGGGCCTGGTGTTGTTCCTGATGCAGGACCGCGAGGGATGCGATGAGTTCCGCAAATGGGGTGGAGGACGAAGATTGCATGGCAGCGGCCACCCAGCTTCCTTTCCGGGTTTCGGCACCAGTGTAGTAAAGATAATGTCTTAAGTGTAGGAGGAAGGGGACAGGGTCGGCGTTCAACTGCTGACTGAGCTTTATTTCAATAAACACAAACGTCCAACAAAAACTGTGCAACGCAAAACAGCAAAACAAAATAATCCACAAAGGGCTTCACTCCAGTCATGGCATATACAATCCACAATGGGCTTCACTCCAGCAGTGTTGTCGTGCACCAGCGGCTCAGTCAGCAGTTCCCCTCTCTCTCCCCGACTCCTGCTTCTCGCAGTGTTTTAACCTGTCTCCGCGCCAATTACTGAAATGAGAAACGGGTGTTCGTGATTTACATTTAACCCGCTCACTCACCAAAGATCTCCCGATGCTCTCTCCCGCTGCAGACCTCGCTGAACCACGCCCCCCTCGCCACAGTCCATACTTCAGTGAATGTGGATAATAAACTAAATATAGCATACTGAAACTGCTCAAAAGAAGTAATTAATAGAATAGATTCAAAATTTAAAAGAAAGATATAATCAATGTGTTTTGTTCTGCACTGCAGTAACTGATCTATCCTTAAAGACAGATAATGATTGAAGAATATACCAAATATATACATTTTTATTTCATTAATTTACTTTGAAACTAGTTTGTCTCCTGTCGATGTATTGCAAAATGTAATGTACTGCTCTACAAATGTCACTTATTCATTATTTTTTCATATAAAATAATAGCACTGTTTTAGAAAATCAAATTTAAATAATTTTGTAGTTTGACAATGAACACTCTGCAATACACAGCTATACAGACTGGTCAAAACAGATGAAGAAACATATTCAGACATTCAGTAAACACAGAGCTGAAGAAAACACTCCTCTCCTTCCACTCACAGCTCTCACAGAACACGAGACAAATAGACGAGACAGTACAAATGCTGAACATTTCTTGAAATAATATTTTCTAAATGTTCAGGTTCTTCCTCAGTCTTTATTCCCCTTGATTTCTCAACAGAAATTCAAAGTTAATTATGCCAATTGTATTGGTAACTGTATTGAATAGCAGGGCACATTGTAACGCAGTCTTACAACAATCCCTATATGCGCAACTGGAATTTAAACCTGGTTGGTGTCTTCTGCTAGTAAGTTAAGCATTAAAAAATGCTTAAAAAATCTAAACTGCTAAATAACAGATTGAAGAGTAAAATAATATCAGATTTGTCTATATAAATAAACCAAAAATATAGATGGAATTTTACTTAAGTTTACTTTGCTATTGTTATATAAATGTTCAGTGATATCTCCCAAGATTTTGGGAGATTTTTGCAGTTTTTTCTCTATATATTGTCAATATGGTAAATACATGAAGATTCATCATGTTAGCATATGTGGAAGTATTTAAAACATGTGTGTTACTACTAACCCTGAGGAAGCTTGAACATGAACACTATCTTCTGTGTTTGTTTCTTCCTGTACCTGTGTATTCCTGAATAATTTCACTCGGCGGCCATCTTTGAAATGCCTCTTGAGCATTCAAGTGCAGCTCCTATCTCTTTGAATGAGGAAACATGAAATTCTCCAAAGCTGTTTGCCAAGCTTTCGATTCAATTTCATATTTGAAATCACCAATGAAATATGACAACAACTGTCTCAAAAATTTTGTTTCTAAATGCTTGAATCATAACATAAAACAGTATTTTTCAGGCTAGATCAAGCTAATGCGCATGCACAGTCCCAAATGCACTTCTCGTGTCTCTCATTTCGGAGGTGCGCGTCTGACTGTTTCTATAGAAACCGGAGCTTCTAACAGCAGCTGCAGTGATGCGATGACTTTACCAGTCGGTGATTGGCTCTTATTTAGAATGCGGGACTTATTCCGCCATATTGCTTGTTGCACTTCCTCCAATTCAAAACAATAAGAGTGACGCGTTTTGTGTTATTCTATCCACATTATTCCTACGCCCCATGACGCTTTGTGCGAATTATGGGAGTTACAATCAGTGAAAGGCTTGCACTATAAAAGCAATAATGTGTTTTCTTTTAAACTGAGTACAATGAGATGACATTATACTGCTCACCCTTCAACCAATGATCATTAAAAGTTATTACAGTAAATGAATGCGTATTAATACAAAGAGCAAACCAGGGGAAAAAAGACGAAGGCGCCTCCTTGATTGTCTCGTTAAGATGATGTTGAAGTGCGTTCCAAAAAAATTGTTTTTGACCCCTACACCCTTCATCCCTTTGAAGCTCTCACTCTGGAGGGTAAACCCTTGAAGGGATTAGGGCATAGGAATGAGCCCTTCCGAATGGAAAGCAGGATTTGTCTGTGATCAGTAGTAAATGTCCTGTTTTCTGAGATACCTTAATCTGATTGATTTTTGAAGGCAGCACAGATGTATGTTTATGTAATATAATTGCGTCTGCTGCACTCATGGTCCGGCAGCAAAGTTCCTTGATTATTATGCCGGAATGAGAGTATAGTTCCTAGCCATATCGGCCTAGAAAATCGCAACTTTTCATTTTCCTTCTGTCTTAGTACATGATATAACTACAGAAGAGTCAAGTTTTAGGAAAAAATATTGAAACTCTTTGGTCATTTTTTGAGTGAGATGCTAACGGTCTAATCAGATTCAATGAACTATGCTAAGCTATGCTAAAAGTGGTACCGTCAGACCTGGAGATCGGCTGAATGGATTTGAAAACTGTAAAATTTGACTGTTTAACTCTGGGGGAGTTGGAAAATGAACCTATTTTCCTTAAAACACCACGTTCACTTGTACTGTACATGTACATCTGTCGTGGCCTCTATTTTTTTTTCTCAAATAATTGATGATTGTTAACAGTGACAGAAAGAATTGTGGGCTATCTGCAGCAGCGAAGGATACACCTCATGCATCTTCTAAAATCCTGTGAAAGAAGGACACATGCCGTCACGTCATGCCGGGCTCAAGCGAACTAATTTTCTAAAGCAGGTGACGTGATTAGTAAAAAAGGAGTGGCTTAAGTTAAACTTAAATATAATAGAATTCAGCACAGTGAAACAAATAATATTCGTGAATAAAAATATGAAATTGCATTAATATTTTTTAAAATAGCATTTTTAAAATTGCATTGTGTTTTTTTAAGGGGTCATGAACTGCGTTGTTTTATTGTTTTATAATGTTTCATGGGGTGCACTATGACTATGACTATAACTATGACTTTGACTGATAGGTGTGAAAACAATTTGTGAAATTGTTAGACATTGCAAGTATGATTTCATTTAATAATTTAATTAGAACTGTTTTCACACCTATCATAGTCAAAATCATAGTTAAAGGTCCCGTTCTTCGTGATCCCATGTTTCAAACTTTAGTTAGTGTGTAATGTTGTTGTTAGAGTATAAATAAAATCTGTAAAATTTAAAGCTCAAAGTTCAATGCCAAGCGAGATATTTTATTTAACAGAAGTCGCCTACATCGAACGGCCAGTTTGGACTACATCCCTCTACTTCCTTCTTTAATGACGTCACTAAAACAGTTTTTTGACTAACCTCCGCCCACAGGAATACACAAAAAGGGGGCGTGGTCTGTGCGCTCCCACGGAGCTCCCACGTTTGTAGAGGGTGTTTGTCGCCATGTCGTCGAAGCGGTGTTATTTTTCATCCCGCAGTCCAATCACCTTTGTTTGGCCTTCCCATGGACGCTGTACTTAGAGATCAGTGGTTACAATTATGTTTAACTCGGTTCCCGAAAATTATAATGTGGTATCCTTACTGCAATAGTTAATGTTGGACTGCAGTACACATAATGGCACAAAGAGGGACTATGTTTATGTATAGGCTGTTTCCTATGAGGTACTCTTCTGAGTGAGTGCTAACGTTGTACATTTCTGTCGCTGCTTGTGGAGATTAAAGAGTTCAGTCTCTCGGGAATTATTGTCTTTTGTGTTCATTCGGCACGACACCACAATAATCCACATGTAAACTATGTGCAGCACACGTTATGGTAGAGGCGTGACCTTTCGGGCAAGGTTTGCTAAAAAGCTGCTGTCAAATCACAACACAGGAACCGCTGGCACAATCAGAACTCGTTACGTATTTCTGAAGGAGGGACTTCATAGAACAAGGAAGTCATCAGCCCGTTTTTTATGACAGTGGAACAGCAGTATACAGATAAGTAAATTATGTGAAAAATACTGTGTTTTTTACACGCGAAACATGAACACATGTATATTGCACACTATAAACACAATCAAAGCTTCAAAAAACCACGAAAAACGGGACCTTTAAAACATTTATTATTTAAAGAGCCGTTTGTGAGCCAAAAGAGCCGGCTCTTTTCAGTGAGCTGAGTCAAACGAGTCGTCTCACGAAAAAGAGCCGGAATGCCCATCAGTGTGTGCGCCTAGGCTTATATAATTATATTTTTTGTGTTGTTCTTTGAATTATTAGTCTATTGTTTAAATAAAATTAAAATCATTCATTACATAATGATTTAATTTCTATAGGCTATATTTTTAAAATAGAGTCGGCTCTTCAGATATGTGAGCCGGCTCCCGACGTTCACGTAAAAGAGCCGGCTCTTAGAGCTAACGACCCATCACTAAAACAAACTATTTTTGTCTATTTATTAAATGATTCGTTTTATTTTTTAAGCACACATCTACTCCTCCACAGTGGTCTGTAACGTTGCAGCATGCTCTAGGTGAGTGAAACTGCACACAAATGTAAATAGAAATAGAAATGTGATCCTCTTTTAGTTAAATATATGTTGCTGTGTGTCTCTCACTGTTAATTTTATTTGCAAGATATTCAGTCCAGCATCACAAGATGGCAGTGTTTGACCATTCTTATACTCTCAAAAACTGGTCAGTCACATTGGAAGTTTTTTTCACCTGATTATGATAAATATACAACTGTGACACAACAAATTTAAAGCACATATATTGCGTGTAAATTGTTAATTAAAAGACTTTCTTAAAATGTCTTAGAACAATAGATAAAATCAATACAATTTCTATAGTTGCAGTCATCATTGAGTTGAATATTACATTATTTCTGAATTAAAATAAAAAATCTGGTTTAGTTTTTATTGTTTGTTGAATATCTCTGGTTGAGTAAATGGTACAATAACCCATGGGTTAAAAAAAAGTCAGATTCATTATCAGGGAATATATTTTTTGAATTTTATTATACATAATATTATAATAATATTTCCTGAAGGCAACAGTGTTAATAGTTTCAAGAGGAAAGCAGACAAAAAAAAAGATGTTTATTTGAGATCAAACTATATTTAGGCCTATACATTTTCTTGATATATTATAATTTTATCAATCATTTATAATTGTCTCAGTATATTCTAAATCACTCTCATCCCCATATTGGGGACTTTTGGATACCAACTGTATATTTCCAGAATCAGCAACTAATAACTCTTTTCTCAAGCTTATACTCTTGGAAGCACATCTTAGTGGTGTGATGTGTGTGGTGTGATGTTGTGGGTTGGGTCGATTAGGAGGAGAAATTGCCATAGATAAATATACGTAGATGCCTCATAACTGACTAATGGCCGCTATGCGTAAGCCGTCCGCCATATTGGGACGGTCAAAGAAGTGATTTTTTTTTTTTTTTTTTAAAGCCATGAGTACTTGAGTTGCAATCAGCAGATGAGTTTTGTAGTATTTAGTTTATCATTAATGTTAGATTATTCTACATGCGCTAAAAATACTGTTTAAAACACTCAAATATTATTATCAGAGAACCTTGCGGTCAAATTGCTCTTATCTTCTAATGAAGTTAGTGATCTGATTATAAACATTCTCACATGTTAAAGGTTATCCCATTTCTTTGGCAATTTAAATCTCGGCAGTTCTGGCAATGTGCTTATAAAACATACCCTGCTTCCCAATGTGCATACTATCCACCCTAAATAGTATTGAACATTACTAATGTCACATGCTATTTAGGATGGATAGTATGCACATTGAGACACAGGCTCACTGTTTTTTTCTGTGAGTGATGACGGCATCTGTAGTGTTGACCGTTCAAAGATGGCGGACGCGTTCACGTGTCTACAGCAGTTGAATGAGGAAACTACTTTACATATTTCTAAAAAATTTTTACAGTCTCTAGCTGTGTCCCAATTTAGCGGCCGCGCACTTCGGAGTGCATGAAAGTGGTGGGGCTTTGGAGTGGACGGTTGCCAGGTCTGCGCAACAAAACCATTCATAGTTATACATTTAAGCTGTATTTAAGTCTGAATTTAAAGTACAGTACTTTAGGATTTTATTCAACTGCACTCCATCTCAGAGACAAATATGAAAAACTGACGTTTTGGACATCACGGATATTACAGTTTGATTTAGATATTATATATTTGTGAATCCGAAATTCACACCTGAACTCCTGTCGTCACTGTCGCACAAACCGCGAAGTGTCTTGAGATGGGTGCTTCATTCCGCGGGGAAACGGAGAGGGTGCACTTGAAGTCGCTCTCGAATTACGTCAGCCCTCCTCGCGCCGCGGTGAATCGCACTTCAAAGGTTTATTTAAATGTCACTTTGTCAATGACACAATTTCTGTACAGTTTTTTTTTTTTTTTTTTTGATGTAGCCAAGTTAAAAATGAAATGCATAAGTTGTATACATATATTTGTAATGCAATTTATTTGTAAATGAACCAGAGTGATTTCTGTTAAACATTTTTTTTCTTTTTTTTTTTTTTTCTTTTTTTTTTTTACATATGTTCACATGTGTAAATAAAAGAGAATTGTTCTGTTCGTTGTTTATTCAGATTTTGTCTTGGTCATCATAGCTTTAAAATTCTTGCCTGTTACAAATAGTCATGCTCAGCAGGTATATAAGATGTCAGTGCAAGTTTATTGTAGTTAAAACAACTGACACAGTTAACATTTAATTTAACATAAAAACAAACAAGGTTAACTAGTTGCTAACGATATAAAACTAACATTACATAGTTTAACCATACATATTTTGGTCCAGTGTCCCGTCGTGAAGCATGTCAAAACCCAATAGAAAGTCATAAAACTTTAAAGTGCACACACAAACATCATCTGTCAGCTGTCTGTCACACAGCCGCTAGCCATGTAACGACGCTCGGCTCATTGTTGCCATGTCTGGGATTGGTATACTTTTACATTGTGCTGTGATTACACTACGTTTGGGGTGATTTTGTTGCGCAGACCTGGCAACCCTCCACTCCAAAGGCCCACCCCTTTCATGCACTCCGAAGTCGCTTGAGTGTGCTAGGGTCTATCAAGTCAAGTCATAGGATTATCAAGTGTTTTCGAAGAGATTGAAGATGATAGTCTTCGTTGTAATGATCGGTAAGTAATATGCCGGCTTGACAGTTACTCTCACAGGTTAATTTATACCGGGTACAGTGTAGCTATAATTACGGTGCAATTACTTTTTAGGCATTGCTGCTGCTGCTGCTGGTGTTGGTGATAGTAAAGATGAGATTGAGTCGCTCAGGGTTTCTGAAGGAGGAAACCTCACCATCTCTATTCACATCAGTAACTCGGACGAAGACCCTCAGGTTTTGGTTTCTCGTCTCAAAGGCATCTCACAGGAAGCGATAGCACAGCTGATCTGCCATAATCGAGTCTGTGAGAGCGAGTACTGGATATCTGGAGTTTCTTTGAGCTCTGATGGAGAGAATGTAACGCTGGTCCTGATGAACGTCAGTCAAACGGGACGTTACTTGGTCCAAAAACTGAGCAGTGCACAGCTGGAAAAGAAGATTTACAACATTACAGTGGATCGTAAGTATTAAACGAGCATGTCATATTGTCTTTGATTGAAGAATCATGCAGTGTTTTTATGATGAAATGTGTTGTAGTCGTTGCATCATAAGTTGCATCATCATAATGTCACGGGACAGCAAGAGAACAGCAGCATAGAGTTTGCTATTTTTTGAGAAATATTGTTTATTTTGAGGCATTTTGACTTATGCGGGCATCTAAAAACTTTGGGACAGCTTGAAATTACATTTTATACATTTTGCAAAGAACATCCGGTTTTTGTTTCTGGTAAGTTTCTACATTAGCCATTGTATGCTATTGAAATGAATGTCGATATTTGTAGACTTTTAGCCGTATAAATATAATAACTTAAAAAGTTTTGACTGAACTCAAGTGACTTATGCGTGGGAGGATCGCAAGTTTTGACGTTGAGCCGTGACGTAGCGTGCGTGTGCGCGGAAATGACAGAGAGCAGCTATGTTGTAGCATTCATTCATTCACATTATGCAAAGTTTATGCAGCAACATTATAAAAAAAACAAACAAAAAAAAAAAAAAACCTAATCGTAATTGTGGGCTAGAAAGGGAAATATCGCCAAAACAAACTTTAATGTAGGCATGATGACAAGCTAAACTTTTGAAGTCCCACAACAAACAAACTCAAACAAACTTCACGTTATTAGGGTGATTTAAAAGGGGTTTTCAGTTGTTAAGATGCCACAGATCTCTAATATGATTATCCAACCTCAAGTGAAGGACCACAATCCTAAATTTTAAAAAGCAGCTATATATATTTTTGTGTATAAAAACCCAATTCATACTACGAAAAATGAATACTTTAATAAAAAAAATATATGTAAAATATTATTTAGAAAATAGTTTGTTCCTATTACATTTTTTCTACTCATTATTGTTCTGTAATGTTGATGTATTATTTAATTGTTTGTATATTTATTTAGATTATTTATTTATTAGACAGATTAGATTATTTATCTATATAAGTTATGAAAGTACTTACAAAACACCATGAAAGTAGTCCATATGGCTCAAGCTTCATGTGAGAAATGAGAAATGCGGTGATGTGTGTTTATGAGATGTGAGAATAACCTGTCTGGATCTTTATTCCAATTGCAGTGCTTTAATTGTATAGATTATCATTGGTGTTGATCAAAGATGACAGGATGAAAATTTTGTACATATACAGTATACATGCTAAGCTAAATTGTGAAAGTCCATGGACGTTTAATACTGTTGTTTGTTAAAAACTCACTAACGGTTTTTGTTCTTGTCTCATACAGGGCCTCAACTCAACTTGTCTCATACACACACTCGTCTCCGTACCATCAGCCCTGAGCTGCTGACGTCTGTCACGCACAGGAAATCATTCACTGCAGGTGTAACCTCAGCTGCTGTGGGCATCCCGGTGCTGCTCATCACTGCTGCTGTCATCTGTGTCGTTTATTTGAAACGCAGGAAGGCAAGTATCATCACAAGGCATTTTATCTTAATCTGTTAAATCATGATGACGTTAAAGATGACAACTTATATTCTCTCCTTTCTGTCCTTTTCAAAAATCAGCCTCAAGCCATCCTAGGTCCTTTAAAGAAATTGTTCGCCTAAAATGAAAATTTGCACCCTCAGGCCAGCCAAGATGTAAATTAGTTTATTTCTTATCTTAAAAGATTTGGAGAAATTTAGCTTTCTCACCAATGAATCCTCTGCAGTGGGTCAGAACGAGTCCAAACGCTGATAAAAACATCACAATAATCCACACTCCATCCATCAGTTAACATCTTGTGAAGCGAGAAACAAATCCATCCTTAATGCATTATTTCACTTTCAAATGAAAATAAGCCCAAGCTTTACTCACCCTTAAGCCATCAGGTGTATATGACTTTCTTCTTTCTGATGAACACAATTGGAGAAATATTAATAAATATCCTGACTCATCTGAGCTTTATAATGGCAGTGAATGATACTAATGAGTATGAGCTGAAGAAAGAGCTTCCATCCACATCCATCCATCATAAACATACTTCACACGGCTCCAGAGGGTTAATAAAGGCCTTGTGAAGCGAAGCGATGCGTTTGTGTAAAAAAAAAAAAAAAAAAAAATCCATATTTTACAAGCTATGAATTAAATTATCTAGCTTCCATCAGACCGTCTTCCGTATTCAAGTTATGAAGAAAGTGTAAAACTCTCACAGTTCAAAAAGCTTACGCTACATCCTAAACCTTCCTTATTCAACTTACGGAAAAAGTGTAACTGACACAACGGCAATTTTACACTTCTTCATAAGTTGAATATGGAAGGCAGTCATAATGCCTAATATAAAAAATATGGATATTTTTTAACTTGCATCGCTTCGCCGTGTGGAGTACGTTATGATGGATGGATGTGGATGGAGACACTTTCTTCAGCTCATACTCGTTGATCCCGCTCACTGCAATTATAAAGCTCAGGATATTTATTAATATTTCTCAGATTGTGTTCATCAGAAAGAAGAAAGTCATATATGGCTTGAGGGTGAGTAAAGCTGGGCTAATTCTCATTAAAAAAAGAACTAATCCTTTAAGACATTTTAACTTTAAACCATCTCTTCTGTCCAAAATACCAGTCCATGATCAAAATCCACTGACATATTTGTTTCAAACAATTTTAGCTTGTAAATGGTGTTTGATCTGTGCATATTTCTCTCCTGATTCAGACCTGATAAATATTATAGATAGAGGACTCATATTTTAGCAAATGGTGATTTGTTTCTTACAAATATTCAGCTTTTCACAAGATGTTGATGGATGGAGTCGTGTGGATATTGTGATGATTTATCAGCTGTTCGCACTCATTCACTGCAGAGGATTCATTGGTGAACAAGTGATGTTAATTTCTCCAAATCTGTTCATACAAGAAACAAACTAATTTACATTTTGGACGGCCTGAGGTAGATGAGTACATTTTCAGCAAGTTTTTATTTTGGGGTTAGCTATTCTTTTACTGTGCAATGGGATGGTTTGGATATTATAAACATAAAATAGTTAGAAATTATGCTTTTTGCATCTATACCATTATTTTTCACTTTCACATGGCATCCTGTAATTGTGTTTTTGTGTTGACTTACAGAAATTGTTTTACAAAGTGCCACAAGATGACAACACTGCAACCAACAGTCTTTGTGGATCCCTGAATGTTATTGATATTTAAAGGTGCTAAAGAGGATCTTTTCGTCGACTGAGAAACCAAAGACTGTTAGTGAGTTTTTGAAATGAGCGCATGCGTAAGAACAACCCCCCTCCTTCGAAGGAACGCCTCCCAAAACTCGTAAACACGAGTATTGGAACACGAGTGTTTACCACCGGCATTCGCTGTGTCATGTTAGTGGATTCATTATGTCGGACTCACCGCAGGTAACTCATAATCTGCAGTTGTTATTCCTGTCTCCTGACAAAAACATTGCATGCGGCGCCTGTGGAGTGTGGAAAGTTACTGGAGCGCGCAGCCGTGCTCGTCTCTCACAAGGAACGTCACGGCAGTGATTGACAAGCCAGAGGGCCAATCGATTGGCTGATGTTTTTAAGGCCCTACCTCGTGCACAGATGATGTATATTAATATTATTCCTTTCAGTGCACCTAATAAATAGTCTTTTATCAGTTAGTAAAGACAGTTTCAAGTAATATTGCAAAAATGTATAAAACAAAACATCCTCTTTAGCACCTTTAATGAATGTGGGGGAATTATTTCACAACTGGCAATCTAATCTAGCTCAGGACAAAGCTGGAAAAACTGGACAGGTTGTCCGTACCGGAACAACATCTGTTCATTATAATGATGTTTATGTGTCCTTGAAACTCCATGAGACCACAGAATGTCCCATTTGTCATTTTAAAATTCTTTTAGCATTAAGGATCCAACACTTAAGATTGTCCACTAGGGGAGGCCAAAGGGATAAAAAAAAAAGTCCTGTTAAGTCTAATTAATAATTAATATAGCATTAATGTGAATGGCTAAATAACTACTGTGTTTATTTATACAGTAGGATCATTGTGCACTGACAATATCTCCTTTGTTTGTTATTTCCAAAATTATTTAGTATAATATATAGAATATTTTTTTTATATAAGCACAATTTTGTGATTGAAATTGTAACCCATTTATATGCCTAAGTATTAATACAGATACTGTAGCCCTATTTTTGTAGCCCAGCTCATAAGCATCAACTGTGAGAGACAATCAGTTTATCAGAGCTGTTGTGATCTCTGAGTATAAGCTGTCAGGTTTTTTTCTGTTTTAAATTTTTTTCTATTATATTTAAACATTTATTTATAAAGACCAACATGTATTTTTTTAAGCTTTTTCATCAAACCCTGACTTATCAGTGGAGATTCAAGATTGTTGTATTTGATAAGATGTACAGCATTTGTATCCCTGAATCATTTACATGAGCTGTTGATTTGGATTGGACCACGATAACTGCAGACTGTGACTATAGGGGAGTTCAGGGTTTATTTTTGCTGTTGTTGTTATATAAATTATGAGTAGTATTAAAAGATTTTAAAACATAAAAAACTGTATTATTTAAAAAAAAAAGTTATTTATGTGCTGGTTTAATCTGTTTTTATATGGTAATTTACCATTTATTATCATTTTATTTTTTTATATTTTATATTACTTATTTCTTTTCTATTGTTTAAATTATGGTTGTGTGGCTTAAGGGAAGTTTGTCTTCATGACTATATAAGAGAATATCTCCATTTCAAGTTTTTAATGTCACTGGATGATGTTGTGAAGCATTAATGTTCCATGGTTTTTCTCTTGGTATAATAACACTTGTTGGATTTGTACTGCTCTGACAAAGTCTAAGCATTGAAACATACAAAACTCACTATTCAATAAACTTTGCTTTTTTATCACTTCATCTCCTGCTTCTCTTCTCTGGCTTTCTCAGTCAAACTCTCAGACGACTGTTAAAGGGTTAGTTCACCCAAAAATGAAAATTCAGTCATATATTACTTACCCTCATGTCGTTCCACACCTGTAAGACCTTCGTTCATCTTCAGAACACAAATTAAGATATTTTGATGAAATCTGATGGCTCAGTGAGGCCTCCATTGACAGCAAGATGATTAACATTTTCAATGCCCAAAAGGTAGTAAAGAAATTGTAAGCGTGTATCAAACTGCCAAAGTCACATGATTTCAGTAAACAGGGCATCGAAATTTCAATGGTTCACATGACTTTGGTAGTTTGATACACGTTCCAATCCACCGATTCGAAACAAAGATTTGTTAAGCTTCAAAGCTTAAAAGCAGTGTTTTGAAATTGCCCATCACTAGACATTGTTGAATAAAGTTGTTATTTTGGGGTTTTTTTGGTGCACAAAAAGTATTCTCGTCTCTTCATAATATTAAGTTTGAATCACTGTAGTCACATGACTGTTTTAGATATGTCTTTAGTACTTTTCTGGGCATCTGAAAGTGTTAATTATCTTGCTGTCAATGCAGGCCTCACTTTTTGATTTCATCAAAAATATCTTAATTTGTGTTCTGAAGATGAACGAAGGTCTTACTGGTGTTGAACGACATTTTTTGGGTGAACTAACACTATAATAGAGTTTTAGGGTACCAGACAAGACTTTCTGTTAACAGGTTTTACTGGTTTTGGATACCAAACAAAAAATTCATACAAAGAAATATCTTCACAATCCTACATTACAGATTAAAACTGGTTATGCAAGAGTGTCACTTGTTTTAAAGATGGAAGCAAGCAAAGAAGTTAAAAGATTAAATAAAACACTTAGATTTTATTTTTAATCACCAACAATTTTAACTTTACATTCTGTAACTTAAACAATTTAACACTTAATTCAGAAATGATCAAATTCATATTAGTGTCCCTAATTGTAATAATTAAATAAAAAAGTGCAGCAATGGTATGCACACTATTACTAGTTAAACACTGGTTAATCAAAGAGTTAAGCAACTATTTATTATATAAACTTAATGTATTCACGCTGATTCATTTATATTGAGTCAACATAAAAATATATTTTACAAGTTGATTGTTACCACATTATGTACATTTTTGGACAAAACATTTTAAGTGTTTTGTGTATATATACAACATAAATAGTGTATATATATATATATATATATATATATATATATATTGCAGAGCTTATTTGTTGTTTTTGTTAGATAGAAACTGGTATAACAACAGAACCAAATAATCTTTTTAAGAGTGAAACAAGAGAAGGCAATTACACTAAATCTCACAAAAGTATCATCATCACACAGAAGCAGCAGCTCTTCTCTGAACTGAGCAGATCCTCATATATTCGACCAGAAAGAAAACAGTGGCGATTCCAACCAGACCAGACAAAACCAGTCGAATCAGAGCTTCAGTGAAGCCACAATGATCCAGACAATCTGAAACAGAAGACACATTCATTATAGACTTCTATTATTATACTGAGCAGGCGTTCTGACATAGAACCAGGAAGCGCTGCACTGTGTTTACAACTTCAACAGCGTATGTGACTGACAGGGAAGAGAAAGAAGAAATTGTTGAATGAAGTCATTATTTTTGTTTTGTTTTAGCGCACAAATAGGTTGAACCCCTGTAGTCACATGGATATTTTAACAATGTCTTTCTGGGCCTTGAAATTTGTTATGATGTTGCTGTGTATAGGGAGATCAGAAAGCTCTCGGATTTCATCAAAAATCTTAATTTGTGTTCTGGAGATGAACGAAGGTCTTACATGTTTGGAACGACATGAGGGTGAGTAATTTATGACATAATTTTCATTTTTGGGTAAACTAACACTTTAACTCCCTCGGGTTGGCGGTCACGCCGGTGTGATCACCTCGGTTTTTTTCTAACCAGTGTGAAAGAGACTCAAAATACTCCATCAATGTTGCACATACAATTAAGAGCTATACACCATTTTAATCTGTGGAATATCTTCTTTTATTTGTGTACACTCAGAGTAAAAACACAATGTTGTGCTTTTTGCAAAATAAAGAAAACTAACATGATGCGTGATCTCTCGTCTCCCTCTGAACAAAGTCCAATCTGATAGTTCTCAGAAAATGAACTGTAACTTAGTGAATACTAATCACAAAAAAATGAGACCTCTGTCTAAAAAAACGTTGAGATGTCAGGTTTAAATCTTGTAAGTGAAATCGAAAACAAAAATTCTGTTTATGTAATCTGTATGAAAAGAGAGCCATGTCAGAAGTCCGTGATTCAGCTCATTACCCGCTAATGCGGCCACGCCCACAGAGCCAGCGCTATTCAGACGCAAATTCTGAGGCAACACATGCATTCATCGTCTCAATCGTGTATTTATTGTCTTCAGAGGTGTTTATCTGGATGTTAAAGCCATGGTTAGCGAACTCTAGAAGACATGCTGTTAGTTCCTGGTTCCTGTTCTTCTTTATATGAATTTGTGGCCTAAAGGTGCACAGAGCGCCCTCCGGCTGCAAGTATGAATTGAAAACAGTATCCAGCGTTCATAGTGATGACAATAAATATTGAATAAATATTACTCCTCTGTATAGAAAATTTACATAAACATATGAGAATCCATCAATATTTCTCCAAATGTGCATGCTTTTAAGCTAAAAGCCTATATGAAATGCCATAGAGGTAACATAACTGTTCAGACACTTTGCATCACAGAAATACATTATATTTTAAAGAATAATAGAATACCATTATTTCAAATTGTAATATATTTCACAGTATTGCTGTTTTTTTCTGTATTTACTGATTGAGACATGATCAACAGAGGGTTTTTCACAGCCTACCTGACTGAAAGAGCTCATTATTTATGCAGGTCATTAGAGCTCTTTATGCGATTCTTTTGTCTTCTCAGGCGAGAATCACCCATTATTCATGATGATTCATGCCTCCACGCATACTGTTTCTTGACCAAAGATGTTTTAGAAAATTAAATCTCTCTATTGTTTATATGAACAAGCAGGCAGCATAATTTTTACCTCAATCTGAAGCAAAAACTCTAGTCTACAACCTCCAATACCCAGAAGTCTTGTGAACACAGATTTAATATATATTTTTTGGTTTTATTTCAGTGACTTAAGTTTTTTGTTTTTTCAATAACCACGCATAAACGTTATGCCTTCAAAAACACAAAAATGTACATACATGTTCCTCACATATTATTGTAGCCTAGTTTGTGCTGAATACAGTGTAATGACACTTTTTCTATTAATATGTTTATGAACAACTGAAAAAAGCACAAATGTCAGGGCATGTCAAAACTTCTCCAGGGCCCCAAAAATCCTCAGACCCCTGAGGGTTAAATGTAGTTCTCATACCTTCATGTCGTGGGCAGATCTCGTTCATGTGAAGACTGACGCTCTTGTTGCTCACTGGATTTGCAGCCGTACAGCTGTAGATCTCTGGATCATTATAATGAAGTTCTAATGGTAAACTGAGGTTGATGCTGAGATCAGGATTGCTGGTCTCATTCACCATTTCACCCCCTTTATACCATGAAATGAACACGTCTCGATCATTCCTCACAGAGCAGAACACAGAGCATATTTCCTCTGATGTACCTGAAAGACATGAAAGACCGATTCAGAAAGTGCTCACATTCCTACTATCGTAATTTACAAAGAGTCCAACAAACTACATCATATCAAAAGTACTAAAGGGATGTCATTTTTCTGTATTTTTGCAAAAGTTCTGGAAGCAAACTATGGAAACTTTTTTTCCACAATGGAATACAAAATTTAAAAAGTAGGCCAATTGTGACATCACAATTATGACCTTTTTTCCTTGCAATTGTTTATATTTTTTCAGAATTATTAGGCATGCAGAATTCTGAGAAAAAAAATCTGAATTGTGAAATTAAATAAGTCAGAATGCGAGATGAATAAAGTCAGAATTTAAATAAAGTCCGAATTGCGCAATGAAGGATGAAAAGTCCGAATTGCGAGATGAAATAAGTCAGAATTGAAAAAGTCCGAATTGTGAGATGAATTCAAAATGACAAAGTCAAATTGGCAAAGTCAGAATTGCGCAATGAAGGATGAAAAGTCGGAATTGCGAGATGAAATAAGTCAGAATGAATAAGTCAGAATTGCAAGATGAAATAATGTCAGAATTGAAATAAAATCAGAAATGCGAGATTAAAGAAAGTCAGAATTGACAAAGTCAGAATTGCCAGATGAAATAAATTCAAAATTGGCAAAGTCAGAATTGCAAGATGAAATAAAGTCAGAATTGTATGATGAAAGAAAAAAGTCAGAATTGACAGTCAGAATTGCGATGAAATAAAGTCAGAATTAACAATGTCAGAACTGCAAGCTGAAATAAGTTCAGAATTGCGTGATAAAAGAAAAAAAGTCAGAATTGTGAGATGAAATAAAGTCAGAATTGCATGATGAATGAAAAAAGTCAGAATTGTGAGATGGAAGCTCAGAATTCTGAGGAAAAGTCAGAATTTCAAGGTTTTATAGTCTAACATTAGACATAAAAGTGCAATGAGATATAAACTTGCGACTGTGAGAAAAATGTCAGAATTGTGAGATAAAGTTTTCCTGTTGCGGAAATAAGTTTCCAGAGTAAATTGTATTAATCATAAAGTCAGACCTGTAGATCGGTGCAGAGCTGAGCTGCTCCTGACAGCAGGTACAGAGACAGGTGCTTTAGGAGAGAGGAAACATGTACATCATCTTTAAAAGGTCAATAATGCAGTGGCATAATTACCATTGAACCATATCTAATCAATTACTATCTTTACATTTACATGGACCCTATTATTAGTGTTATTTTTCAACAGTGGAAACTTACCATAAACATCAACTTTATATCTCCGTCCTGAGATGTGTGTATTGATGACGATTAATGCATATACAGTCCAGATTCATTAGTTCTGATGTCTGTGATAGTTAAAATCCCAGTCTCTTGATCCAGCTTTACTCTGCCAGTGAGTCTCTTGTCATAATGAGTGTATATTTTCCCTTGATGCATCTGTGCGACACGAGTACTTTGTCTGCCGCTTTCAAACTTCCACAGTATCTGAACGTCTCCATTTAGATCATGAAGTCCTGGATCCAGATTGAGGAGACCTCCCTCCTTCACTTTCACTGTTAAAATGTCATCAACCTCTCCACACACTGAAACAATATGAAGATTAGACAAATTATTAATATAATATTAATCATTTTGGTTTCTGAACACCTGTTGATTTTCAATGCTTACATACTCTAGGCAGCCAATAAAACACACGGTGGTTGTTGATTTTGTCATCACTTTTAGTTAACTGTGATGTGGTGCTCATATGAACTTGTTTCATTTGTATACATTCATATTTATGCATTTGCAGATGCTTTTATCTTCTATACTGTATGTTGATCGTCACTGTAATTGAGATTTGTGTGTTAAGTGTTGTGGTTTAGGTGCAACCAAAGATGCACAAAGATTCAAGCTTCAGATAAAAAAAGAAGATTGTAGAGTTAATTTCATATTAATTCAAATTTGAGCTCTTGTACAGCTTGACCAACAGATAACTGGTTGAACTATGATATGTTTTTTAATCAATGATAAGACCTTTGATGACTTTTTCATGCATGTTTGTATGCAACACTAGCAGGTCTGTGGTTAGACAGGACATGATCTAAGGAGGGATAAAGGAAGTCGTACTTTTTGAGGTTTCAGACAGTGCTGCATATAAATGACTTGACCAGAAGTTGTTCTTGAAAAGTGAAACCAACAAATGGAAATAAAAAATATGCATCATTTTAGTTTAATCAATGCAACAGTTTTGTAAGGAATTACAAAAATCATATTTAAAAAAGAGTTTTGTGTGAACATCAAAGACAGCCCATAAGTTGGCAGGAAATTGTTATGTCACTCTCGCCACTGAGGTAACTTGTGTATAATGTTATGTAAATGTTTCATTTTTCTTTTTTTTCCTGATCTGTTAATGTCATGGCAACGTCAAGAGGATGTCCACAACAAATGTACCTATTAAACAATGACTAAAACAAAGAAATGTCAGAACAATCATTTACTGTGCAGATTGAATACTTTTGTTATGATTTGTGTATATTTACTGAAGATGAAGCAGTAATTTATGCTGCTTATTGAACATGACACATGTTCACCTGCATTTTCACACAAAAGCTCATGGTTATGCAATTCAAGTAGGATGTTTGCTTCTTCATGATTTTTCTTACGGGCAGTAAACTAAGTTTCCAGACAAAATTTGAGAGTTTTATATTGAGGAAATTAAAGACAGTTTCTTATAGAACACAATAATAAAAAAAGTGTATCTTACCCTCCGCACAGATGAAATATAAGATAAAGCCCACATAGTTGAATGTTTTGATGTGTTGTTCTTCTCGATGATGCTCCTTCAGCTCAACTGAGCAGGATCGACACCTGCAATGAAATCACTTACATTGGTCCTACCAAAAGGTGGCAGTGAAAACTGACTCTCAAAAAACTCTTTATATTTTTTCACTTGATAGTAAAATTCATCAACAAGGCCATTAAGCTGTTAGGAAGCTCATGAAACAGACAGATGATTAGCTTTTATTTTTCAGATAAATTCCCCATAATGTGTTTGTCACTTTTGTATTCCTTTCAATATATATATATATATATATATATATATATATATATATTATATATATATAATCTACTCAGTTAGATTAACCTGTTAACTGTCACCCCCACTTTTTTATAGACATGAAAATGCACTATCCAAACTTAAATGGTTGTAATTCAAGAATACTTTGGAATATAGACATAAGGCTGATCTTGTTTTAAAGATGAAATTTGGCAGATTATTGTAGAAGTTAAATAATTTATGTAAGTGAAATAGTTATAGAAGTTTATGAAAATGTGAAATGTAAAAATATATATTTTATATAAAAAATATATATATATATTATAAAAAAACAAGTTTTACCCTAAAACTGCAAGGACATCAAGGCCAAAAATCTGAACAAGTTCCAAATTTCAGGTTGATATCCAAAAATGAGCTTTCAGTAAGATTTTGTTTGGGCGCAGTACCACACTTTTTCACTAGATGACAACCAAGCTCCATTACTGACCATGTAAAGGCGCCTCCATTTCCATATATGGTTTGAGTGATCTGAACCATATATTTCCATTATTTTCATAATTTATGAAGTAGACATCCTATATAGAAGTAGTATGGGAAGTTTGGCAGAATTTGATATGAATTCAGCCTCTAATAAACATAAAAACAACATGTATGTGGGTTATAGATTGCCGCCACAATCATAAATGTTTTTTTTTTTTTCTATTAAAAACATTTTCAGACCTTTTTTTCCTCAAAAAATTGAATGGATGTTATCTTTTGAACTCTTGGCATGAAAACAAACATGTTTCAACCAATCTTTAATGATTTTCATGTTCATGCAAAAGGTCTGAACATGCTTTATGAGTATGAAAATACGCTTGTTGAAAATTTATAAATTACTGCTCCTCTGTAATTTATTTTGAAAAACCAAATAACCAAATATGAAAACTAGAGATTCTAAGCTTTCAAATGATATATAGTTTGTCAAGATTAGTTTAGGTTTTGTGTTTTAAATGTAATGGCTGTGGGCCCACCGGTGGGCCAGTGACAGTTAACAGGTTAACTGAGTATCAAAATGATATTTGGACGATAACCTAACATTGCTGATTTACCGTTAAAACTTGGGCGGGAATACGCAGTGCGTGACCACAGGGAGCAAAAAGTGCGCGAAGAAGTGACTTGACGTGACGTGGAACCATTTCAATTAGCTACCTCAGTGCAGCTTGCCGGATTATTGGCGTCTTGGATTTCTAGATCGATAATGGATTTTATCGTTGATCTGTGAGTAACTTACTCTTCTTGACTGAAACACGCACACGAGCCGCACCAACCCGTAGTACTAACCATAGACTGTAAAAAAGTACTGCTGTCGTTAGTACAACAAGTGTTTTTCACAAAGGTTTCATGTGAGGTTGTAATGCGGTGGTTACGGAGCAAACAGGGATAGCTCACTTGGATTTTAGACAGACTTCACAGAGGCGATTGGCAATTACACAACCGGTGCTTTATTCCCCATGGAACTTGTGTTACTGTCTGTCACAAATGTTGTGCCGTCCACAGCATTACTTGATAAACAAAATAACTTAAAATGAGCAATAGAAAAAGACTGAAAATAACCCGCATACATGCGATGCTCGGATCACACATACAATGCAGAGCAACAACAATTCAACGGGAGCGCGCAGTTCTTAAAGGGGCCACACCATATTTCTACTCGGTACAAGGTCATTCTGTCACATCGAAAATCATTCAGAGCGGCAGTCTGCTCTATGAATAAGACGTAATCTTGCTGATTAAATGTTGCAAATTGTAGCTTATTCCATCCTTTTGTTCCGTAGACAAATCTGAAGAAACTAGACAAGGTTTTTGTTGACGTTTAAAGGTTATACAGAGGATCTTTTCGTCGACCGAGAAACCAAAGACCGTTAGTGAGTTTTTGAAATGAGCGCATGCGTAAGAACAACCCCCCTCCTTCACAGCTCATTTCGAGGGAACGCCTCCCAAAACTCGTGCACGAGTATTGGAACACGAGTGTTTACCACCGGCATTCGCTGTGTCTGTTAGTGGATTCATTATGTCGGACTCACCACAGGTAACATAATCTGCAGTTGTTACTCCTGTCTCCTGACAAAAACATTGCATACGGCGCCTGTGGAGTGTGGAAAGTTACTGGAGCGCGCAGCCGCGCTCGTCTCTCACAAGGAACGTCATAGCAGTGATTGACAAGCCAGAGGGCCAATCATTTACGCGATATTGGCTGATGTTTTTAAGGCCCTACCTCGTGCACAGATGATGTATATTAATATTATTCCTTTCAGTGCACCTAATAAATAGTCTTTTATCAGTTAGTAAAGACAGTTTCAAGTAATATTGCAAAAATGTATAAAACAAAACATCCTCTGTAGCACCTTAAGTCAGAGCCACGCCACTCCTAGATCATATAAGCACATAATATTGAGACCTTTAGGGGACCTTTTAGTTTTATCTCCAGTAACATTTATTTTAAAGTGTATAATTTTTCAATATCTAATCAAATTGTGGCTCAGTTTGTATACACAGTAAGCTACATAGATTTTGTTTAAATTTAGTTTTGATGACTAAATTCTTAGGTTTGTTTAATGCAAGAAAATTCTCTATAATTAAGAAAAACACAGATAACAAGAAAAGCAATCTGTCTTCTTTTTCCTTCATTTCTCCCCATCTGTATTCCAACTGGGCATGACATTTGTGAAGCTATTGAAAAAAAAGAAATAATGGCCAAGAAGCCAAAAAATATTTGACTTCATGATTTCATACATATTGGTTCTTGGTGTGTCTTGTAATTGATCATAATATGGTATAGATTTGAATGTGTCCAAAGTTACTAGCCGAGTGAGATTTGAGAGCTATTGCAGATAGCAGGTGTGTGCTGAATTCATCATGCATGATGAGTGGTTCTTAGATGGTGTTTCAATGCAGATTGCTGTTTCATATTATGGTAAATGTTGAATGCACAGGTGAAACCAGACTTTGAGTTGAGAGGCATACAGGTTGTGATGTTAGAATATTATTGCATGATGGTTTTCTAGGGTAAAACACACTTATTGACACAGCTGGTAGAACAATCAATAAAAGTTACAGGTGCACCAGACTAAATGAATGGAAACTATGTAAATTGTGCAGAAACCCAAACTCTCTAATCTTCATATGGTTTGGT
Organism: Culter alburnus; assembly: GCA_028476615.1. NCBI lineage: Eukaryota > Metazoa > Chordata > Actinopteri > Cypriniformes > Xenocyprididae > Culter > Culter alburnus. The sequence continues at coordinate 475,427 of JAOTNS010003687.1, read as the reverse complement.
TGCATGGGGTCTGACTTCATGTGGAGCATTCACATAAAAGCCAAAAGTCAGTCAATATCAGAACCAAAATTCAGAATGCCTTTTTTTGGCATTTGGGTTGATGTGCAAGCAAACAAAATTACTCCCTTATAAATTATATATACTTTAGGACATTTGTATCTATATATTTTATTGTGTGTGCTGAGGCCCTCAGCCTGAGGGTGTGTAAGTTTGATGTTTTTCAATAATGCAAAAACATATTACAAATGTAATGTCAACATAAATATTTTTTATTTATTTTTCAGAAAACACAGAAAAAGTGTGCATTTGGAATCAATTTTTTTGGTAAATCTCTTTTATACAAATTGTTCCTCTTTTAATAATGGTTTTCAGAATGCATTCATTTCAGGTCCTTTATGATTCAAAGAGCAGATCTGCTAAACACCTACATCAGACAGGCTTTTGCAAATTGGACATTGTAGTTGTATTTTTATGTACAGACATTTAGAATTAAGGTACATCACAAGTATCCAGGTCCATTTTCACTTTCTTTCCTTTTCTTTCTTTCTTTTCTTTCTTTCTTTCTTGTCTTTCTTTCTTTTTCTTCTTTCTTTCTTTCTTTCTTTTTTTGTTTGAACGATGAGTGTAAGACTCAATTTAAAAGTGATTTTTGAAAGGAGATACATCATATACGTACTATTAAAAATTTTAATTTCAAATCTGTATACATTTCTTTCTGTGCAAAAAAATGTGAGTCAATGTGTTTAGACCCCAGCATTCTTCAAAATGTCTTTTTTTGTGTTCTGCACAGAAACACATGTATGTTAGAAAGACATGAGGGTGGTAAATGTAATGTTTGGTTTAAATATCCCTTTTGTTATGTCACATCTTATAGTTCTCACAAGAAAACATTTGTTTGTCTAATACTTTTTAGACAACAAATGTACCCTATATGGGAATTGTCCTAGCAAAAGCAGTTTTCCCACTCTTTTGAGATAGAGGAAAGGCTGCACAAACCCTAACATGACCAAAGCACAAGGCCCCAGACCAGGACAAAAGAAAACGTCTCTAATCTATAATGTAATAAAGCACAAGAGAGATATCATAGGACCTACATAAGCACCAAAGAGCCCCCCACGATCCGAATATGCGAAAGCCTTGAGTTTGTCTTATTCACTCCCTTTTCTTGAAGTCGTCTAGGTCCAGGACGCTTCAGAGCCTTCAAGACCATCAAGCAGCTGAATGCTTTGATACTGAAAAAACAAGGAGCTCTGGCAAGAGTAAGCTATGAAGTTCAATGATTTTCACTGAAACTATTAAGCTTGAGCTGATGGTCAGAATCCATCCAGGACAGAGATGGCAATCCTGTATTTCATGGTTTGAACTTCAGGAAGGTGACAGGATTGAGAACTCCTATGTAACGCTCCACACAGATGCAGCTCTGAAACAGAGGACGACCGACCACACCAATCCAGGAAGTATATGCCAAACCTACAATCAGCACAATTAAAGAAATACTGCTTTTGACAAAAAACATAGGAGGAACAGAAGAGACCTCAACAAGAGCTGCATTGAAGACGAAGATTTCGGTGGACTGTCCTTGAATCATCTCCTTCACACTCAGCCATAGGATGTAACAGTTTGCTGGAAGACCAAGAACCAGGTTGATGCCTGAGAGAGTGATATAAATAGGAGGAATAGCGTAAGCACGAGCTGGAGTTCACTGAGAACATCGATGTGTGCATGTTGAAGTGTAGTTGCATCTGACGTCACCATTTTGTATTTTCTTTTTAATCTATAAGAAAGCAAAAGAAAAGTGGAGAGATAAATAGAAAAAAGTCTAAGATTTTTTATATATATATTTAAAAATTAAGTATAAAGATGTTTCCTCACAAGAAGCTCTTGGTTCGGTAGATGTTAGTTTGACTCCAGCCGATTGAAGTTAGGACTAAATGTGGTTTGTTTTAAACTGCATTACAGTGACTTGTTGGACAGTTTGAGACTTTTTGAGCAGTTTTGCATTGATGCAATATTCAAATTCTGTTTTTCTAACATGAGAAATGGACACCAGACATGCAAACAAAAGGCAATTTATTTCAATCACACTTCTGTTTGTGTAAGTGGAATAATTTTGTCTGTGTTCACAGTAATAGTGGCAACAATAAAAAAATATTCAGAAGTAGTTTTTGCCACCAAACCTGGATTGGGAAGTTCAAGTCCTGTGGTGTGTTTGAAAATTCAAAAGTGCCAGCATCAAAATTATGTCTGGCCCCTAACAAGTTAAAAAAGCTTGAAACCATTAACAGAATAAGACATCACAAGCATAAGTAAAAACAAATAATTTATTCATAGATGACTATTCTTTTAGGTCTCAATGTTGTGACGTTTATCACAGGTAAAATCAGTATTTTTCTTTGTCCTGGCAGCTTTGGTGTGAACTCCACTCTGGCGGTGGCAAACTCTTTAGGACCAACTGTTCCAACCATGTCGGAAAGAAAGACGCTGTTACAACCATACATTTTTTTATTTGTATGCTGTATTAAAAATGGTTACAAATGTCTTGACAGTGTCACACATCATGGGAAAAACTGCTAGTCAGAAAACAGTGTGACTGTTTAAAGGCATCTTTACACAGAAAAAGCGGCACAGAAACCAACTCTGAAGCGGCATAAAATCACAAAAATGTGCATTTACACAGAATGTTTAATGCTTCTCTGAAGCGGCATAAATCATTTACACAGGAATTAAAATCACGGGAAACAGTGCTTTGAACACAAGTATTTCAAAACTAACAGTTTTAACAAAATTAATTAAAATAAGTAAATATAAACAATGAAATTAACTTGAAATAAAAAAAAATACGAAATTTAAAGTAGTAAACTGCATGCTATCTCACGCTTTGAGTTTGTCATAATAAAAAATTGTTACAGTTGGAACGATGCTACAAAAAAATGATTCATTATTACAAAGCATCGCCGCATGACCTTGACCATGCAAAAAGGGTTGCTCCTCTGGGAAAACCCCTTGGTCTTGAGCCACAACTTTAAAGGTCTCGTGCTTGATTTTCTGAAACCCCTTCTTTTTCTCTGTTTCATCACGCCATTGGACTGATTTTACACGTGCTTCACAATGCTATCACGCAGAGGTGTTCCCACGCATCGAAGGCCCTGACGCTGTGCGAGTTCCCTCGAAAGGAACATGCGTTGACAAGCAGTAGGACATCGTATATTTCATTCGGACCGAATATAATATTGGATGAACATTTCCTTTGCCTTCCACAGATTATTTATATTTATAAAAACACATTTAGACCATTTAACACAGTGATTGCTATCAGGAATGAGGAGACTTTCAACCAGTATAACAAGAAATGTTTACATCCTTTTTTAATGTGGTAGTTCATTCTGATACATGTTTGAAGCTGACAAGATGTGCTACCCCTGTTTTTACATTCTTTTTAAGGTGGTAGTTCATTCTGAGATAGAAACTCATATTTGTTAGAATAACATGACAGCTTGACTACTGGTAGCACATCCTGAGCGGGAAGGACAGATTGTCAGAACAGCGGCCCGCAACGGCAGAAAGAAGTAGCGGAAACACTGATATATAGTATATTTGTGGGTGTGTAAGTTTGACTGTTCTTGGATAAGGCAAAATACACAAAACAAATGTAAATGTCAACATTTGAAGTATTTTTTTTTTTATTCATCTTTCAGTAAAAACATATCAGTATGCATTTTGGCAATCTCTTTTTATTTTTAAATTACTTTATTCAAACATGCATTTTGTGAGACATGTTGATAATTTAGTACAGACATTTAAATAAAGGTACGTCCACAGTATCCATGGGTTCTTTTTTTTTTTTAGGAGTTTTAAAAGAAGTGTGATCGTGCCCTGGCGCACGAGGGTATGGTGTAGCCCATCAAAGATTATAAACACCTTTATGGTTAAATTTTAATTTTTAAATCTGTATACTTTCATTTGGGTAAAACAAATAATAAATATATATATAATATATATAATTATATGATACTATATGTAATATAAGTGTGTGTGTGTGGATCATGGTGTGTTCTGCGAAGAAGAAAAAAGTATAGAAGACATGAGGGTGGGACATGGTGTCCCAAGCTAATTCCCTTTTTTTTTATTTCTATCACATCTAAAGTTCTCACAAGAAAAACAAATATTGTAAAAATGGAAATTGTCTCTAGCAAATGGCATTTTCCCACTCTTTGAGATAGAGGAAAGGCTGCACAAACCCTGACAGACCACAAAGCCCCAAGCCCCAGACCAGGACAAAAGAAATGTCTTTAAATCCCTAATGTAATAAAGCACAAGAGATGATCATAGACCGTACATAAACTGCAGATGCCCACACAAATTCGATGATCTGAAGCCTTGAGTTTGTCTTGATTCACTCCATCTTTCCTCTTGAAGTCGTCACTAGGTCCAGGACGCTTCATCTTCAGGACCATCAAGCAGCTGACGGCTTTGAACTGAAAAAAAACAAGGAGCTCTGGCAAGGTAAGCGAGAGTTCAATGATGTTCAATGAAACTATTAAGCTTGAGCTGATGGTCAGAATCCATCCAGTGATAGAGATGGCAATCCTGTATTTCATGGGTTTGAACTTCAGAAGGTCACAGGATGGAGAAATCCTATGTAACGCTCCACACAGATGAGCTTGAAAAGAGGACGACCGACCACAGCGGGAAGGTATGTGCCAAACACCACTCAGCACAATAATAATACTGCTTTATGACAAAAAATAGGAGGAACGAGAAGACCTCAACAAGAGCTGCATGAAGACGAAGATTTCGGGGACTGTCTTGAATCATCATCTCCGTCACACTCAGCCATAGGATGTAACATTGCTGGAAGACCAAGAATCAGGTTGATGCTGAGAGAGACGGTGATAAAATAGGAGGAAATAGCGTAGCCGAGCTGGAGTTCACTGAGAAATCGATGGTGGGCTGTTGAAGTGTTAGTTGCATCCCACGTCACCATTTTATATTTTCTTTTTAATCTATAAGAAAGCAAAGGGAAAAAGCGGAAAGATAAATAGAAAAAAAGTGTAAGCCTTTTTTTAAAAAATTAAGTATAAATAATGTTTCCTCACAAGAAGCTCTTGGTTCAGTAGTGTTAGTCTGACTCCAGCCGATTGAAGGTGGAAATGTGTTGTTTAAATGCTGCAAACTGTATTACAGTGACAGGAGGTTTGAGATTTTTGAGCAGTTTTGCATTGATGCAAATTCAAAATTCTGTTTGTTTTTTTTTAACATGACAAATGCACATCATGCATGCAACGAAAAGGCAATTATATTCCGACCACACATCTGTTTGTAAAGTGGAATAATTTTTTTCTGTGTTCACAGAACTATAATAAATCAACAGTATAGTCGGAGAGCCCATGGAGAGCTGTCGAGGAGGTACATCAGGTCTGAGAACCAAACTCGGCTTTGGCAGAATGGGGCTATTAGCAGTAGACTGACCCCATCCTGGCGAACTCTCTCCAGAACTCCCGGGAGCAGATCCACTTCCGCCTGGCCAAACGTTTCCCACAAGAGTTTCACCAGCTTGGGGTGAAGTCTTCATTCCTCGGGCCTCAGCCCCTGTCTCGACAGGATTCTGCTGCCTGATTCTGAGACCCAGAGATGTAAGCCTCTCTCAGCGAAAGGAGCTTCTCTGAGTCCACAGGAGGACTGGTGCCCCAATTTGTAAAGCGGGTTGGACCGCAGAGGTCCCTGATGATTCATGTTGGTAACCAATGATGTACTGTACAAACTAGAACATGATGGCCCCTGAGGTCTGGGAGGAAGTGTTTTAGTGCTAGAAACACCACCATCATTTCCCGACAGTTTATGTGCCATGTGAGATGATGGCCCTTCCACAGACCTTGAGCCGAGCATCCATCTAGGATCACTCACCAATCCCGTGAGGGAAGCATCCGTCGTTAGCACCTGTGACGACAAGGAGCTCCCAACACTGGGCCTTGGGACAGAACCAAAGCTTCTTCCACATAACTAAGGCACAAAGGCTCGCCGCATGACCTTGACCGTGCAAAAAGGGTTAACCCTCTGGGAAAACCCCTTGGTCCTGAGCCACCACTGTAAATGGTCTCATTCTTGCTTTTCTGACACACTTCTGGTTCCTCTGTTCCGTCATGCCATTGGACTGATATGACTTGGCAGGTAGGACGTCGTATTATTTAATTCGGACCGAATGTAATAATTGGATGAACATTTTCCTATGCCTGTTTAGACCATTTAACATAGTGAATGCTATCAGGATATGAGGAGGACTTTCAAACAGAATGTACGGAAACACTGATATATATTGTGGGTGTGTAAGTTTGACTGTTGTTGGGATAATGCAAAAAATACACAACACAAATGTAATGTCAACATTTTGAAGTTTTTTATTTTTGTTCGTGAAAAACAAGATGATTATAATCTCTTTTTATTCAAATTGCTTTATTCAAAACATGCATTTTGATCTCTTTAACATAATAATGGTATTCAAAAAGCTGTAATTTCAGGTCCATTGTGATTAAAAAAAAGATCATCTCTGCTAATCTCATATACACTACTACATCGATGGGCTTTCCAAGTGGGACACTGTAGTTGTATTTTAAGTACAGACATTAGAATAAAGGTACATCACAAGTATCCATAGGTTTCTTTTCCAATTGTTTTTTTTTTTTGGTTGTTGTTGTTTTTTTGATGGTGTGTGAAGTTTAAAAGTTTGTTAGTGGTTAAAGTCAATTAAATTCTGTCATCATTTACTTCTGATTTATAATTTGCATCAAACTAGGCTGTAGCTACTTTGTAGTCTGTATATAGCTTGCGTAGCCACCTCTCCAAAATGTAGACTATGTCAATACACTAGGGTGACCATATGCGCCATTCTCCCAGGACACGTCCTGTCCAGATTTTTAAATTGCCTAAATGGTTTGAGCCCTTGCCTCTTAACTGTGAAAGTGGTATATTGCTGCTCCCGGAACGCGATTTAGAAACGCTGTTCTACAGGTCTGTGCAAGCCACTTTTCGTATTGACATTCTTCATGCATGCATTAAATGTCATATTTGCAATGCTTTACCGTTCTCTGTAGATCCAGCCTTCTTGCAAGCCACGATCGGTTGATTATGTATATGCTATTGATCAAATTTTTTTCAGTCGTTACCTCGCAATAAAACAAAACCAAAACTGGGACATTTTTGCACTTAGAAATCTGGACAGGACCCGGGGAGAATGGCGCTATGGTCACCCACAATACACGGACTACAAGCGCTGTGATTGGTCTGCTAGAACCTCTCCTGCATTTTGTAATTGCAAGTTGAATTGTAATTTACAGCGTAGGTCCGACGCAGAAGTAAAATTAGCCTCTACTGTTACAAATTTGTATTTCAAGTCTGTATACATTTATTTTTGTGTAAAAATATGAAGGTCAATGTTATTAGACCCCAACATTCTTCAAAATATCTTTTTGTGTGTGTGTGTGTGTGTGTGTGTGTTCTGCAGATGAAAAAAAATGTTTGAATGACATGAGGGTGGTAAAAGGTGTCAAAAATGTAATTTTGCTTGAAATATCCCTTTAAATTTATGTTAGATCACATCTTCACAAGAAAAACATATTGTTTTCTAATTCTTTTTGAGACAACAAAATGTACCCTAAACGGAAATTGTCTCTAGCAAAATGGCAGTTTTCCCACTCTTTTGAGATAGAGGAAAGGCTGCACAAACCCTGACATGACCACAAAGCCCGAAGCCCCAGACCAGGACAAAAGAAATGTCTTTAAATCCATAATGTAATAAAGCACAAGAGAGATAATCATAGGACCGTACATAAACACAGCAGACACCCACACGAACCGAATGATGCGAAAGCCTTGAGTTTGTCTTGATTCACTCCATCTTTCCTCTTGAAGTCGTCACTAGGTCCAGGACGCTTCAGAGCCTTCAGGACCATCAAGCAGCTGAAGGCTTTGATACTGAAAAAAACAAGGAGCTCTGGCAAGAGTAAGCTATGAAGTTCAATGATGTTCACTGAAACTATTAAGCTTGAGCTGATGGTCAGAATCCATCCAGTGATAGAGATGGCAATCCTGTATTTCATGGGTTTGAACTTCAGGAAGGTCACAGGATGGAGAACTCCTATGTAACGCTCCACACAGATGCAGCTCTGAAACAGAGGACGACCGACCAACAGCACCAATGTGGGAAAGTATGTGCCAAACTTATAATCAGCACAATTAAAGAAATACTGCTGTATGACAAAAACACAGGGAAACAAAAAGACCTCAACAAGTGTTGCATTGAAGACGAAGATTCGGTGGACTGTCCTTGATCATCTCCTTCACACTCAGCCATAGGATGTAACAGTTTGCTGGAAGACCAAGAACCAGGTTGATGCTGAGAGAGACGGTAATAAATATAGGGAATAACATAACACAAGCTGGAGTTCATTGAGAACATCGATGGTGTGCATGTTGAAGTGTTAGTTGCATCCCACGTCACCATTTTTGTATTTTCTTTTAATCTATAAGAAAGCAAATTGGAGAGATAAATAAGTGTAGAAAACAATAAGTATAAGCATTTAAAAAAATTAAGTATAAAGAATGTTTCCTCACAAGAAGCTCTGGTTCGGTAGATGTTAGTATGACTCCAGCTGATTTAAGTTGAGACTGAATGTGGTTTGTTTTAAATGCTGCAGAACGGCATTATAGTGACTTGTTGGAGAGTTTGAGACTTTTTGAGCAGTTTTGCATTGATGCAATATTCAAATTCTTTTTTTCAATATGTGAAATGCACACCGAGCATGCGAACAAAAGGCAATTTATTTCAATCACACTTGAAGTGGAATAATTGTGTCTGTGTTCACAGTAATAGTGGCAACAATGCAAAATATTCAGATGTGTTACGGCCTGTGCCTTGTGTGTGTTGTGTGACGTCATGACTCTGTTTCTTCCTGAGAGTTTTGATTGTAGGTCCGCCCTTGTGCACCTGCTTCTAGTTGCGTGTGCTTATATGGAGGACGCTGAGGAGACTGGAGCGAGGAGACACACCAGCAAACAAGCTTTTTTCCCTTGTTTCTTTATTTTGTCTTTATTTAAGTTGATTTGTTTGTCGTGGTTAAGTCAGGTATTTATTTATTTATTATTAATTTGGGTTTACTGTTGGTTATTGGGCATTTATTCGGGTTATTTTTCTGTATGATAGGCTACGTGTTCCCGATTTCTTGTGGCTTGTTGAATAAATATTTAACGAGGTATTGGGTTTCGCGTGTCCTTCTTTGTGTTGCGGTTCCCCTTTTTTTTGCCTTGAATGTAGGGGTGCGTAACAAGATGTAGTTTTTGCACCAAACCTGGCATTTGGGAAGTTCAAGTCCTATTGTGTATGTTTTTCTGAAAATTCAAAAGTGCCAGCATCAAAATTATGTCTGGCCCCAAACAAGTTAAAAAAGCTTGATACCATTAAAAGAATAAGACATCACAAGCATAAGTAAAAACAGCCCATTTATTCATAGATGACTAGATTCTCGTAGGTCTCAATGTTTTGAAGTTTATCGCTGGTAAAATCTATCAGTATTTTCTTGTCCTGGCAACTTTGGTGTGAACTCCACTTTGGCGGTGGCAACTCTTTAGGACCAACTGTTCCAACTCTGCCAAAAATCAAAAACAAAAAACGGTTAAACCCATGCATTTTTTTTATATTATATATTAAAAACGGCCACAAATGTTTGACAGTGTCACAAATCATGGGAAAAAATGCTTTAGTCAGAAAACAGTGTGACTGTTTAAGATGTTTAGGGTTTTAATGAGCACACGAATTCAGTCATTAGTTTATCTTTAATATCTTAAACAGGTAAAATAAGTAGCTGAAATTTAAAAACACAATACTGGACTAAATTCAGCAATGTTCACTTAGTTATGTATTGATGCATTAGCACTGAACAAATGCTGCATCTGTCTCCCAAATTGGTCAAGTGATGAGTTAAAATGATACAGGTATGTCTGCTGACAGAGGGGGGGATGTTATTTCACACCCCGGTCCTAAGTGATCAGATGTCTTACTCATGAGTGATGGGTTTGCCGTCGGTCAGGTTGGCACCATGTATAGTGAACACACAGTTCTCTAGGGGGTCTGGCAGTGGATTCTGCAGCACTAAATCTGCCAACAGGATCTGGCCCACTTTCGGCACGCCCAGAATCTGTGGAGGAACGAATCATACCTCGTTAGAGCCATGAGTCATGCATACGCTCATTCAGATTAAATATGTATTGGCTGTCTCAATTCAGCGAGCAACTTGAAACCCTCCTGATTCAGTCCGGCACTAGTCCAGCTTTTTCTTAAAAGATTAAGGGTTTTTGCTTTAACATTAGACATTATCGTTATTTTGTAGTTATTTAATTTAACAATTTAATAGAAAAGATTGACGGACATTTCTATTTAGATTTGGGGATGTCAGATCCACTATGGAAAATTCATATATCTAATCTGTTAAGCCCCTTTCACACAGTGCGTTGATTCCATAAAATTACCAGAGTGCCTTCTGTGTGAACGCAAACATGTTCTGGGATTGAATCCGGGATCGATCTCGGGATAGGGACCAAGTAACATTGCTGGGATCAGTCCTGGAATGTGTCCTGTGTGACCAAAAGGCAGGGCCAATGCTGTAAGGGGTGTGTCGTAATGATGACGCTGAAGCTGAGATCGTTCTCCAGCTTAGTGGAATGGTACGCGATGCACTAGTTTATGATCAAATCCCCCCAAAAAAAAAAATAAATGCACAAGCATGGTTTCTCAAGAGAGAAATCATAGGTCATAAACAAGCTTAAGACGCTACGGAGAAATTACTCATCACATTCTGATGTCACGTGTCTTTATGGGTTGTGTGTGAACAGATTCCGGAAAATCACTGGCAGTGTGAATGAACCAAAATCAAATGATGCCGGGACACATTATCCGTGTATTTTCCGGAATCTCTGTGTGAAAGGGGCTTTAGAAAAAATTTAGAAAGTGGGATCAAAACAGGCTGATGGTCTGTGCCAAATGTGGTGGATCCTGCTTGAAAACTCCATGGGTTGAATAATGTACAGCATTTTAGTGACTATTTAGGGATTTAATAAACAAAAAACTTCTGCCGAATATGTTAATTTTGTAAAGCCCACATACTGTTAATGTAAATCGTTAAGCTTAGTATAATGAAATCAGAAGATTAAATTTACATTGACGATTATTTCAGGGCTGTCCAGTACGATAGTTCGCTTTGCTCTGTAGAAATCCCGTGTCTCTGCATCGATGAGTAAAGCCATCAGTTTGATCATCCTGTCTTGAGTAATGGCTTTACTGTACTCCGCGTACTCCAGTCGAAGAGTTACCTTACCCCCTGAAACAGAAAACAAGATGAGACATGGCTACCTGTTTGAATACATTTGAATACACACACTTAATCTTACCCTCAGTCGAAGCTAAATTCATCTCTGTAAACTCGCCCAGTCCACAGGTTTCTCCAAGTTTGCCATTGTAGGAGACTGCCTGGGCGTAAAACATGACCCGACAGGTCTTTGTGTCCATGGTGTTGTTTTTTGAGCTCTGCGTAGACATCAAAGTCAGAGCCGATCTGCATATCCGGAGTCACTCTGATCTTGATGTGTAAACCAGGTTCCTCTCCAGCCTGTGCCAGTCTGTTGTGATGATTTGCTTTCTCATAAACTTTTCTCTCCTCTTCAGAACCTGAACAGAATATGATGGGGGCAAGTGAAATTAATGTTATGAAGCGACGAAAATACATTTTGTGTGCAAACAAAACAAAAATAAAGACTTTATTCAACAATTTCTTCTCTTCCCTGTCGGTGTACTAAGCTGTTGACATTGTAAACACAGTGCAGGTCTTCCGAAGCGCTCTCGGATTTCATCAAAAATATCTTAATTTGTGTTCTGAAGATGAACAAAGGTCTTATGGGTTTGGAACAACATGATGGTGAGTAAATTCATTTCTCAGGAATCTGTCATGTTTTGGATGCTGGTGTCTCAGGCTTTTTAACTAGCCTCACCAAGTCCACCATTGCTAAAACATCAGCTAGACTAGCACCAAACTACTACTGAGTTATTGCATTCAGCCTTTTTTCCAAGCAGAACTGACACACCAGTTCTAATGTAGCATTAAGTGTCTTTCTCAATAGTACAATGATGATAATTTATGGATTCCCTTTTGGGAATTGAACCTGCAGTGAATCCTGTTGCTTACCAATCTAAATCCTTAACCATGAATGAATGAAAGTACCCAGAATGCCTCCCTACCCTCTGGATACTTGTAGTTGTGTGTAATGTCCTCTCTCTCATCTCGGCCCACTGCTTTAGTGCTGATGGACTGCCCAACCTCCGTAGTGGATCCTCCCATCTTAAAGACTCTTCCATCTCTCAGTTTGATGTACTCCACCACGTCAGCGTTCACCTCAGAGTACAGGAACGGGACGTCGTATTGGAGAGTGAGCTCGCCCTCTTTAATTGCTCTGATGGAGGCTGGACCACAACAGAAGACGCCTGACAGGAGGACAACACAACTGGAGTTCATTGACTCTGCTTTTTTTCTTCAATCAGATGTTGATTATTTGCTCACCTTCACTCGTATGCTGTGGTGTTGGGTCACTCGCTTGCCAACCCTCGTACCCAAGTGGCAAGTCTGAACGTGTCATCCAGTTCTCCACCCAAACATGGAAGTTCCTGAGCAAGGACAAGGTACTTTATTTCATATTTGCTTTACACTCTTTGAAATAAATTTCCCAAAAGGGTTTTTTTTTTTGCCATAGAAAAAACATATTTGGTTCCCCAAAGAGCCTTTCAGTGAACAGTTCTTAAAAGAACAATTTTTTTCCCCAGTGTAAAGAACATTTTAATATTCTGAAGAACCTTTTTTCCACTATAATGAACCTTTTGTGCAATGGAAAGGTTCCATGGATTTTTAAGGTTCTTCATGGAACAATCAATGCCAATAAAGAACCTTTATTTTTTAAGAATGTTCCATTTAACTTTATCTGGATTAATTTTGGCTCTATTATACATACCATATGGAGTCGTTAGCAATGTTCTCATCAAATTCGTTGTAGAAACGCTCCATTATCAGGTCACCATTGCTGTCACGTGCTGATCCAAAGTTAGTGACGACTCTGCAAGGGATTCCGAGAGCTCTGGACACTGGGACACAAATAAAGCATAAAATAGGGATCAGAATCTATCATAATGAGATTGTTGGCAATTGTCGGCACCTAAGGGGGTGTAGGAACAGTTTGAATAACTGGGACAGGTATAGGCCTTTAAAAAGTAAACATAATTCTTGAAAAGTGGAGGTTATGAACCAAGGTTATTAAAACATTTTAATGATGAATCTAGAAATGCCCTCAACCGTTATTATAATTATTCCTTGTGTTTCATATTCAGAACCATGCAGACCGCCTTGGACAAATAAAATGAACACAGACAAACCTCCAACAACTACTATAGTGCAATGGTGCATCTGCTTGCTAATTGGTTGAATGATTGTTAATAGACTTCTTATAACTATTGCAGAAGTTAATGCATCACCTGTGCAGGCAACAGCTGCGAACACCCAGCACTGTCCGTAACGCACCGCCCTGCAGCCGTCGCTACTCCACTGCCGGAGGATGGAGCAGCTGTCCTTCCAGACAGTGGGCTTTACCCCGTCCTCATAGTCATCTGACCAGTTACCCACCAGAACTCCTTTATCTCCTAGACTGTTGATCTGAACAATACAAGACAACACATGGCGGTGAGTTTTGCACTTGAAAGAACCTTTAACATTTTCTTCAATGCATGCATGCAAGTCATTCTAGACAATTCTAGAGTCTCAAAATAAGAGGAAATTGATAGTTTTGCTTAATTTAAACATAGATTAGAATCTAAACATCAAGTTCTAGATTGTAACTAAATAGCATTTGAGCTGGTGAAACACTTCAACTATAGTATAGTTGGTATAGTAACTTTAGTAATGTTTGAGGTGTGTTACTAACCATGGCACTGAGGACTCGAGACACGTACACAGGATTCCTCCTCTCAGAACAATCCAGAGCTGCATCACTTATGTAGTTTGGACTTTCATCCAAAATCTGCAGACAGATGTCCAATATGCCAGACTCGAACTGTGGAAACAGAAACCAAACATGTCAGTGAAGCGTAAATGCTTCGGGCACTAATACCAACTCAGTGTTTTATTGGCTGCTTCTGCCGCTAAAAATGATTGTATTAAAGGAAGCTGAATTAAGGGTAGCTTCTGAAAACATGTTGCTACTCTGAAGCAATCATAGAGATATTTCGAGAAGCAGAACCTGTCCAAAAGACCATGGTAGGACTGTGATACGCTTGGGTAGCCCACGGTAGATCAGCCCGTCCTGAGAGAGGATGTATTCCTCCCTCTCAGCGTCACTTGCCAGATACACTGAATCCCCTGAAACAACCAACACAGATTGAGAAGATTGATTTGAACGTGTTTATTGATTTTATCCAAAGTGCTTACAACTAATGTAAAATGCAAACCAAGCAATATATTAGCAGTGCCTCCATTACAAATGTTAGAATCAAGTCTTGGTTGACATTACGATTTGACTCAAAAATTGGTGGACAGGTTTATATAATGCTGTAGAATAACACAGCGCTGCTTCTGATTGGCCTAATGTTACCTAATTTGATGAAGATGAGTTTAAAAAAAAACAATTAACTTTTTTTCCCCCACAAAATAAGAATGAAGTTCTTTCATTCTTGGCTTTAATGACAAAAAGAAGTAATATATATCATATGCACATTGTGTCCAGAATGACGAAAAACTTCTAATCTGACCATTTACACTGAAACACGTATGCAAAAATCCTGTTTTAACTCTTTGTGCTGATGCCATTGAAGATATATGTGCTGTTCAAACTACAAAAAACTGATTTATGCACAAAGCTCCTGCTTAATTACTGTATGTGCTCATCAATATTGATCACTAATGATAAACAGCTTACTTTTGCACCAGGGGTTAAAGAGCAGGACAAATTCTCCCAGACCAACTCCTTCTCCCTGATCCAGGATCAGCTTATAGACTCCAATAGGGGCGTTTGGGTGTGAGCACACGGTCAGAGAGACTGTGCTGTCGGACGTCGTGTCTGCAGTGGCGCTCCAGCATGATCTGGAGATGAGTTTACTGAGGCTGAATTTGGCTTTGGTTTGTGCTTCCACTGAGGGTATTGGACCTGAAATCAAACAGAAAGACATGAATGGATAAACACAAGTACTCTTAAATGTGACATGCATGTTTTGAATCCTTTGCATAATGTTTCTAATTATATATAGCGTATGATCTGAGGACTGTGTGCAGCATTACTTTCATGCCTTTCAGCTATATAAATCCTCTAAATGCAGGAGTAAATTTTAATGTCATGGGACGCCCCATAATAAAACCAGCCCTAATTTGTTGTAAGTATTTTAACAAAGTCATTAGCATTGAATGTGAAACAAGCCTCAATGCTCTTCATGCACATTCCTGGTTTAATTGTGAATGATTTATAAGTGCATGTTACTACAGTTTGGTATCATAATTATTTCATTAAAATCCCTCTGTAGTCAATAATTTTATCCCTTAAAACTCATATTTGATCACCAAAATGACATATTTAAACGTTTTTCCTGTGGAAAAAAATCTTCATGCCTTAAAATAGCTTGAATGTAACTCTACACCCTTCATTAATGTAGTATACACAGATCTATGAATATGCTAATTAGGCCCTCCTCCACTCACTCACACAAGCTCAGAGATCCACTCAGTCAACTTACTCTCAGTTAACTAATATATATATAATATTAGTTATTAATTACAGCATCTGTCAGTTAAACTCTGACTCTTGTCAACTGCAGTTTCCAGGCTTTGCTTCACATGAGCTTCACTTTCTGCACTCCCATTGGTTGTTGCTGCAATCATTTGCATAAAAGTTAAAGTCTGCTCAACTCTGATCCATTGGCAGTGGTTGCTTTCGCTCATATCACCTACTCATGAAGTTAGTTTTTTTTTTTAGTTTTGTATCTAATGGTTCAGGGGCCGTATTCACAAAACATCTTAAGGCTAAAAGTAGCTCCTAACTTGCCGATTTAGGAGAAACTCTTAAAAATAATGGGCGTGTCAGTCCTAATTTTAGGACTCCTAAATTTTTGCTCTAAGAGTATTTCACAAAGCATTTTAGCGCTAAAACTAGCTCCTAAATCTGTGAAACGTTAGGAGTAGTCAAGAGGACTCCTAAGTCACTACCCCGCTAGAAATTTTACGTTCCCAGAACATTCTCAGAACGTCCCCACTGGTGTTGAGTAACGTTCCCATTATGTTCACAGACGGTCACGATGTGGAGTTGTTTTAAGGTTTGGGGGACGTTATTTGGTGGACCTTCAGGGAACATTCAAGACATTCTCTGAACGTTTAGGGAACCATACTTTATTTGGAAAAGTTCTCAGAACGTCCCCGCTGCCCTTGTCAAAAACTTGACTAATAAAAGTGGCTGTTCAAACAAAAACTATTTTCACTTAAAGCTCTTTACAGGTATTTCCTGGATTAATATTATGAAACCTTTTCTTTAAATTGCAAATCTCTTGCATTAAGTCATTAGCTGACAAAAAACACACACATGAGCTAATGTAACTGCTGTATCACTGCATCAGTAACTACACAGTTACTGTCTTTAAATAAAGCAACATGCAGCAGAATATCAGTGTTTGTGGATCATCACTGACTGAAGCACAGGAGCTACCCTTCAGCACAATGGTGACACATAAAACTCAGATAACACAAACAACATTAAACAATATCAGGGGCCATATTCACAAAACATTTATCTTACACTAAGAGTTCCTAAATAGCAGTAAAAGTTCTAGCTAAGAGTTTTCTCTTAAAAACCTATTCACAAAGCTGCTGAGACAAACTTTTACTAAGGAATAGACTGAAGTCTTAAGCTAAGAGTAAGGGCGGGGTTGACCTTGTTGCTATGGAGTAAACACACAGTGATTGGCTAATGGGGGAGGAGTCAGTGATTTAATCACAGAAATATTGTAGAATGAGGTGTCATGTTTTCATATTAAAATAAAGGTTTTAAAATACAAATGTTGTCATATTCAAATAAATGTTTTTTTTAATAAAAATGTTCCCACAGTCAAAATAAAATGTTGACATATTGTTGCCATAAAGGTTTTAAAATGTAGGCTAAGTGTCACTAATTAAACTATACAGTTAATTGTCCACCTCTTGGATGTCTGCATCTCAAAAGAATGCAGAATTCAACCGACAAATTATGTTTTATAAACAAAGTTTGGGAGAAACACATTCAAACGGTCTTTCTAATCAGCTCGAGAGGAGGAATAAATACACAGACGAGATATATATATAATATATATATTTTTTTTTTTTTTTACTCTATTAAATTATTTGTAAGTGTGAACCCATGAAAACCACTGCCACAGGTATTTATTTGTTAAAGATTAATTTTTGGCGTCTCATCATAGATTCAAATCTATAAATCAAATTTTTTTTATTGCATTGCATTTTATTGCATTTATGAAGAAAAGGTTCAGCACCCAAGGCTCTGTCGCTATTGCCTCAATGGTGTTCAGTGTCTTTGGGTGGATGAGGACTGTTTGTGATTTTGTCTTAGTGACTTAGGAGTCCTCTTGACTACTCCTAACGTTTCACAGATTTAGGAGCTAGTTTTAGCGCTAAAATGCTTTGTGAAATACTCTTAGAGCAAAAATTTAGGAGTCCTAAAATTAGGACTGACACGCCCATTATTTTTAAGAGTTTCTCCTAAATCGGCAAGTTAGGAGCTACTTTTAGCCTTAAGATGTTTTGTGAATACGGCCCCAGATCTCTCTAGATATCTGCATCTTTACTTATTACAAACCACTCTGACTTTGTTTCTTTCATACAAATCTTCTTAATGAGGTGTTGATGTTTTATCAAAATTTATAGATATCACCGTTACGGAGGTCAGCGCTTGCTTTAGTTGGGCTCCTGACCCTTGACAATTTGACTTTATTTTTTCTCTAATTGTTGTAACTGTGTTTTTCTAAAGCATTTGTTACAATAAAAAATTGTGAGAAAATAAATATGATTAATTGGGTTTGGATGCTTAGTCATTGATGTTGATTTGATCATCATACAGTGACCTTATTCACTGATCTTCAAATATTGTGTTTTCTTTTATGTATACATATGATAATGCATAAGATCCTGTCCTTCTTTGAAAGTTTCTATCCTTATGCAGAAATTATTCAGACAGCTTCATGTACATTCACACAGACATCAAGATTCTGCGTATGATCCTCAACAATGGTGACAAAATTTTCAGATAAACAGATTAACTCTGAACATCACAAAACAAGCTACTAAAGTCACAAAAAAAGATTTTTTTAGTGTCACCATTGTTGAGGATCATACGCTGATTCATGATGTCTGTGTGAGTCTGAAAGACACTGCTCAAAACTCTGTATAAAGCATTTAAAAAAATAATAATAATAAAAAAGGAGGAAAAAAAAGTTGATGCAAAACTGACATTTAACACACTCATAGTTTAGACTCTGGAGAAGACCAGTGACTCATCAGCACTAAACAACCAAATTCATCTGATCAGACTTTCTCCTGCATCTTTTGCTATAACAAACGTGTTTTGAAAACACAGTTAAAGCAGCCAAAGAAAATCTAATGATTAAACAGCAAAAATCAAGACCTCATCTAAAGCAAACGCTCTCCTCTATAACGGTGACTTCAAACTTTATTATTTTCTATAAAACACACACAGAAGGCGAAGTTCTTGTGCAACTTTGTCTAAAAGTGACGAAAATTATGAAATTTTACAGAACATTTGGGACATAAAACGTCCTCTTTTGGTAATGAAAGTGCTGCAGTTCAAGGTTCATTATATGATTTTAGGGGGACATTCCAATTTGGTTTATTTATGGTCACATAAGAACGTTACAATGAGGATATTTAGGACATTAAACTGAACGTTGCTACATGGTCTTCTGTTGGTCATCTAATAACGTTCCCGATATGAGTTTAGGGGAACGTTCTATTTTGGTTATTTTATGGTCGCGCAAGAACGTTACAAAGAGGACGTTTGGGAAGTTATCAGAACGTCCTATAGTGATAGTCCCCTAAACATTCCCAGAACGTCCTGAATGTTCCCTGAAGGTCCACCAAATAACGTTCCCCAAACCTTAAAAGAACTCCACATCGTGACCGTCTCTGAACGTTCTGGGAACGTTACTAGACAACGTTCTTAATACCAGTGGACGTTCTGAGAATGTTCTGGGAACGTAAAATTTTTAGCAGGGTAACCTGTCACCTAGTAACGTTCCCAGAACGTTCAGAGACGGTCACGATGTGGAGTTCTTTTAAGGTTTGGGGAACGTTATTTGGTGGACCTTCAGGGAACATTCAGGACGTTCTGGGAATGTTGAGGGTACTATTACTATAGGTTTTGATAACTTCCCAAATGTCCTCTTTGTAACATTCATGCATGACCATAAAATAACCAAAATGGAAAGTTCCCCTAAACTCATATCAGGAACATTATTAAATTATCATCAGAGGACCGTGTGGGAACGTTCTGTTAATGTCCCAAATGTCCTCTTTGTAACGTTCTTTTTTTGACCATAAAATAACCAAAATGGAACGTCCCCCTAAAGTCATATAAGGAACCTTGAACTGCAGCACTTTCATTACCAAAAGAGGACGTTTTAGGAACGTCCCGAATGTTCTGCAAAGGTTCAGAAATTTCATCACCTTTTGAGAACTTTTAGGGAACGTTGTTTAAGGTCCTGAGAACGTTGCCTTCTACGTGGGTAAGACCAAATCACAAACAGTCCTAATCCACCCAAAGACACTGAACACCATTGAGGGAATAACGACAGAGCCTTAGGTGCTGAACCTTTTCTTCCTAAATGCAATACATTTTGATTTATAGATTTGAATCTACGATGAGACGGCAAAAAAAATCTTTAACAAATAAATAAAGATTGTCTGATTACCTGTGCCAGTGGTTTTCATTAGTTCACACTTACAAATGATCGAATAGAGTAAAAAAAAAACCACACACACATACACATACACACACACACATATATATATATATATATATATATATATATATATATATAAACTGTATATACTAGTTTAATTAGTGACACTTAGCCTATATTTTAAAACCTTTATGGCAACAATATGGCAACATTTTATTTTGAATAGGGCAACATTTGTATTTTTAAACCTTTATTTTAATATGGAAACATGACACCTCATTCTACAATATTTCTGTGATTAAATCACTGACTCCTCCCCCATCAGCCAATCACTGTGTGTTTACTCCATAGCAACGAGGTCAACCCCGCCCTTACTCTTAGCTTAAGACTTCAAGTTGGTCTCAGCAGGTTTGTGAACAGGTTTTAAGAGAAAACTCTTAGCTAAGAACTTTTACTGCTATTTAGGAGAACTCTTAGTAGTAAGATAAAATGTTTTGTGAATACGGCCCCAGATATGTAGTTGCATGTTTTATACAAAGTCAGAAAAGTATGAAACTGATTGAGAAACCTGTTTTGGCAATAAAATTGATATTGGCCCCATTTTGAAAGTGAGTTCCCGGTCTGAGATGTAGAGTGATGGTGAACGGCTGTCCTCTCCTCACGATCAGTCTGTCCACACCGTTCAGAAGCGTGTGGTGATTCGTGTTGTTCTCCTCACACGCCAGATCAATGTGTTCAATCTCCATGACTGTGAAGCGAAGAGACAGAAAACATGTAGTCTTTGAAAAATGCATTGTGCATATATATATATATATATATATATATAATATATTTCACTTGTATTTGTAATTTTCAATGGCAAAGCAGTTCTCGACACATGCACAACATTCTGCCATTTAAGCATTTCTATTTTTGGCACATGACCCATCAATTCTTGACTAACATTTGAGGAATCAGAATGAATGGGTTTGCATGCTTTGCAATGGACAGGAACGTCATGCACAGCTAGAAACGGATGCAAAGCATTGCCAAACGTCAGTCTTTAGCACTCTGACCCATGAAGCTATGTAGATATTTTAAATGGATAAACACCACAGTCACGAGTGATAGCACAATGTCAGCAATACTGACTGTTGTAGAAGAAAAGCATTGAGAATGAAGTATTTTAACTGGAGACAAAAAAAATTTAAGGTATTGCAATGCAATCATCTGTTTGATTGTCAAGAGAAGTGAATAAACTGTTTTGCATGCTTCAGATAACAGCTGTGGATGATCTTTACATTGCAACCACATGTACATAAGGAATTGACCATGCTTACACAGTTCGTGTAAAGACACCTTGGCAAATAATTCCTCATGCATTTTCCCAATAAATATCCAAATGCACCACAAAAACGTGCTGTATTTGCTTCAAATGCTGGCGTGAAGTTGATCTTACCTTTGTCCATCGTCCCAGGAGGTAATGCTTGGCCTGCACGCGGCGTGTGACTCCGTGTTGGGTGACTTCAGCTGGTGTTGGGGTCACTGGAGAGATATTCCTGGAGTTGTGTCCTAATGTTACGGTGGTGTCAGGAGACGAGGACTTTGAACCCCAGCTCTAATTTATGTCAGTTCCTGTCTTCTACCAAAGACTGATAGCATTAAATCACATTACAGCATGTCATGTTACATGAGTCTATTTCTGAAGAACAGTCTCTGTGGAGTCATAGAAGCACATTAGTTATGATCTATATATATGTGCTTACAACTGTAAAGACGTTAATCAGAGACACTTTCATTCATTTGAGGATGTGGTCTGTTTTAACTCTGACAGAAGCTTCGCTCAAGGTGTTTCTTGATGTATTGGTCTCTGTTAGGTGAACTTTAAGTCATTTTGAATAAAAAATTAATTGAAATGACTACTTGCACACTATTACCCATGCAAAGAGTGACTTTTAGAAGTGTTGAACATTTAAAAGTTATACTTCTCTTGCTACACTCTTAGAAAAAAAGGTTCATTGGGGTTCTATATAGAACCTTAGGGTTCTTGACTCAATTTTAAAGAAGGTTTTATGCCAAAAAACGTTCTATATAAGGAGAAATGTCTTAAATGATTGCATAATACTTTCAAGTTCAAGTTTTTTTTTTTTTTTAATTCTAGCTATAAAGTATGTTTACAAGCAGTTTAAAACAAAACCAATTAAAACAAAATTAATTAAAATGAAATCCCAAAAGGTTCATGACATAACCTTTTAAGGTTCTATATAGAACCTTTTCATTCTCGTTTCATTCCCATTATCATTGAGCCTTCCTAAGCTTTGTGTGTGTGTGTGTGTAGGTGTGTGTTGTGTGTGTGTGCTTTGTTTATATTACATTGTGGGGACCAAATGTCCCCATGATGTAATATAACCTGAGTTCACCTACATCGTGGGGACCAGCCAGCGGTCCCCACAATGTAAATGGGTTTTAAATCATATAGAATGAGTTTTTGTGAAAAAGTAAAAGTTTGCACAGTTTCCTGTGAGGGTTAGGTTTAGGGTAGGGGCGGTAGGGGGATAGATGTACAGTTTGTTCAGTGTAAAATGCTTGAAGTCTATGGAAGTCCCCACAATTCACAAAAACAAACATGTGTGTGTGTGTGTGTGTGTGTGTGTGTATGTTTGTTTTCAATTATTGTTCTTGGTTCTGCTATAATAATATTTTTTATGGGGAATTTTCATAGACATAATGACTTTTAAACTGTACAAACTGTATGTTTTTTCCTCTAACAGTAAACACAACCCTCACAGAAAACATTTTTACATTTTCTAAACATCATTTAGTATGATTTACATCCTGTTTTCCTAATGGGGACCAAAGACAAATGCCCTCACAAGGACAAGGATTATTGGTATTAATATCCCTGTGGGCTGTATCCACGTGTGTGTGTGTGTATATATTAGTGTGTGTGTGCATATAATATATTAGTGTGTGTGGATGTGTTGTTTATATGTTTCATATAAACATGAATTTTTGTCTCTCTCTCTCTCTCTCGCCTCTCTCTCTCTGTGTGTGTTATCTGGATATATGGCTGCTTATGCATGTGTATTTGTCTGTTTATTGACTGTCTATCTAAAGCAAAACACAAAATAGCAAATTATAATAACCTTCTTTTATTTATTATAAATCTTTTAAATAATAAAATACAGTTTTGTCTCTCCAGTGAGGTACTGACATCCTGCATATTACAGTACACAAAATAAACATAAAACCCTTAGACAGTCTAAATGAATTATCAAAATGAAATTTCAAGCAATTGTTTTTTAATTATTTATATGTATTTTCAAAATTCCCTGAACCCCTTAAACTATACTGGGGTTTTTGAACTGGTTAAATGTACAAAGCACAGCATTTCAGTAGTATAACAGGTGGTTTCATGATCATGGCACAGATACAAATTTGGCTATTAGTTCATATCCTGGTTATTGTAATATTAGACATTGTGTTTTCTTATGCAATCTGATTTTAAAATGCATTTTTATTTACAGTTCATCAAAATATATTGTTTCATGCGAAATAATGGGCAAGCTTTAACCGAATGTTTCTGTTCTTTTTCCAGAACTGCCAGACGGGAACAGGAAAATGTCCATGTAGTTCCTCGAAATGTGCCTGTTCTGATGATGAAGTAAATGACTGGTCCACCAATAAGGTCTGGTCATCTTGTTTTATCTTCTTTTATACTATAATCTAATCTGATATTCTGGTCTGTTCTGCATCAGGTGGTTCCAAACTAGTAACATCTGACTTGAGGTTCCTGATGACTTCACTGGTTAGAGCATCACATGACCTGATCTTACGTCAATTAACTGCTTCTGTAAGAAGAAATTTTGCATCGTTAGTATATAATTTACAAAATTGCATGATGTTAATGTTTAATATCTTCATGCTTTATAGTCACATTAAACAGATTAGAGCCGTGTGATAATATACATTTTGCGATGATGCAAGCAATCAAGCAGTTGAGATTTGCTATAAAGTATATTTTGCTTTATGCAAGTACTTAGATATCTAACTTTATCATTTGT
This sequence comes from Culter alburnus, assembly GCA_028476615.1. Lineage (NCBI taxonomy): Eukaryota > Metazoa > Chordata > Actinopteri > Cypriniformes > Xenocyprididae > Culter > Culter alburnus. Next base: position 451,355 of record JAOTNS010003687.1, on the reverse strand, counting down.
ATCTGTATTAAAACTCACCTCTATCACAGCTAAACTTCTGTTGATGCCTTGGATCGAATCGGCTCTTGAAACTGACACTAAGCACAGAATAACATCATTCACTTCTTATTTTCCTCATGAAATATCAGTGTTAAATTAATTTCTCTTCAGCTCTGTTTCAAATCCTAGTTTTTGCTCTATACAGACTAATCAGCATCCTAATCAAAATAAAACCATGTGAATGCATTATTTAAAATACAGGGAAAACACCTGTGAAAAATCAATATGGAAAATTCCTTTATATTAAGGCAAGGGTAAAAAAAAAACTTACTAACAGATATCACCACACTTCCTCAGATCATTGATTACATTAAGAATTGCAAACACATTTTTTTTTTTTTTTTTTTTTTTTTGCATTTACAAGTTTTCTGAAATGTTAAGTTTAATTATGCAAATTAGGCATTATATAATTAAATATACACTAATTTGCATACAATTCCACAACAGATATCTGAACATTGGATAAAGCCAGGCTCAATTTATTTATTTTTAGTTTTTTTAGTATTTTATTTGTATTAGAGTAATTTATATTAGTCAGAGGGGAGTCATTTACAGAGGGGATTTTTCTCACTCTTTTTTTTTTTTTTCACTCCATAAATCAGAAATTTTATCAGCCCCCCAAAAAAGCTCATAATTGTTTTTAGGAATAACATATTGTATAAAATAAGGCAAATGATATATGAACAAACCCCTCAGTAAATCCTTCAGAATATAGACAGGAATAAATCTGTAAAGTTTGGTGTGTGTAAGTGCTGCTGAAGTGGAGAAAAAAACCTTTAACCCTTTCTACAGACACAAATATATGAAGTGCAATAAAATAATTTATTTATTTACAATTTATTTTGTTGTTTTCTTTTCATTAGTCTAAAATAAATAGCCCAAAATTGACCAGTGCATTAAAAAGTTTTTGCCTGTATTGTCTTGCTTTAAGTGTACATTGGGCCCTAATTGGTCTTATAGGTCGTCATCATCATCGTGCCTAATAATGTTGTCTAGGTAGGCAGCTCACTGGGTTTTGGAAAAGAGCTGATTTGCATTTCTAACTCAACCTTGAGAGCGCCGTGAGCATCTGTCTGTGGACTGAGCTTCTTTCTGGACAGGGCCGGAGAGCTGTGGAGAGCGGGAGACGCCGGACACGCCGCAGGAGCTGAAGATCTGCAGTGAACCAATGACGCGACAGACGCTCTCCTTCCTGTGGGGCAATTAGAATCCGCACAGCTAAATAAACCTGCATTCTCCGCAGATGAGTCTATGAAGAATGGATGGAGAGAGATTTTCATTTTATTAAGCCCTTTTTGCTTAATATACAGACATTTATTTTCCTGTAATAGTAAGTAGACGTTTTTGCTCTGATACCGTATTTTCCTTGGAAAACGCTCGGAGACATGGAGCCCCGCCCAGACGAGGATGATGAGTGGCTGCCTGCGGTTGATGTGCTGCTGCCAGAGCCAATGGAATCAGGCCGTGGCAGAGCCACGCCCCTTTGAAGGCTGGACACCAAGGGATTGGGCGTTTTCAGAATTCCTACGACTTCTGTAAGAAGAATGTTCAGGTAATTAATGAAAAAATTTAAATTTATCAAATCATGAAATGAAATACAATATTTTTTCAGGTAGCAACTATTATAGAGAGCTGCAGTGATGATGTATTTTTGTAGTTCGCATCACCCTGTTTCCCTCGACAAAAACCCAATAGGATTTTTCCATTGGCTTTTACATTTGTGCAGAAGATAATCTGTGTGACCAACTAAAGTTTATGATCATGATAATCTTCACAAATCATCACAACTTTTGAAGCCAATATACAATCGGCAGAAGTTATACAGAAACTACACCATGGTCTTTAACGTCCTGACCATTAGTCTTCAACAACTCTTTCTGTCTTTATTTATAAAGTAAAACATTTTCACTGGTGTATACTGTATAACTAGTGTATTTATGTTGTAGAATAAAAAGTGTGTTCACCACAGACTTTATTTCAGGCATTTAACCAAAAACCCATTGACTTAAGGACGATTGAACTGGAAGTGCTATAATGCAACTCGTTTCCAGGTTTTGGCCTATAAAAATAAATCATCCCTGAAGCACTCTATATGTCCTCACATTTTAGGAGATAATCATTACTCTGTTTAAAAAAAGGTTTATTTTGCTTGGCCGCAGTGTGAATGGAGGATTGCTGAGTAAAATGGCAGCTTTAAGATCAAGCTGAAGCTTCGGTCAGCCTGGGATTTGGTTAAACAAACGCACAAGTGTTAAGCGCTAATCATATTATGGCTTGGGTTCACTAACCAACATCTGCCTTTCAGCAAATTAGTTGCACTGCAAAAAATGAGTTTCTTCCTCAGTATTTTTGTCTTGTTTTTCAGTACAAATATCTAAACATTCTTAAATCAAGATATGTTTACTTGAGAAGCAAAATGACTTAAGATATTAAGTTTTGTTTTCTGAAAATTTTATATTGAGTTTATGCTTAAACAATAATAAAAAAATCTGAATAATAAATAAATATAAATAAATGAATAATTTAAAGGAAAAACATGTTTATTTTTCTAACCTCCTGATGGATATTTGTTCTTATTTTAAGCATAGATTCACTTAATTTTTTAAAAACAAAACTTAATATCTCAAGTCATTTTGCTTCTCAAGTAAATGTATCTTAATTTAAGATTGTTTAGAATGTTTTGGAAGACAAGACTAAAATACTGAGGAAGAACATCATTCTTGCGCAGTGTGCAAATTAGTTAGTGTGAACATTGTCACATTGTAATTAATATTCATGACCCAAGCCGCACCTGGTAGAGTTTGTGCACCGAGACTCTGACAGAAAATAAACTAAATACAATCTGAGGAAAAAAAAACAGAAGAAAAGTTATCTTGATAAAAAAAAAAAAAAAAATATAATATAGATCATGTTTTATGGTTGCTGCAAAAGTTTAACTCTAATTGTGATATATTCATGATAAATATACTAGAATAACTAATTTCAGAATTGTTTTGTCGTTGGTTTTCAAACCGTTCCTCTGCCCCTGAGTTTATTACTATGAGAGTTACATGAGATTTCAAATCATCAGCCTGTGATTGGCTGATAAATACCTCTTCCTGTGACATCACCGTTCGTGGAGTGATTGTTAACTGCTGCATTTCTGGGCTGAATGTTTACAAAAGGTTTCCAGGCCATTCCCATGAACAACCTCTCCTGCTCCTCAGCTCTGAAACACAAAGATCAACAAGTAGGAAGGACGTACAAGCACAATAACCTCTAAGTAACCATTTAAAGTTGTTAGACTCTGTCTCTAAATGCCTTGTTTGCCATATATTTACCATATTTTGTATTGTGCTATGCTCTGACCTCTGCTCTTCAGCGCTTGTTCCCACAGTATGTGCTCCAGGTCTCTGGTCCAGGCCTCCTTGATGTCCCGTGTCTCTGCCTGCAGGATGTAGGTGTCCTGGGATCTTCTCCTCCTGAACCAGATCTCGAAACTCCGTCCGCTCAGACCGCAGGAGTGGGTCATTCCAATCTCACAGGTCTGCAGAGAAACATCAAACAGTTTTATATTGAAATCAAAAGAGACAGAGTAAATTGTGCAATTAAAAAAATGATTTAATTATTCATATCTTTATCTGAAAACAGAAAATAAGTATTAAGTGTTGGCATGGTTTTCTGTAAATTTGTGATACTGGCTAGATAGGTTTGATTCCCAGGGAATACACAAGTACACTAATGTTCAAAAGTTTGAGGTCAGTAAGATTTTTAAATGTTTTCTCTTCTGCTCACGGCATTTATTTGATCATAAATACAGAAAAAACAGTAATATTGTGAAATATTATTACAATTTAAAATAACTGTGTACTATTTAAATATATTTGACAAAGTCATTTATTCCTGTGATCAAAGCTAATTTTCAGCATCATTACTCCAGTCTTCAGTGTCACATGATCCTTCAGAAATCATTCTGATATGATGATTTGCTGTTCAAGAAACATTTCTGAAACATTTCATTGCACATTGATGCTAAGAGTTGATTTTGTTTCACAAAGGTAAATATGGACTAGATATAATATTAATATTGCCATACACATACCTTGATAGACAGTTTGTAAACATACACATCATCTCCACGGTCGTTTTTTTTGGTCTTGGTGAAGAGGATGACATCTTGGAAGAGGAACACTCTCCGGAAGGAACGTTTCTTACGGAAAATTACCCAGAACTCATCCTGCCGCATCAGCTGACCCTGCTCATTCAGATTCAGCTGAAGAAACAAAACGACAAAAAGGATCATGATTACAAATTGGAAAAACAGTTGTATAAGAAAAAAGACCAAAATTCTTCAATATATTTTATTGTTTTTATATTTTAGCGATAGGGGTGAGTATATGGTGACCAAATTGCAATTTATGGTGAACTATGAACTTTTTTTAACAGGTTATTAAAATTCAATTTGAATTGTCACCACTAACATCACAGTCCCGGATGGCGTCCATGGTGAGCAGGTCGTTCCCGTGCCGCAGCTGGAATCGGACCACCTCCAGAGCCGCCTGGATCTCCTCTCGTTCTCCACCTTGATCCGGCACACAGTCGTCCAGGATCTCCTGCAGCAGCAGACTGTATTTACTGATCCTCTGGACCGGCTTCAGCAGGTACGAGGAGAGATCCATGCTGTCACCCAACTCCATCTGCTTATGCTGGACAGGACGGGAACAAGTTTAATTTCATATACACTACCGTTCAAAAGTTTGGGATCGTTAAGATTTTTAATGTCTTTAAAAGAAGTTTTGTCTGCTCACCAAGGCTGCATTTATTTAATTAAAAATAAAATAAAAAACGTAATATTGTGAAATATTATTACGATTTAAAATAATTGTTTTCTATTTGAATATATTGTAAAATGTAATTTATTCCTGTGATCAAAGCTGAATTTTCAGCATCATTACTCCAGTCTTCAGTGTCACATGATCCTTCAGAAATCATTCTAATATGATGATTTACTGCTCAAGAAACATTTATTGTGTACATATTTTTTTCAGGACTTTGATGAATAGAATGTTCAAACAAACGCGTTTATTGAAATAGAATCTTTTGTTTTTGTTACAAATGTCTTTACTGTCACTTTTGATTGATTTAATGCATCCTTGCTGAAAAAATATTAATTTCTTTAAATTCTTCTCAAAAAAATAAAATAAAAATTCTTACTGACCCCAAACTTTTGAACGGTAGTGTAAATGTTACAAAAGCTTTGTATTCAGATAAATGCTGTTCTTTTGAACTTTCTATTCATGGAATCCTGAAAAAAAAGTACACAACTGTTTTAACATTGAAATATAATAAATGTTTCTTGAGCAGCAAATCATCATATCAGAATGATTTCTGAAGGATCATGTGACACTGAAGACTGGATAATGATGCTGAAAATTCAGCTTTGATCACAGGAAAAAACAATTTTAAATATATTAATAGAAAATGGCTATATTAAATATTTTCACAATATTACAGATTTTCTGTATTTTTTTTATCTAATAAATGCAGCCTTGATTAGCAAAAAAAAAAAAAAAAAAAATAGGCTTGTTTCAAAATATTAGAATAAATCTTACTTTTAAACAATATATATATCCTCACCTTGAAGTATCTGTGATGTTGAATGAGCGCATCTGACTGGGGTTTGTTCTTGCTGTAAAGTGCGTAAAGTCCAAAACTCTCTCTCTGTTTTAATAGATTATTATTTTTGTACAAAAATGACGTTCTGTAAGTTTTAAGAAGTGAAAGCAGCAGCATGACTGTGATTAAAATACAACATTGTCTCACGTGATTTAGGAAACAGCGCCCGACTCTCAGCGGTTCTGCCTGACAGGCCTCCAGTTCCTGCTGGAAGTGCTGGCAGTGGAAGTCGTACAGTTTCTCCAGGTTACCGAAGATTCGTCCGCGCTGACCGCGCAGATCCTGCGGGATGTCGGGTCTGGCCAGCAGGGGGAAGTAATGAGTCAAGATGTAGCCCAGAGAGCGGACGTACTCCACCTCCGTCAGCAGGAGCTCCTCCATGACGCGGTGAAGCTTCCTGATGGGAAATAAAGGTAAGGATAGATTTCTAAAATAATATGGCACCATTGTAGCACTATAGCTATTTTGGATGGTCAAAATAGCTGGTCATGATCATTATAGAAATCTACAGTGGTATGTAAATAATGGTAAAATCTTGTTTAAAAATTACAATTCTGGTTACCAGTAATACCATCTGAAACCACACGGTGTCACTTATACAATCCTAGATTTGCTCTATTTACCATAACTTTACCTCTCTGGCATCAGTGAAAGCTTTTGGACAGAAAAAAGAAATGGCATATGAAAATATTGAGACTTTTTTCCCCGTTATACACTACTGTTTGAAAGTTTGGAAAAAAGAAAAGTTGATTCAAAGGAGGAGAAAATTATACATTTTTTAAAAAAATAATGCACACTGATGAATTGTTTACACCAGAAACATTTATTAAAGTAAACCGTATCAGATTTAATTTCATGTTGTCTTTAAGCTGAAATGGGCACAAGAACACAGTATAACTCACATGGTTCTGCTTGGGCTTTCTGGGGTGGATGCAGTGTTTTCTCCATCAGTTCTCCAGTCGTCTCTGGCGCCGTTGTCTCTCCGCAGAAGCTGCCGTGGCGAGGGTCCGGTGAGAAGATGGGCTCTGTGATGTGGAGCTCGGATCTCTTGCTGATGTTTCTGTTCGCTGCCGCCTGCCAAGGGAACCACTGACAGCCACGTACCCGAGCCTGCGACGGGCTTCTGGTCTTGGGATGCTTTTCTGCCGACGTTTCTGCCTCTTTGCCCGCAGTCTGCCGGATTTTCCTTTGCGCTCTGTGCGGTTTTGGAGTCTCTCCGGGATTTGTGGTTGGATCTGAAGTTGAAGCAGGTGACGGTGCCGTGCATGCTGTCTCTCGCTCGACTCGCCCTGCTCTCCGACGGATCGGGCTCAAACTCCTGCTCATCTTGTACTGGGGTGGGCGATATGACCAAAGTGTTATCTTACAATATGAGAAATTTGATTTCATGATAATGATATATATCACAATATAGTTAACGAAAACTAAGAACCAAAAAATCAACTTTTACTTTTACAAAAATTAAAACAAGTACAATAGAACAAATATGGAAGATTATTTCCACCATGGAATAAAAAAATATGAAAGGTAACTGCAACTTTTTTTATCTCACAATTCAAACTTTTTTTAATGCAATTGCAAGAAAAAAATTAGAAGTGTGAAATATACAATCTGAATTGTGAGGAAAAAAAGTCACAAATTACCTTATTTTATTTCTTTATTTTGTGGCATAAACAACAACACCAACATAATAGAACTGCGAGGTGTAAATTCAGAATTACGAGAAAAAAGATTGCAATTATGAGTTTATAACTTGCAATTGTGATGGAAAAAAAGCCTGAATTGTAAAAAGTTGCAATTACCTTTTTATTTTTTTATTCTGTGGTGGGAAAACAACCCCCAAAACAAACAGAATTGTGAGATAAAATCAAATGCAGAGAAAAAAAGGGCAAATTGTGAGATAAAAAAATCACTTTTTTATTTTGCAGCAAAAAAACAATTGAAAAAAATTGTGAGATTTAAACTCAGAATTCTGAGAAAAATTCTTCAGAATTGTAAAAAAAAAGTCACAATTGTACGGAAGAGGATTAGGGCCAAGCAATAATAAAAAATAAAACCATCTCGAGATTAAAGTTGTTAAATTTCGAGAAAAAAGTTGAAATAAAATGTTGAGAATAAACTCGTTAAATTACGAGAAAAAACTCGTTAAAGAAAAAAGTCGAGATAAATGTTGAGAATAAACTCATTAAATAACTTTATTGTCAACATTTTTCTCGACTTTTTTCTCGAAATTTAATGACATCATAATTTAATGAGTTTATTCTCAACATTTTATCTCAACTTTTTTCTCGAAATTTAATGAGTTTAATCTCGAGATGGTTTTATTTTTTTATTATTGCTTGGCCCTAATCCTCTTCCATAGAATTGTGAGATAAAAAGTCACAATTATCACTTCTCTTATTCTGTGGTAGAAACAACAATAACAAAAAACAGAATTGCTAGGAGAAAAAAAAAATCTGAATTGCAAGATGTAAACTCGAGTTTAAAACGTGCAATTGTGAGGTGGGAAAAGCCTGAATTGTGAGATAAAAAGCCGCAATTACCTCTTTTCTTTTTTTATTCCATGGCAGAATCAAGCATCCATATCACACCGCCCCACCTTATCTTGTACAGATGCTTCTGAATCCTCACCTGGAATCATCTCCGGCCAATCCGAGCCACATCCAGCAGGTGTTTGAGCTCCTTCCAGAAGCGCCAGTCTCTCTTCCAGCCGCTGCCGGACCTCCTGGCAGTGGATCCAGGCGGCGTTCCACACCTGCAGAGCCCTGGAGCCGGAGCACGCCTGCGCTCTCACGTCCTGGAAGTGCTCGGGAGAAAACTCGTTTAACCTCTGCAGGTAAGCGTGAAGACGGCTCCAGCTCTCTTCATCTGGGGAACAGCAATATTGCTCCTGTTCCAAAAATCGTCTGCAGTCGCTGGCCACGGCTGAAGCCTGAGAAAAATGATAGATTAGATCATGTTTTGGGGGGATTTTGGCATTATATTGATATATCAGTCCGATCTCAGACAATATTTGATTAGAAAATAAATAGTCTTCATATTAATATTTACGGCAGGCTCTAATAAAACATTTAAAAACAGGGTGATTTCTTAGCTGAACTGACCAGATGTGTTTTTTCATAGAAGGCAAGTTTATATTTGGTGACTAGTTCCAACATTAAACACTAGATGGCAGCATTTTATTCTAAAAGGGAGGAAACTTCTGGTGAATTACCCTTCCATGTTGGCCAACAAAATGACATCAAGACTGACTTTATTGCTTTACTATCAAGTATTATCGGATTGAGCGTCATTAAAAAAATATTTTCCGTGAGATTTCTGAGTTGAAGTGTGTGTGTGTGTGTGTGTGTGTGTGTGTGTGTGTGTGTCAGTTAGTGGAAGCTTACTGGAATTGATCATAATAATCTATATGAATGTTTTGGTTTTGGTGTATATATAAAGTATGTGAAGAGAGAAACAAAACTTTCAGACGTACCCTCTCACAGAAGTGGCAGATGTACACCATGGTCCCCAGCTCTTCACAGCAGCGCTCGGCCCGCGACACGAAATCAGCTAGGCTGGATTTAAACACCGACACCATTCTGTGAAACACCTCAGTCTCGGGATAGTTTGGCCCCTGCACACTCTCCGCATCCGACACCAGCATCATCGCCTGGTGCTTTCGCTCCTGATATTTAACAAAATACACATAATTAAACACTGCAGATTTTTTAGCGCTTCCTACACTTTAAGAAGAAAAGGTTCTATATAGAACCTTAAAGAGTTCTTTCTGTCAGATGCTTCATATATAGAACCATCATGTGATCATTTTATGGATTTACTTTTAATTAATTTTTAATTTTACATTTTATGAATAAAGCAGCTTGTAAACATTAAACTCAAACAGTATTATGAATTTAAGACATTTCCTCACTTAAAACACCCCTATTCTATATAGAACCCCAAGGAAACTTTTTTTTTTCCTAAAGTGCAGCTAACGGAACTTCTCAGAACTTTGGCTAATGTTCTCGCAAGGTTCTCAAATTTATGAACAAACTTCCTTCAAACATTATAGAATTTTCGGAATGTTCAGAGTAATTCAAAGTAACGTTCCATAAATGTTTTAAAAAAAATAAATGCATAACCCAAAAAAACGTTTTTCAGTAATCACGTTTTCATAACCTAATGGGAACGTTGGCAAAATGTTCTTATGAAGATCATTCATCTGACATGTTTTCTTTTAAATGAGCATTTTTTTTACCAGGCTCATATGTTTAGGTTCAGTAATTTCATTTAATGGCAATGAAAAGGTTATTACTCAGTTACTGAAATGCCTTATTTTCAAAAATGTCACTTTAGTCAATTCATTGGTATTAAATTTGACTGTCTTTTGCTGCAAAACCAGCTACTCCATGTGTGCTTTTTTTCACAAATTCCACTCTTTGGACAACAAGACATTTTCAGTCAGTTTTACAGCAGCAAAAGGAACACTGTTGTGTTTACTCATGAAATCCTGTCATTGCCACTGTAACGATGGACAAAACATGATAAAAACTTTCAGCTCGGCAATTGAAAGCCAGCTCATACACACATCGTCATTCATCTTGAAATGATATGATTCGATTCCCATCTTCTGATTGGTTCTTCTGTGGACTTAGAAGCTTTTGCTGACAAAGGGAAGTGGTGTTTAGTGGTTTCTGCCAATGAACCGTTATTTCTGAATGGGCTGATGCTGGGATTTATCAGATTTGAAGCAAAAGTATTTGATGAACGTATACTATGTGCGGAGAGCATTCACTCAATCATCATCTCATTTTTGACTGTGGCGTTTAGCGGCTTTTGCATCTGAACTCTTCATATATTTGTTTGCTGAGTTAATGATTTTAAAACACACATAACGTGAGGAATGATGAGGTTTAATCTTTATTATTTTTAAGTCACTTCTGCAGCAGCAGAGCATAAAGTTTCTTGACTTTCACTCACGTTTGCTTCAGAGAGAAACGCTTCGAAACTCTGCAGCGTCTGTTGGATTCGTTCACTGGAGTCGTCCACAGATTGAGCCTGCAGGAGCTGCGCTTCTCCTTCTGTGTCGAACCATTCCTTCATCTACAGAGAGACACGCTTACTGAACGTCTGAATGCTAGAGGTCACACTAGTCGAAATGCAAAAAATGAATGTACACTACTGTTCAAAAGTTTGTGTTTTTACTTGTATTGACACTTAGCAGGAATGCACTAAATTGATCAAAAAGTGACAGTAAAGACATTTATAATGTTACAAAAGATTTCTGTTTCATATAAAAAAGTATCAGTTTCCACATAAATCTGAAGCAGCACAACTGTTTTCAACATTTATAATAATAAATGTGTCTTGAGCAGAAAATCATCATATTAGAATGATTTCTGAAGGATCATGTGACACTGAAGACTGGAGTAATGATGCTGAAAATTCAGCTTTGATCACAGGAATACATTACTTTTGACAATATATTCACATAGAAAACAGTTATTTTAAATTGTAATAATATTTCACAATTTTACTGTTTTTACTGTATTTAAAAACATTAAAAATCTTACCGACCCCAAAACTTTTGAACTGTAGTGTATATTGTGGCCTTAGGGTATAACCTTTGATTTTTAAAAACTTTTTTGTTTGTGTGTTTTGTGAGCAGCTCTGTGATTGTACCTTTCCAAACCTAGACTCCATCTCTCTGAGCTGTAACAGGAAGTCCAGGTGCTGCAGGGACATATTGGACTTCCTGGCCAGCACATGCACCTGCTCCTCCATGGCGTTGTACAGATGTGTGACCGTGTCAATCACTTCACTGCAGGAAAACAGATCATTTACTCCATCAGGTATCTTCAATATTAAATGCACGATCAGTAGAATGTGTTTCATTATTGATATGTCATTCATCACAGTGATATCTGAAGTAGTTTAATTGCTTAGTCATTCATCTAGCTCAGGTTTGCGAGTGAAGTGTGTTGAAATGTGTGTTTTTACCAGCTCTTTTCACAGTGTGGCGACCTCACATCAGTTTCTCGCCTCAGCCTCGCCAGCATGGCTCCGCCTCCCCTTTGCAAGCCGACCAATCGTGTGTCTTCCAGCACATCCTTCATTAGAGCTCCCTGCTCCTCCATGCACTGCTGCACATCCTGATTCCACACAAGAATTTCTGCCGTTTTACATATTCACAGAGGTCTGTGCATCATCTCTAAGTAAGAACAGCCTGTTTACTTGTGAATAATTTTGTTTGGAGGCATTCGGCTTGACAGGATGATAGCAGGTGAAAATGTTTAACTTACCTGCACTGTGTCGATTTTATGAACACCTTCCAGTTTCATTATAGCTCCTGATAGCAGAGCGGACGCCTCTTGCAGGTCTGACACAAACGGATACAGTTTCTGTAACATAAAAAGTGTTGCATGTTTGTGCAGATATGCAGATTTAGAGAAACTATGAAGTAAAATAGTTCATTTATTAAAAAATAGAATAATAATGACAGTGTTAATATTTACATAACAATAAATATATAATCATAATCTTAATAATATATAATAAATTATTTTTTAAATATAACAATTTAATGAATATATTTAACAATTTAATATTTAATATAATTTATTATTAATAATAATAATAATATACAATTTTATATTACATAATATATACATGCTATACAATATTTTTTAAATATAACAATTTAATGATTATATTTAATAATTTAATAATTATAATATAATAATAATATAACACAACTGTATATTATTATATAATATATAATATTACAGTATTTTTTAAATCGAATGTAATTTAATGTAATATTATACATATTAAAAATAATAATGTGTTAATATATTATATATGATATATAATAATGAATATGTATATAATATATAATACCTATTAAATATATAATTGTACATGTAATTTAATATAATATTATGAATTGTATATTACATATTATAATGTTATAATTGATAAAGTAAAATGTTAATAATACTAATAAAATATAATTTATATAAAAATAAGTTTACATATATAATGTAATAATACAAATATCATATAATAAATAGTACAAAATGATTTAAAAATATAATTTCATGTAATATTATAATATTGTATTATTAATTATAAATTGATCATATAATATAATTCTATTTAAATATAAATATAATTTAATGTTATATTTATTAAATGTTTTTAATTAATATATTATTACAAATTTTATATATATATATATAAATTATATATATATATATATATATATATATAAAGATCAATTTTAATACATTAAATACATATATTATCAATTATAATATTATGTATAAAATACTAATACAATTATTATTATTATTATTTAAATTAATATTGTATTAATAATGCTGGTAGGAATCAGATTGGCTACACAATAATGTACCTGATGTATTTGTAGCCAGTCACAGTGACTGTACGGTAAGGACCCGTGTAGAGCTGCAGTTAACTGACTGACGTCCACTATTTTTTGTAGAGCCTTAAATGACGTCACTGTTTCAATCTGCAGAGAGTTGAGAAGTTCAAAGTCTGTTGGAAATAATCTTACTTACACAACTATATTATAAAGAGAAGCACTGAAACCAGCTGTATGTGTGTAAATATAGAAAACCAACTCTTCTGACCGCAACGCCGGGCCTTTTCTCATGACTGTGGCTATTTTCCTTTTTCACCAGCAGCAGAATCCAGTGCACAGCATGAGGAACCTGTTCCTGTGGACAACACTCAAGATTTACTGCTGAAATATTGATTAAGATTTGTGTGTTTTTAAGAGGTTCTCAAGCTACAGTTTTAAGCCAAAAAACACACACACACACCTGGACCATCAGCAGAGCTTTGGCAAACTCTGGAAGCATTGGCTTCTTCCGCGCATCAAACACCACCGTCATCCCTACATCCTTCATCTCTTTCCTAAAAAACATATGGTTAACATTAAAATTGCTGGCTGATATATCATTATTTAGCGGTGAACATGTTTGCTGTTGTACCTGGTGATGGTGTGGAAGTACAACAGGAGTTTGCAGATCTCCTGGCTTGAAATCGCTGCAGAAGCCCAGACCTGATGATCTCCATAAATCTCCAGAACTGCTCGGCCTGAACGGTCCCGACCACCTGGAGGAGGCAGAGGAGGTTAGACGGACATGTGACCATGACAGCGCTGGTTTCATTACTGCAGTCAGGGATCATCTGTTTTCAGTTGCCTTGCAGAGAATATAAAACATTCAATTCCAGTAGAAATCACAACCTGGGCATGTTGTTGGAGAAGAAATAGATTTTATTCATTGGGGTTATTGGAGAAGAAATAGATCGTTTTTTTAGTTTGTAGTTTCGTTCATCATTGCGTTCGGGTCAAAGTTTGCTCTTCCGCCCAAGACGACTTGCTCAGTATGCATATGGTCGTCCGCTGGAAGCTAGTTATTTTAATTTTTAAAGTTTTAAATATGGATATTTTTCTTACAAAACCACATTGCTTTGCTTCAAAATGCCTTTTTTAACCCACTGTAACCCACTGTATGGATTACATTGGTTTTGGATGGATGCTTTTTTTGTTCAAAATGCGGGCCTTCACTACCATTATAAACATTGGAGGACTAAGGATATTTTTAAATATATCTCTGATTGTGTTCGTCTGAAAGAAGATAGTCATATACACCTAGGATGGCTTGAGGGTGAGTAAATGCATGGGATAATTTTCATTTTTGGGTGATTCCTTTAAGTTGGCATGATAAATGTGTTTTTTACCTGTAAGACACACGATTCCTGAGTGAAGAAGGCCATCAGCTGTAAGTGAAGTAGGAGTTGATGATCTGGATGGTGGTCTCTCTGTTTCAGCTTGCGCTGAGGCGTCTGAAAGATTTATCCGTGGTCCAGTAACAGGAGGGGACAGAGTTTTTGGGTCCTGAGTGAGATCTTCAAAGGAAAAGTCAACATGCATTAAAAACATGTTCAAAGAGATTGTTTTGCTTCTAACAGGATGATCATAAGGACTGTAATATCATGTCTTTAAATAAAACATATTGAACATATTTGATCTTTTCCTCCTTTTTTCTTAGATTAGCATCTTGAAAAGCCGCTGGCCTAGAAGAAACAGACATAATCCAAACCTTGAGTCACGAATCGTCGTCTGTTTATCTTTGGAGACACAAGTCCAAAAGTGGTGGTCTTCTTCCCAGGAACCACATGTAGTCTTGGGATCATTTCTAAGTAGCTGCTTCTGTCCACCTCGTTTGTTTGTCCTTGGACAACAATGTGGCATTTCTCAGACGTCCCAATCACAGGTGGAGTAAAACAGTCCTGAGAAACGTTCTGGGATTGTTCCCTATGCCCTCTGCTGGAGTAATTACCTAACAGACCTTTTTCTGAGGAGCTGCAATGATCTGAAGTTTCCTGAGCAGGTTCATTTGGATGCTCAGATCTTTCTTTGGGTTTAATGGGTGCTTCCATGAACCGACATTTTTGCACTTTGGTCCCTTGTCCGTGTTTCCTCTGCATGCACGGCGTACAGGGTTCCTCTGCAAACCTCACGGTGCGCACGCAAGCAGTTTGGTCCAGAGTAGCACCGCTGGACCTCAGCAGAGGAGTATGAGTTTGAGCCCATGTCTGTGAATATCCTTGGGTTTCTTTCGTAAGAGCTTTGCAACTGCTTCCCAAACTGCTCTTACTTCTGCTGTCCCATGTGTTAGGAGACACCCAACCCACCGGCCGCATCCCAGACTGAGCTGGATCCATTTCACTGTGTCTGGAACTACTGCTGCTGTCTACCAAACGCAAGGACACTGCTATGCCATCCCGCGCAGGACAAATCCTTGTCTCAACAGAGAAACTAGAAGGGGTAGGTGTATGTGGCCGGCACAAACTCAAAGACTCCTGGTGGTTTGACGGAGACGAGGAGGCCATACTCCGATTGTCCTTAAATTCAGGGTTGGCCACCTCTTCCCAGGGAACTTTGACTATGCCCTGCTCGGTTTTGAGGATGCAACGAGCCAGAGGTGTTCCATGTCTCCTGTCGTTGAGCTCCCGAAGCCAGGCTTCAGTGAAGATGCTTGGGTATGATGTCTCGGTATTGGGGTTTCCTCCAGCTCACGTTCCTCCACCTCCAAAAGGCTCTGGACCACGATGCGGGCGTCCTGGTTCGCAAACGGAACAACCTGCAGGTAAAAGTCCCCTGGTCTGAGCAGCAAAGGGTCAACGGGAGCAAGCTGGATCACGATGCGATCCTTTAAACACAAAGGCCATCCAGCACAGCTGAACACCCTCTGAGAATATGGAGCCTGTTAGGACACACAGAATTCCAGTTGGAATTTTAACATTTAAATTTGAAAGTAGGCATCAAACAGGATGCAGCATTCCAATTTGAATATGAACATAAGGAAGCAGTTAAAATGAATCTAAAATATGAATAAAAGAAATTCACATAACAGTAGTTTTTTGAAATAAAAACTTTCAATTAGAAAAGTTTCAAAAAGCTTTGATGGATGGATAAATAGGTAGATGGATGTATAGACAGATAAATGGATGGATGGATGGAAAGACAGAAAAATGGATGGATGAATGGATGGATGGGTGGAAAGAACCTCATCAGATAGAATGACAGAAAGATAGATGGATGGATAGAAAGGAAGACAGAAAAATGGATGGTGATGAATGGATGGATAGAAAGATAGAAAATGGGTGAGATAGAACCTCAACAGAGAAAGAAAGATGGATGGGTGGGTGGATAGATGACAGGATAGAAAGACAGATGGATGGATGGATGGATGGAAAGACAGAAGGATGGATGGATGGATGGATGGGTGGATAGAAAGATAGAAAATGGGTGAGTGGGTGGATAGAACCTCAACAGAGAAAGAAAGATGGATGGGTGGGTGGATAGAATGACAGATAAATGAATGGATAGATATAGAAAGACAGATGGATGGATGGATGGAGACAGAAGGATGGATGGATGGATGGATGGGATAGAAAGACGGGGATGGATGGAAAGGCAGAAAGATATGGATGGATGGATGGGTGGATAGAAAGACAGAAAAGTGGATGGATAGAAAGGGAGAAAGATATAGATGGTGGATAGAAAGACATAAATGAATGGATGGATAGATGGATGGATGGATGGATGGATGGATGGATGGATGGGTGGATAGAAAGACAGGATGGATGGATGGATGGATGGATGGATGGATAGAAAGACAGAAGATGGATGATGGATGGATGGATGGATGGATGGATGGGATGATGGATGGATGATGGATGGATGGATGGATGGATGGAAGAAAGACAGAAGGATGGATGGATAGAGATAAAGGGAGAAAGATATAGATGGGTGGATAGAAAGACATAAATGAGTGGATGGATAGATAGAAAGATGGATGGATGGGTGGATACAGTAGAAAGACAGAAAAATGGATGGATGGATAGAAAGGCAGAAAGATAGAAGATGGAAAGAAGGATGGATGGGTGGATAGAAAGACGGATGGATGGAACCTCAACAGATAAAATGACAGAAAGATGGATGGGTGGATGGAAGGATAGAAAGAAAAATGGATGGATAGAAAGACAAAGATAGACAAATGGAAAGATGGATGGATGGTTGGAAAGAAAGAAAAATGGATGGTTGGAAAGAAAGATAGATAGAAACATAGATGGATTGATGGATAGAAAGAGAAAAACTGATGTTCTTTTCCTTGATCATAAAGTATATACCTTTAGTGTCAATGCAACTTGATCATTTTCATATTTTGAAAACAACTTTTGATTTGTAATTAATGAAGCAATAAGACAGTCCTGATATTCCTCAATTAGCCTCTTTCACACATACAGTCTTTACTCGTTAATTACAGCTAAATTACCGTTAAAAGATCATGTGTGAACGGCACATTCGTGTATTTACCGGAAAAGTCGTTCTGCTAATTTTCTGGTGTTTTATTGGGATTTCTGTGTGAAAGGGGTTATGATGTCTCATGTAAGTGCTTTTATCATTTTTAAGAGTTCACATTCCAATGTTAAATGCTGACAGCCTAGAATTAAACAATCACTGCCGACGATTATATTAAGATCGTTCTTCTTTCTCTCATAAAGATAATGATTATGAATTGAAAATTAGGAAGTGCAGCCCATGGCACTGGCTTCAGATGGATATCTGTGGAAGCAGACTGATGAAGGGCTTTAAAGGACAGCGCTTTAAGTGAAAAGCATGCAGCAATGCTCTCGATGTCAAAGACGCGTCCTATAATCACTGCACGGGAGAACATCTGAGCAGACGAACATCACACGGCCGACTGCCTGAATCACGCATTGATTGACCTCAGATACTGTGGTCTAGAGATCTCTTCTGAATGTCAGAAGAGATATCGGAGTGAAGATGCGTCTGAGAGACATGATAGCCTCTCAATAGCTGAGCTCAGACTGTCCCTCTATGATGCGTCTGAATAACATCAGATAATGTGCTACTAACAATTTTAGGAGAGCTTATTTTCTAAATGTCTACCGGGCCAAAAGTGTCCATAGTTGAAGAAACATTCATATATTTTAGGTCCTGTAACTGGCCACCATTTTTTGTATGTTACTAGTTCGACTGTAATTTCTAAGGTCACTTATTTATACAGGTTTTTGTCCCCACACTCACACAGGCCGCCTGCTGCACACTCTCCAGAAGGTGCCTGGCAGGGATGAGGAAGTCGGTCAGACACTGGAGGGCGTCTCCGTGGTAATGAGCATCGATGACCTGGAAGAGCTGGCTGAGAACAGTAGCGGCCGTGACCTCAAACGGTGGGTAGAGGGCAGACAGACAGCTCTGGATGGACGAGTCCAGAAACTCTGGATTCTGTCAGGACACACAGACAGATGCAGTACGTGAAAATATATGTATATATGCACACACAATATTGTGTATATGTAAATATAACCATACACCAAATCAAAGTCCAAACACAGGTATCTTCTACTAGAATCTGGTCCTGAAGGAAAGATTCATCCTGAGAAATGATCTCTCCTGAATATTCAGCTCAAACTCACGTTTGTTTTTGGTTGTGAGTATTACAGGAGGCATTCCACAAAACCGCTATGATTTGGACTTACACATTTTTAGATTTTTTACCAAAATGTATAACTTTTCTGAACACCCCACAACATTAATGACATATTTAACTTCCAGAAAAACATATTTTCCCATCTCAGGCATCAAATCCCTATTATTATCGGTCATTGTTTTAAGTTATGGACACTATGGGAGCTCTCTGAATATTATTATAAAATGTATTTGTGGTAAAATTAACATTTTTCTATTAATCAGATGTCCCTCACACTAATTCAGTAATTGCAAATATAAAAGTTACATAAAATCTCACACTTTTGCTTTACTAAAACCTGAAATGGGCACTTTTTTGTGACAGAAACCTCATCATTTTTGATCAAAGGCTTAACTTCAGAATATGAACTAAAATCAGTATTCTTATGATTGCTCTCTGAACATTTCAGACAGAATTCAACTAACTTTAAATTACTTTTTTATAAACTTAACAACAAAAATAATAATAAAAATGTAGGTGTCACCTGTTTTTTCTCAAGTTTAGCACGTAATCAAAATGGGTCTTAACAACATCACTGCAACTGTATTTTATTTATATATTTATGTAATTGTGTAATTTTTATTTTATTTATTTATTATTTTTTTTGCAATGTATTTATTGTAATCTTTTTTTTATTTTATTTTATTTATTTATTTATTTTTGTGCAATGTATTTATTTTTATTTACTTATTTTCTTTTTCCCAAGGCTTTGGCAATTGTATATAGTTTGAAAAGTGATGTTATTTTATATACATGAATATACATTATATACAATAGAATATACTATTTGGCATATAACAAACTAAATTACTTGACGGGGTTGTGATTTTTTGGCCACTGCTCTAAATCTAGTGAATAAATGGAGAGCGCATGGCATGATATTAAGAAATCATGAATAATGTTGAAATAACAAAGATTATTTTCACAAGTAATAGTGAAATAATTAAAATAATTTCTATCTTTAATTGATGTAACAGGGTTGAGTCATTAAGCTTGACAAACACAATTTCACAACATAATTTAGTTATAATTATTAAAGAAGGTGGTAATTGCTGTGTCTGCTTACAATGTTGTTCAGAAGACTTCTATGATGTCACTTCCTATTAATGATGTCACATAAGTATATGTTCATTATGGTTTGTGTAACGGGGTTGAGGGGTTACTGAGGTACGGAACGAAATAATGTGATTTTAATGAATAATCATGAATTTACTTAGAAAAAAAAAACATTGCAGCAAAAAAGGCACAGATGGATATTTATGGGAATGGCAAAATGGCTTTTTTCTCATTTTATTATTCATATCCCAAGTACACTTTCACAGAAGGCCTTGAGGGACATGACAAAATAGGTGAATAAACAAAATAATTTCTAATATGAAGATAAAATGTATGTCATGTTTTTAAACATTATTAAAGAAGACATTTCAATTAATACAAAAAGTTTTTAAAAATATATTTTGGTGACCCAATAGATAAAATACACTGAAAAAGGTCAGAGGGACTCAAATCGTACCGGTTTCGTGGAATGACTCACAGACAGACAGACAGGTGTTAAGACAGGTGTTCTGTCTGTGGGGAGTTTTCAGTTTCAGATTGACCCTCAGGCCCAAATCCTCCTCTTTAGTCTCTGGATCTGGATTTAGCTGCTCTGCTGGTTCAGCAGGGTTAATGGACATTCCTAGTGTCCAGTGGCTCAAGCATGTGCACACCATAGGGGTGTACGTTTAAAGACAACGACCCAAAATTGTTAGAGACACCAGAGACGGGGACCTTTCAACTGTTATTGATCACCCAGGATTTACTGTCTGGATGAATTATTAGAGGAATTATTATTGTATATGCAATCCAAAAGGAGAAACAAAAAGTCAATGTGAAAATTTGACTCTGTTTACATTTTTACTTGTCTTAAAGTGACCCTATTATACTATTTTAAAAGTTCATGCTTTTGTTCTGGAGACTCCTACAACAGGTTAGCATGCATCCAAGGTCAAAAAACACTATTTTTCTCATAATATCCATTGCAGCATCAGATCTTTTCTCACAGTGTCTGAAATGGTTCGATAAAGGATTTGGTCTCTCTAAACCCCTCATTTCTGATTGGCCACACGGCCCAGTCTGTTGTGATTGGTCTACTCTGCTTTGATCGGTCAGATGACACAGTCTGTTGTGATTGGTTGCATTACAGTGCATGTCGAAAACCAAACGCCCATTACTATATCTTCATCAGCACTTGATACACAGTGATATGAACAGTAACGATGTTGTCTGTTTTACCGTATCAATTCCAGAGCTAGTGCACATTTTGAAGTGCATCAGTGGATTCGCAATGCTGAAAAAAACATCTTCACGACATGAACATCACAAACCAAACTCTTCCAGTCTCAGCAACAACTACAGTGTTTGAGGGTCAAAGTAGATGTTGAAGCAGTCAATGAAGACCATAGACTGGCATTCCAATGCAAATTTACCACCAACATATGTAGGTTCATCCGGGAAGTGAGACTGGAATTACTGACTCCATTAATCTGAACTTAGATCTTTGAAACTTTGCAGACCATTTACCTTCACTAACACCTCTATTACACACTGCATTAAAGGTAATATTCGAAAAAAGCATAATAGGAGCACTTTAATGGCCATTCACAACATTCATAAAGTTTTAATAATCATTCTAAATCCACACCACAAACGTAAACATGAAAACACGGAGGAACGATATCATTGGAATCGCTTTCAGAACGAATATTCCAGATGATGAATGATAAAAACATTGACAGCCAATCAATCCATCTGACTCTAAACTGCAGTGCGCGCTTAGAATAGACAGAATGTCCATTAAAAAGAAAATTCTTCAAAATAATGCACTTTTAACTTTCATAAAAATGAAACAACTTTCCATTTCTGCTGAGATCTCAAATTCCCCCTTACATTACAGCTGCTTTTGAGTGACGTTATGTACTGGTATTTTGATAAAACAAAAATGAGAAATCTGTGTGTAGATGAACTTTAATGAGAACTGACATATTGCTCCTTGATTTTTCTG
This sequence comes from Culter alburnus, assembly GCA_028476615.1. Classification (NCBI taxonomy): domain Eukaryota; kingdom Metazoa; phylum Chordata; class Actinopteri; order Cypriniformes; family Xenocyprididae; genus Culter; species Culter alburnus. The sequence continues at coordinate 429,542 of JAOTNS010003687.1, read as the reverse complement.
TGAGAGCACATTTGACTCCAGCCGGATCATTTCATGAGTTTTATCTTGTGAAGTGTCTGATGAGAGTGGACACGTCTGTGACACTGGATCTGTCCTGCCCGGTATATTTCTGACTGATCCACATTTATGTCGAGCGAGAAACTGACGCCATATTTGAGGACTTGCTGAAATATACTCACAGCGACCTCGAAACTCCTCTGACCTCAGCGGCCATCCATCATATCACATGACTGATGTTCTGTGTGTGTGTGTGATCTTGAACATTAGTTTCTAGTGTCCAGTTTCTCATACTCAGAGACACTGAATATAAACAACATTCTGTAGCACTGTAAATTATTACAAGAAAATACTATTTCACTCCTTCTTCCAAATTTGCATTTAGTTACTTGCTGTTTTACTAGCAATTTCTGAGTGAAAATTGTTTCTTCACCATTCTTTTCTCAATAGATCCAGTCACATTTGTTTTTAAACCACAGGAGAATAAAATAAAACATATTTGAAACCCTTTAGTGACAGACTGAAACAACAGCAGTTAGATTTGCATTGGCATTTTAACTTCGCATTGGCTTTCAGGGTTTATACGTTTCAAAGTATATCCCCAATTGTTTTTCAGTGTAGTCTGTGTAAACGTTATTTAAAGGGAAAACAAGTTTATTTTAAGACACACAGATCAGTCAAGGATTCTGTTTGCAGAACCAATAGACACATTTCTGTGACTTATTCTCGATTTTAAAAACTGTTTAGCGTACAAACAGTAACTTTATCACGTGTTGGAGCAAAAGTTTGCATGTTTATCCAGGACAGTCAGGCAACAAAGAACATCAAGCATCTGATGCATGAGGAACGAGACACTCGACTTTCCTCAGAGGAATGTCATGCGTTATGATTCACAGAAACATTGCTCATTCCTTGTGTCATGTTTCTTTCTAAAACTTTCATACATGCCATGAAGTGATTCTATAAAATGCCACAAAGTTGGTTTGAGGAATGAAACGGCAGTATGTAAATGATCTCTTTGCATTATCATTAACAGTTCATGACATGAAGTCACAGGTGCAGGAGGTTTGAATACAGAATAGCAAAAGTTACCGTACCATTCTGAGCAGACGACAGCGCTTCTCCAGTTAAACCTCCATGTCAACTATCTCTGAAGTCCCTTCTGAAGCAAGTAAGTGTTTTATGAAGCGGATCCATCCATTCTGTGCATGTCTGTCCAAACCGAACACTGCAGGACTCTGATTCCTCTGTCTGTCTGCTGTGTCTTTGAAAAGGGGCTGTCCACAGTTCAGAGAGAGACAGTCCCTGTTATCAGGGATTTCCTTTACTTTTAAAAGTAACGTGCCGATATTATGAAATGGTGGCTGTACCAGAGAATCATCCTGCCACAATTCTCTCTCATATTCTGAGCTTTATTTAATTTGTAAATAACAAATTATAAGTTATAACAATAATTTACAGCTGAAATTATATTTGTTTCATAATTGATGAATTTTACAACATTAACACTGTGAAGCTGATTTGTATTGTATAAAGCACAGTATAAATACAAAGTTCTGTCATGAAACTCTAGATGGCACAGGCTAATAGGTGCTTAACTCAATCTGCTTGCAATCCCATCATTCTCTATAGGGCACAGCTGATTGGTTCCTGCTGTATCAGTAGCCAATGAGATCGTTGCTCAACCTACAAATACTTGGTCAGCATTTGCTGTAGCAGTTGCAGTGTGCTTTCAGAAACCCTCCACCTTCCCCAGCTCCACCTGTATAGATCTGCTATGGGAAATTCATGTACTCCAGTGGTTCCCAAACTTTTTAGCTTGGAGTACCCCCTGAAGGGATTACCATCCTTCTGTGTACCCCCTCTCTTCCACTTCGACTGCAGTCACACCCACACCTTTATTTGCCCCCTAAATTGATTTTCCAGTGCATTTTTTTTTTACCTTTATGAATAACTTTATAAAATAAATGTTTTAAATAAAAATGTTCAGTAGAGAAATATGCAGTGATGGTAAATCTAAGTAAAACTTTTAAATATTAAACTAAAACCGCCAATAGGTGGCAGCAAGTCACTGTTTTTATGAGTGAGTCATCAAATTAATTCAGTAACGAAGCAAGTGGCTGTGAATGAATCATTGACTCTCATGATTCGTTCAAAGCCGCAGAATTGTTCGCGAAACACAGACGTGTGTTGTAGTTCTGCTGTGGTTTTCGTTAGAACTATTATTTCATTGCAAAATAAAGTAAATACTGACAGTACTGTATTTAAAATGTACATTTTATTTTTTGACCTGTTGTATAATGTCACGTTTGCAGTCATTTGGATATTTGGGAACAATTGCATTCTTGCTCGTTATCATCATTAAATACAAGAACTCACACAAGGTATGTTTTTGTATCGGAGAAAGTTTTAATCTTTAATTTAATCCAAAATGCAATTAATCCATCAATATAAAAGTTATTTTTCAAATTGAAAATACACAACAAAGCAAGTTAATTCACATATATGACAGAGTCTAAACTTTGCCAATATTTATTTTATATACAGGCATTTTACTAAAAATACATTCAGCCGTTGCTCCCAAAATGAATTCAACGGATCATCTTGTTAATGTTATAAATTATTTGTCATCACCGATTAACGAGTATCTGGCGCCACCGCACAGTTAAATAAACACATTTGCCGAGTACATTGGTATTAAAACGGCTTTTTAAAAAAGCCTTCAATGTTTACAGTGGGTGGAATGGTGCGCTGTGATTGGTTGAGCGGATATATCACGTTCTGCAGAAAAAGGAGACTGGCGTTTGTCGCGTTTTGGAAAGAAAGGGAGAAAACATGACAGAATAACATGACGGATATCACATTTTTTGTTCTTCATGCGAGTAAGTGCTAAATCTCTACTTTTACAAAGGTGCATTGTCGAGAACGACAGTAATTTAGCGCAATTTAAGGCAGCAGAATCTGCACGCAATCTATCATATGCATGCTGCTTCTGTGGATACAGTCATTTTTGACTGCAAATGATGAGTTAATTTGATTAAATGTACTGGATTTATGACATTTTGGCAGTTAGAAACATGTCGGATACATGCTCGATTTTAATATTATTTTAAGTTAGAATTAAATGAACTACTCAGCATTTGTTTGCGTACCCCCTTTTGTCACCTCACGTACCCCAGGGGTACGCGTACCCCAGTTTGGGAACCACTGATGTACGCTACATTGTACAGCAGCAGCATGTCTTACTTGCTCACAAGTATTTGTATTGGCAACAGTAAGTCCCGTACTTGCTCTGCAGCAGCAATAAAAGCAGCAGCAGTGTAGCAGATCTATTCCATCAAGACCAAACATATCAACACTGTCATATCCATTACCATGCCAAACACTCCAAGAGTTATCATGACAGAAATAAAGGTAACTTCTAATTTAAAGTCATCATAAAATTGCATAAAATTGCAAACTTGCATTCTGATGAAAGATTAAAAAAACTTTTCACCAATGAACTGCAATAAGATCAAGGAATCAAGAAAACTTTTGATTCTCTGAAACTTTGATTTGAACTCCACAGAGAACTTTTTATTCTCTACTGTAGAGAACCATTGCATTACTTGTGTTTTAAAGAGCCTAGAAACCAATGTGCTGACTGATATGAAATATCAATAGGGCCTTTAATGAGAACTGGGCTTTCAGCATTAACCATTAACAAGTGATTAATTCAAAATACTTAACACATTAAAATAATTTAACACAAATAACGCAAATAAATGACTGAAGCACCTGAAAGTATGTCATTAATGTAATTTACGCAAACATAGTTACATGATCTAAGTTGGGAGTTTATCTATCTGAACTTCTACAATAGTACCTGTAACCCAGGAGGGCAGAAATTACTATTCTAACCCTTTAACCCAATTTCGCTTCTCTGGTTGCGATCAGATCATTTTAAGCCACTAAAATCTGGGAAAGTTTTCAATTCAACGATGTAGTAAGCAAATTCAATCAAACAGTCAGTCCAAAACAGTGCTAATGTAAAGAAACCAGGCTGAATGCATCAGAGATGGCAGAGAGAACAGTGACTCGGCTAGTTTTCAGTGAATTATTCATTCCAGTGTGGTTTTAGCTTTAAAACACAAGCTCTGTCATATTCTGTGCTTGTTTCTGAAGAGCGTGAGCCCTCACACATCATGCTGTGTGAAATACAGACTGAACAGAATGTCAAAACATCCACCGCTGTATATGAGCAACTACTCTGCTGTATAAAACAAACCATCATCTCTCTAGTAAAGTTTTGATGGATGAGGTTTGCAATCAAGATAAAGACGATTGCGGTGACAGGAGTTGTACAGTAAGAACACACAAGTCTGTTATATTGATGTCCAAACAAACCCTGTATGTGCGCTCTCGACGCACTGATCGCACATTGTATTTATGCAGACACGTTGTATTTATCATGTTGCTGGATAATGTTTTGATTTGTCATGTGTATGTTCTGAATGGATCCATGTACTGTAGTAGGCATATACAGTCAGTACAGTATATTATTTAAAAAAATAATGGTTCTTTAATGGCAGCAAAGAGCTCTCTTATATGGTTAACTTGAAATTTAAAAAAATATGTCAATATATTAAAATATTTAATTGCGATTAATTGCACACTTGATGTGAAATTAAGCATACACAATTTATCTTGTTTAACAATTTCATTTTGGTGGTTGGTTTAGTTTTTTTTTTTTTTGGCATGTGGTTCTGTTCAGTATTGCAAATGGACTTTTCTAAAAAGTAAAAAAAACTCTTTGTTGTTGTACTGTACACTTAAGTTTTTTTCTGTAATTTTTTTTTTTTCATGGATGCTGGTGTTCATGAATTTTATGGATTCCTTGTATCATTTGGTTATTAGGGGTCCTTTTGGAGTCTCCAAGTGTCTTTTTTTTTTTTTTGTCCAAGTTTTTTTTTTATAGAAAGACACTAAATTTAACCTTGAAAAAAGCTTGCAAAAAAAAAAAAAAAGTTTTGTGAGAATCACCTTCAATCTGATGGTTAACTTTACTGGATATAGCAAATGATGACGAAACGAAAGTGTTAAACAAGATAAATTGTGTAAGCTTAAATTCATGTTAAGAGTGTGATTAATAAATTTTAATCTATTGACAGCCCTAATTTATATCTTTTTAAATTTCCAATGAACCATATAAGAGAGTTTTAAAGAACCACTGACAGACCTTTATTTTTTATTTTTTAAGTTGACAGTTAACAGGTTAAGGTTAATACGACTCTACCATATGTAAATCCGTGACTCAAGGCGAGACACAGAACCTCGTAAAACCAGCCGAACGGTTAACAAGTGCAAACCAACAGCGATCCCTCAGATAACAGCTGACCACGGTCACAGACGTGAACACAGACTAAACCTCATGAGATGAACGCAGAGACACACTCCCCAGAAACTCAGCATTACATAACTCACAATTACTCATACAGCCAAGAGAAATCATTTGTTTGCTTGGTAAAATCAATCAGCAAAAGACATGCAAACACAATTTGTCATTTAAGAAACAAAACTCTGCCATAAACCACATATACACAGAAATGCAAACGTTAGTCGGGTAGAGAGAGAGAGAGAGACGTGCTGTAGATGCTCGGCTCGTAATTTCGCTACGTGCTGAGTGAGAAATTGCTGTTCTCTAGAGATCCATTAGATAAATAGCAGTTAAAGATAGCAGCCATTAAACCAGCCCGACCCACTCAATGAGTGAGACAGATACTGTGTGTGTGTGTGTGTGTGTGTGTGTGTGTGTGTGTTTAACTGAGAGAGAGTTTAGATTGAAGGGTCTGGACATCAGATATTGTGTTTAATGTCCATATTATGTGTACTTTATGAATTAAAATGCCCCAATTATGATAATTTTAAAGGCTCCTACTTGTGTTTTGGAGTCTCCTACAACAGGTTTACATGTATCCAAGGTCAAAAACACTAATCTTCTCATAATATTCATTGCAGCATTACATGAAAGGTAATATCCGACATTAATTATTTGGAATAATACATTGGAATAAACATATTGATCCATAATTCATATCATCATTAGGCTGTATGGTCATTGTAAATGTCAAATATGGCAGTGCGTTGACCTCAAAGTAAACACTGAAGTCTGATATTTGAAGTCAAATAGTTTTCCATCAGATATATAACATCTGCAGTAATCAAGCTTTTCCTCAGTGTTTTCAACATGATTACAGCAACAAGAGTTATTTAAAAGCTGTTTAGGACTTTTGCAAGAAATGTTACTGAAATGACTTTGCTGCTCTTGTGGTGTCGACAGCAGAGGAACCGGCTCTGTTCAGCCTACAGCAGCAGCAGGAGCTCATTTAAAGCTGATCACTGGTCCCGCGCGTCTGAAAACATCTAAACAGTAATGACCTTAACAGAGAAAACAATGACTGATGCGCTTTCCTCTCTCTACAGCACGGACACCTCAGGGGAAACGGGAAATGCCACAGCGCATCTCTGAAACCCGATCCGCGCGGAAGAGAGCGAGAGTTGTGCTGCCCGAGGCGACCGGTCGTGTTGGTTTGTCAGCGCTGCCGTGACTGTCCTTGGCCCCGTGACAAATTCACATTACATAAGAATGTAAACTGAAGTGAATTGACAACAGCGCTAAAGTTAGTTCTGCTGTAGCCGGGGAGTCCAAGTGCATCATCCGTTAAAGACAGAGAGAAACTCAATCGTTACTATGATGAAGTTTAGTTCATTCACGTTTGACAAAGATTATATAAATGGCTTATATCACAGAAAAAATTTCAGAAAACTATTTTAAAATTATATACAACATTCTCAACAAAGTAAACTGGGCCGTTAAGAATTCATCATGGTTGCGTTATGTTTTATTACTCATTTCACATGCAAACAGGCTAGCCAATCTGATTAGAGCTCATTTACATAGAGTTTAGATATCTTAAAGGTACAGCAGCAATACAGCCTGTTTAATTTTAAAGGGGTGGTTGATTATAATTTCACTTTTTTAACTTTAGTTAGTGTGTAATGTTGCTGTTTGAGCATAAACAACATCTGCAAAGTTACAACGCTCAAAGTTCAATGCAAAGAGAGATATTTTCTTTAAAGAATTCTCTGTTTAAGGACAACAATATACGGCTGTTAGGAATTACAACAAGCTTCTCCCGGGTTGCTGACATCACTAACCCTAAAATTTACATAAACCCCACCCCCGAGAACAAAGGAGATGAGGCCATGTTGGGCTGCTTTAGAGAAGAGGAAGAGTTGTTGTAGTAGAGTGTTGTTGTCATGCCGTCATTTTACGTCAGACTTCTTCACAAACGAGGGTCAATTCAACACAGGATTTGCACAAAAGATTAATCAACTCCACAGCAACTACATAAATGTATCCACTAACCATTCAAAAACATCCAGTTTCATTCTAAAAGTTGTAACTTCTTCCTAAGTCTCTCCATCAGTGCACAATGTAACAATGTAAGGCTGAACACCGTTACTGACAATCCTCATTTTGTCTGCGTGAGATTCTCCAGCTTTGTTGTTGTTGAGCTGTTAAAGCTCCGCCCTCTTCTGGAAAGGGGGCTGGGAGCAGCAGCTCATTTGCATTTAAAGGGACACACACAAAAACGGCGTGTTTTTGCTCACACCCAAATAGGGGCAAATTTGACAAGCTATAATAAATGATCTGTGGGGTATTTTGAGCTGAAACTTCACAGACACATTCTGGAGACACCAGAGACTTATATTACATCTTATAGGTCCCCTTTAAGGATGAGATAGAGAGGAGAAAATAGATTACCAAATTTAATTGATTTTTCTTTTTGTGCAAACACAAATAATGATTTAATCATGTTCCTCACAAAGAGTACCATGAATAATGCACAAGTCAAATGGTGCATTTAAGGTATTTTCTTAAGGTAGTTTCCTTTCTTTATTCACTTTTATTGTATGAATAAGAGAAGCTTGAACATTCTGCTAAATATCTTCTTTTGTGCTCCACAGAAAAAGAAAAATCAAACAGGTTTGGAATGATATGATGGTGAGTAAATGATGCCAATTTTCATTTTTGGGTGAACTAAATTACAAAATCATACTCATTTTTCTTGTTTACACAGATAATGACTCACAAACCCCTTTCTGAAGTGGGTCACCCGGTGCAGCAGGTGCAGTGTAACGTTCACACCGAGTGTTTGGACGATAAACAGTGTGACTGGCCTAATCAGAGATCCGACTGTAATTCCTGACTGTTGATGAGTGCACAGATCTGAAATCATAATCCTCAGGGATGTTAATATTACATGCAGTAATGCAGCGCGCGACGGGAATGTTGCAGTTATGCATCTGCCTCCTGCTGCCCCACCATTCGTTTGCGCTCGTTAAATTTACCCACAGAGAGACCAGTGCTATTTTCAGTCATGGTGAGCTGAAGTACTCGTCTATCAGAGATTACTTGAGCTGTTAAGCATGGCCGGCTTCACAACATGATATCCTTCACAACAGTAGTTTTGAGATCTCCATTCTGAGTTTCCCTGAGCAAGAGGGAATGTTAAAGGATTTCCTGATAATTTACTCACCCCCATGTTATCCAAGATGTTCATGTCTTTCTTTCTTCGGTCAAAAAGAAATTAAGGTTTTTGATGAAAACATTCCAGGATTTTTCTCCATATAGTGGACTTCACTGGGGTTCAACGAATTAAAGATCCAAATTTCAGTTTCAGTGCAGCTTCAAAGAGCTCTACATGATCCCAGACGAGGAATAAGAGTTATCTAGTGAAACAATCAGCCATTTTCTAAAAATAATAATAATTATATACTTTTTATCCACAAATGCTCGTCTTGTACTGATCTGTGATGCGCCACGCATTACGTAATCACGTTGGAAAGGTCATGCATAGGCGGAAGTACAGATCCAGTGTCTACAAAGTGAACGTGCAAAGACTAAGTCAAACATCCTTTACAAATAAAGGTAAAACAACGATGTCGGACAAATTAAGTTGAGTAAATTATCAGGAAATTTTAATTTTTACTAATCCTTTAATGATGAAAACATCAACATTAATTAAAAAACAGCTTTACATACAGTGTAAATGTTTACACTACTGTTTAAAAGTTTGCTGTCAGTAAGATATTTTTTGAAAGAAATTAACCATTTTATTTAACAAGGATGCGTTAAATTAATCAAAAATCATTGGTGTGAATTTGAATTGAATTAGACCCACTCTACAAGAAACTGAACTGAATTTGAACTGAAAGAAACTCAACACATCTTTGTCAAACCAACATTCAAAGTTTAAAAATGACAGTTTCTTTGCATTCCAATTAATTTCAAATCTACTACTTCACATTCTAATTTAGAATGGAATTCTGCATCATGCTTGATCCGCCTCAATTCCAATCAAGCAACTGAACTGGAATTTAAAAGGCATTCTAATTATTTCCTAGTCCAAATCGTATCAGTTTCTCGGACGGAATGTTTTGTTACTACTCATTTGTTCTGTGTCATTTATTTACAATTAGTCTTAAATTTGCTTCCACACTTAAATACTGCTGTCCTCCTCCTTCAGAACGGCTTGAAGATCCTATCATGGGATGTTATCTTTCACATCTGTACATCTGAAGGCAAATGTTATGAATTCCTTCCTCAGAGCCACACCAAAGAAAATGGTTTAGTTCAGTCTTTGAACATAAATTCACAGGCATTTAATTGGGTGAAAACTTGAATCATGTACATTATATGTGCTGAACATAACTAAAATATATAATATGAGATCTGATACTATCTGATTTTTTTTTTTTTAATTAAGCAATAAATCACTTGAGGCTGTGCTAAAGTCTCTCCGCTGCATGTCGTGCATTACATGCCCTTTAGCCGTGACTAAACACACAATACAGCACAGCCTCAAGTGTCTTATTGCTTCATTAATAAATTCACAGCATCCCAGGAAAGCCTTTGCGCTCATTTCATGTTCTGGAATCATTTTCACTTCTCATTCGAGTCTTTTGGACGCATATTAATGTCACGTCTCAATCCCATGATGCTCTCTGCTGGTCTCTGTGACCCCAGACAGTGCTGAGGGTCTGTATACTGACGCAGTACAGCTGCGTACACAACAACAAACAGAGATTAACAGCTGAGCCGCTCTCAGACGCCACCTTTACTGCCGAACTGCATTCATACAGCAGACAAAAAAACCAGAACAGCTGAAGAACTGCCCTCTGAAGAATAAATCCCTTTCCATTTCTCCATAGGGAGATTGATACATAACAATTCTGATTGGTGGATCTCTGTTTAGTAGTTTGTGGCAAACAATCATGATGAAAGAGCCGTCAGTGTAAACATTGGCTGAGTTATTCTCCCAATAAATTTACTATAAAAAGTTTTCATGCTTGAATGTTCATTATTTTCCTCATATTCTCCATTGTTCATCTCCTCTCTTCCCAGTCTGTCAGTAACGCTCTGTTTAGTTCCTGTCTCTATGAAGCCCCTCCTTCTGAAAAGCACAATGTGCTCTGATTGGTCGGCTGGAGCAGTGTGTTGTGATTGGTTAAGTGCTTCGAGCATGTTTGGGAAATGTCCCGCCCCTTACCATAACCGTCAGTTTCAGCACACTACTAACTAACTCAACCAGGCCCCGCCCCTTTATTCTGCATATGAATTATTTAAATGAGGAATATTGTGACGTGTTCGTTCCTGGAAGAAAACTCAAGACTACAAAAAACTAATTTCAGCAAACACCTACAAATACGGTTGTTGGGTTTTGTGAGTCTGTATGAACTTTTCCTTCTTAATGCATCTTTTTTTCACTTACTAATAGATCATTTTCTAATGTTTAGTCATCTAGCGTGTTCTTGCTCAAGAAACTGGCCTTAAAAATCAGAAACTGTTGAAAATGCTCTCTGTTGGGATGTTTTTTGATTTCATAAAAAATGACTCTCAAACCAGCACTGCAGAGGAATATTTCCACTGAAATTGCAGACAACAACATTAAACCGAATAATGTATGACAATTTAAAAAATCCAAGTCCAGCAAAAGCAACATGTGAACAGCTGAACAGAAAGCTAAAACTCGGATAAAAAACCTGTTATATAATGAAGCCTCACTATCATTTATTTACAGAAGATCTAACAGCCTCGAGGGGAACATTTCATTCTCTTCTCATCTTGTCTAGCATTTTTCTACGAGATGATACACTGTGCTGCCGTTTGGTTTGGTGTTATGCTGTTTTCTCACTATATATAATTTAGTTACTCTGTAAAGTCTTTTTAAGGGTTTTTATCTAAATAAAGCTGTTTGGTTTCTTGATAAAGTAAATTGATATTTTGAGGCAACTGTGGCTGAATATCACTGACGTTTGTGTCCCTCTACATTTCTATATCCTTCATAGTAGCCACTTTGTCGGGAACAGTTTTGGCTGAATATATGTGACGAATTTGTTCCAAGATGCTGGGCTCCTGCGACCGTACATTGGAGAAGCGGAATAGAGAATGAATGGATGGATGGATTCTGGCAGTATGAGGTTCTTGATGTGCTACACTTACTGTTCAAAGTTTTTGAAAGAAATTGATACTTTTTTCTTCATCAAGGGTGCATCAAAAGTGTCAGGAACAACATTTACAAAACTACATGCATCAAAGAATTCTGAAAAACATTGCTGTATCCGAAATCAAATACTTCTCCACTATAGTACGCAAAAAACGGTATGCGAACAGAGTAGTATGTCAAAATTAATGGTATTCGAAAAAAATGCAAATGAGCTGCTGCTCTCAGCCCCCTTTCCAGAAGAGGGCGGAGCTTTAACAGCTCAACAACAACAAAGCTGGAGAATCTCACGCAGCCAAAATGAGGATTGTCAGTAACGGTGTTCAGCCTTACATTGTTCAAACCGGAGTCGACACTGATGGAGAGACTCAGGAAGAAGTTACAACTTTTAGAATGAAACTGGATGTTTCTGAATGGTTAGTGGATAAATTTATGTAGTTGTTGTGGAGTTGATTCAACTCATCCACTAGCATGTGCCGTCAAGTTAATCTTTTGTTGAATTGAACCTCCTTTTGAAGCAGTCCGGTGTAAAACGGCAACAACAACACTCTACTACAACAACTCCTCCTCTTCTCTAAAGCAGCCCAACATGGCCCCGCCCCCTTTGTTGTGTGTTCTTGGGGGCGGGGTTTATGTAATATTAGGGTTAGTGATGTCACTAACCGGGAAGAAGCTCATTGTAGTCCCTACCAGCTTTGTTCTAGTCTTAAAAAGTGATTTCTGTAAAAGAAAATATCTCCTTTGCATTAAACTTTGAGTGTCGTAACTTTGCAGATGTTGTTTATGCTCAAGCAGCAACATTACACACTAACTAAAGTTAAAAAAGTGAAATCATAATTGATGACCCCTTTAAAATTTCTTGACATTTCATAATATGTTCTTTATCAGTTCTTCAGATCAGTGTTTTAGTTTGAGGTTTTTAAAGCACCAATACATTGATGTTTTTCTATAGAATTAGAGAATAAAACAGGCTGTAAAGCTCCTGTTTTGGTTTTATTGAAGTCTTTACATTTTTGGAGCATGTCGTTTGTTTAGCTGTTTTTTGTTTCAGTAGTTGCACTGACACATACTGACACCTGTTTGACTAATAAAGAGAGACTATGGCTGCATCTGTACTGTGAATTCAGACATACTTCTTTTGTCGTATACTTTTTTCGCCTACTGCATAGTATGCAATTTCAAATGTTCAAAAAAGCATACTAAGTATTTCTGCAGTATGAATACTGTGCATGTTAAGTGCAATTTTCTGCATGCATTTAACATGTCTTTCTTAATTCGACTCCTAAAAGTCAAGGTATTTTTATACAAAAATAGCTGCATTTACTTCCTACATGGTCACCGGATGCTGCTTGCTGAATTAAAGGTATTGAAATGAGATTAGATGATGTTTTCAGCATGTTTGAAATGGTTGCATAATGTGTACTCCTACAAACACTCTTTTTAAAAATAGTATTCAGCACACTGTGCAGTAAGCAGCAGGCTAGTATTCCATTCCCATCATAGCAGAGAGCAAGAGGGGAAAACGGGAGAAACGTTGCTGACACGAATTGAGTAAAAGAAGCAAACGGCACACAAGAGCGATCAATGGCCATTATCCCGGACAGAAGCGCTCTCTCTGGGAAAAGAGAGGAGGCTCTGAACACACATTAGTGTGTAATGTACCTTCACTGTGTCATAAACAAACAAGCATCTTCACAGACAAACACACGAGGCATTTTCTCGTTTTACTGACGACAGCGAAGCATTGTGATGAAGCTTTAAACCCTCATTCCAGGATCACTGGAGCGTTTTAAACCCTTCTCTCTGCTCTTTTTTTTAGGATTGAATTCTGTATGAAGAATCAGGCTTCATTCTGGGTCATTTATTATAATTAATCACTGCAATAGAACTATAAAGTGTTTTACAAAGTGTTTGATTTGATTATTTTCTTATGAAAACCATCATGCTTCAAAAGACCCAAAAACCAAAATGTGGATCTGAAGAACATGTCAAGAGATTTGTAAAATCCAAAGAGCCATATAACCAACTCAAGCTCTCCAATGGAGCCAAAAAATGGTTCTTGATCAGAAGAGGGTTGTTAGAAACTAAAATGCTGCAAAGAACCAACGAGGAACCTTTATAAAAACCTCAAAACATTTTGAAGTACTAGATGCGCAGAAGGTTTATGGGGAGAATGAATTTGTTTTTTGTTTTTTTTTATAAATATCTTCTCATCCTGATGAATAGATTAACATGATTATGTCATTTCTTTTTAACAATGAACCCTTTTCACATTTCTGTGGTTCTCAGAAGCAGAAGTTGTCAAACTTCTATAAGTGAATGAGAGATGACAGCAAATATCATTTTTGCAAAAGTAAAAGTCCATGATTATGTTTCCATGACTTTCAAAAAGAGTGGATATTGATTATGTTGGTCAGAAGAGAGAAAGATGTGAAATTTACTCCCTATTAGAAACTACAGTTAATTACAGTTTTAAAAATACAGTTTCCTAAAGAGGGTTTTTGCAGCAGTGCCATACAATCTAAAAAATGCTTGGTTAAAAACAACCCAAGTTGGGTTAATTATGGACAAAACCAGTGGTCAGTTTTATTTAAGTCAACTCTTGATTAAAAATGACTAGATGGCAGGCTTAAAATGAACCCAAAATAGGTTGGAAATGAAAAATCAGACACATAATTATTACTAGAGGCAACAATAATAATCAAAAGGTGAACATATGTGACCCTGGAGTACAAAACCAGTCATAAGTCACACGGGTTTATTTGTAGCAATTGCCAACAATACAATGTATGGGTCAAAATGATCAATTTTTCTTTTCTGCCAAAAATCATTAGGATATTAAGAAAAGATCATGTTCCATGAAGATATTTTGTAAATTTCCTGCTGTAAATATATCAAAGATATATTTTTGTGTGTGGATATGCATTGCTAAGGACTTTAAAGACGATTTTCTCAATATTTTGATTTTTTTGCACCCTCAGATTCCAGATTTTGAAATAGTTGTATTTTGGCTATATATTACTATTTAAAGCTTATTTATTCAGCTTTCAGGTGATTTATAAAAGAACCTTTTGTGGAATAAAAAGATTCCATGGATGTTAAAGGTTCTTCATGGAACCATCAATGACAATAAAGAAGCTTTATTTTAAGAGTGTAGTTTTTATATTTGATGCCAAGGTAATATAACACAAAGTACAGTGTTATAAATATACATAATTTATTATATTTATATATATATATATATATATATATATATATATATATATCACATGTATGACATCAGTTTGCCTGTTTTTGCTCATTCAATTGCCTTTTACATCGTATATAATAGTTTACATTGAAAAGCAGATTGTCTGAATATTATGTTTCTACTGTAAATCTTATATGAATCTAAATATAAATTTCCCATTTCTGTTACACTGTAAAAAATAAAAAATAAAAACTTAAAACTTAAAAGTTTAAGGCAACGAACTTCAGCAGATTTTTTGAGCTTGTTTTTGTAGGAGATTTTTGAGTTTTCTCAACTTTTTGTTGTATAAACTGAATACAAGAAGTTGAGAAAACTCAAAAATCTGCTGAAGTTTGTTGCCTTAAACTTTTAAATTTTCTAAACTTTTGATTTTTTACAGTGTAACCAAACACTGACATGTTTTAATATCTCTCTCTTTTTCAGGAACTTTTTTTAGCATGAAGATGCATTTTTGACCCAGAAATGAACCCTTTCCTCTGTTCTGTATGTAAACACGCTCAGCAGATCTACAGATGAACAGTAGGCCGTTCTAAAACCACAACACACTCATGCCGTATGCCAGTAAACATTATTACAGCATCAGGTAAAGCGTGTAACCAATTAAAGTCCAGTAAATAATGATCCTGATCCAGAAGTGAGTGAGAAGCTGAGCTGAAGTCCTCCACCTGTGCTGCTCATGTCACCGAGAGGCTATTTTTGACCCTTCACTCGGGACACTTTTACTGCTGTCAGTACCTCCAGAGCTCAAAATCACCAGGGCAAATATTGGTGCCCAAATATCATTCGTGAAATATCATCACGGTTTAATTTATTTTTTATCAGTCACTCAGCTGGCAAACTGTGACAGCGTTTACTCACTTACAGTAAAACAGAACATGACATCTAACTAAAGCACCATTAACAAACTGGAAAAAAAAGAAGGAAAATAGTAAATATGCATGTTTTGGTCCTTATAACAATATCTTTGTTAACTGCCACAATATTTTCTGTAATTTACAATAATCGATTTTATGAGTTTAACTGAGTCAGTGAGTAAATTAAAAGGTTGAGAATGTGCAATTAACTTTTTTTTTTTTTTTTTAAATACTGGCATTAGTTTGATTGGATTTGAAAGATTTAAGGCAGCAATTTAACAAAGTTTTCATTTAAATTTGTGTTTTTGTCTTATCTTTCACTAACAAACAATACTGCATTATGCTTAAGAAGTTATTAGTTCATGAACATTCACAGAGTTTGAAATTCATGATTCGCATCTTTTGATATTTGTACTTTAATGTGCATTAACTGCTGATCTTTATATAGGCTAATGTTTGCTGCGCAATAATGACGTTTTTAAGATTCCAAACACTTTCCCGCGCAAGTAAAATTCCGATTTAATCGCCAAAATTTTAACCCCAAACGTTCTAGAACATTTTAACAGCATCATAGATGGAACACAACAATCACCTGAATAATTTCAGACGCGCGTCTTACCTGAACTGCGCTTTGGAGACTCCAGACTGCGTGACTGCGCGTGTGTTAATCTCGAGTGGAGCGCGGCGGTCAGACAGAACGAGGGTGTGAGAATGTGAAAGCGAGGCTCGTGCCTCTCTGAACTCCTAATCAATAGTGATGTGTATGACAGCTCCTGCTGCTCAGCTCTGGGTCTGTCAATCACCGCGGTGCCGAACGGGCTTCCGTCCTAAAATAAACTCCTGTGGGAATTCCTTCAGGAAAACATCTCGACCGCTGACAAAACACAGCGAAACAAGTTCAAACTTATAGACAGCGACTGAAGCGTTTAGAAACCACAGCCACTAACTGTGAACCCGAATATATACATACATACTGTATATAAACATATACTATGTATAAATATATATAGATTCAAATATTATTAGATATGTTAATTCTGTTATTCTATATATATATATATATATATATATATATATATATGTGTGTGTGTGTGTGTGTGTGTGTGTGTGTGTGTGTGTATTAGATATTATGTATGTTTTATTAACATTCAAATATATATGTATTAATAATTGTAAATTATATTTGAATATTATATATATATACATATATATTCGAATATTTATATAAAATTATATATATAATTTATACTATAATTTACAATTATTAATTTATAATAATTTTAAGTATGAAATTATAGATATTTGCAAATTCATTATATTATGTATAGACTAATTACTAGAAAGTTTGTATAATTTGTATAATTATATATACAAATATATTGTGTATATATATATATATATATATATATATATAATATAGATTATTACATATATTAAATATATTATTAATGTAATTTATATTATAATTCTTGAATTAATAATTATAAGTATTTGTAAATTTGTATAATTTGTGAATTATATACAATAAATACATTAAATGTAAAATTAATAAATGATCAGTCCATGACATCACCGTAAATCTCCAAGAATTAGTTTAAAATAAATATATTGCAAATAATTAACAAGTATTTTATAAACAAAAATCAAAGTCTAATTATTGTCATTATAATTATTGATGATAATAAGGTTTTCGATATTTAGCATGATGTTTTCAGAAGTTTGTGAAATTAATTTACTCATAAAAGTTCAGAATCATCCAGTGTCTTATATTTTACTGTACACAAAAACTGACACCATGCAAAAATCTGGCCCTGTTTCCCTCAGTTTATTTGTAGCCAGTTTAGTCTGAGGAATTTGTCCCACATATAAACTGGATTCTTCATGAGTGATGTATCTGTGAGATGAATGCGGCTCTGAACGCTCTGGAGTCAACAGCACACGCAAATATCTCTCATATGTCTGTTTTGTTTGTGTATAAAGTAATTAGGACTAACAAGCTCTTCCGTCATGGCAGATAATAATGAAAATAGCTCATGGATAATTCAAGAGCTTCTCGTGGGAAAATGCAGAGCAAAGTAGGCTATTTAGATCATGTTTACATCATAAACTGCTTCTTCTCTTTTATTTATTTGATTATTATTAAGTCTCCCAGCTATGAGTAGGTTAGGGTTCATACAAAGTATGTCGAGAAATTAAGAAGAATATTCTTAAACAAATAAACAATTTTTGTTTGTGATTGTTTTTGATATATATATATATATATTCTTTTTGAACATGAACATTAACTTTAAAAGTAGAATTTGTATGTTTATTAATACATTTAGTTCACTTCTTAAGTTTTCTCCATCATCCTGCGATACATTAAATATTCCAGTAGGTGGCGCTATGACGTCACACGTTTGATCTGACCTCTAAAGCCGCAGCAGTGTGATTAACATTCATCTGTGAATGTGAATGTGTCAGGGCTGTGATTGGTCAGTGTGCTGCACACTTGAAGCTGATTGGCAGATGGTGTTCATTAAACAAATCTCCATTCTTAACCATGATAATATAGGCTAATACCATGCTTTTGAATGATTAGACCTATGTATTAATGTAATTAGATGTATTTACATGGTTCTTTGGTGACTGATAATAGTTTTTGGTCACTGTTTGGTGTCATTTTCAATTTCATTTCAATCTCCCCGGCCCCACAATAAACTTATCATAATTTAACAACCATAAGTGAATCATCAGAACACTTTCAAATGAACAGATATTAAATACAAACAATTTCTGCAGTAGCTGCCGTTTTATGAGCAAACATGACCATGCAGTTTAATTCTGTAGACTTTCACATAACCTCCAAAGACAAACGGTCATAAATCCTCTCTGTGTAACGACAACAAGTCTCGTTTTTACTGCATCCAGTCTTAAAATATAGAGCCTGTCTGGCCTGTGAAGAAAATATTCAAGTGCACAAGTTCTCCATGAGAAATGCACTTTGATTTTTTCTTTATCTCTGTTTTAATGGTTACTGAAGCTCATGACTGTATGAATCACCATGAAAACCCTCTACATGATCAGATCAGGTCATTTAACTGCATCATATCTGATATGACACAACAGACTTCTGCTTGGAACATATAGTTTGGGTTTTTAGAGTAATTTTGTATTGATTAAGATTATTCTTGTGAAGAAATAAGTGCACTTTTTAGCAAAAAAGAGTTTGGAAATAGGCTTCAGTGCAAACTGAATGTAATGTTAACTGCATATAAACTATCTGACTTATGACTTTGTCTTTTAGACCAGTGGAAAGATGATATCTGAAGACCCCTCAATATATACTTCTGCTATTATGCCAAAGTTTATTTACATAAATCCCTGATATCCATGTTCTTCTACAAAAATTAGTTGTTGAGGGAATAAATTAGGAAATTAGTATTTAAGATTTTTGATTTTTAGCTGTTTTAGGTGATTTTAAACCTCATTTTATTCTATTTTAAATCATTTTAAGCCATCTTGGGCCCCTCTTGGAAGTTTTCTAAGGCCCCCTAGTGGCCAAAAACAGTGCAGAAACTCCCACAGATTTGCATTGACAGTGAGACCCTTGTCATATATTCAGGGTGATGTCTATATCTGCAGGTTTGAACAGTACATCCGACAATAAATCGTGCTTGCTTTCTTGAAGCCTGCCGTGAACAAACATTGTGCCACATTACAATTAGCTAGCAGGCAGTACGTTCATATTCGGTTCAAAATATCCCTGAAATTCTACCCATAAGCCCCTGCTAATCCACACAAAAGCCTCCATAGACTGGATGGAAAAAGTGGCAAGCTGTCCTACTTCAGAACTGGATATCATCCACATTGTTAGACTTTAGACAAACAAGTGAGTTTGTGACCTTCCGACGGAGAGCATTCCCAGCAGCCCTTGAGGTGGAGCTGTTGAAAGGTGAAGCTGTCTGCGATGTGAATTTCATACTGTTTGTGTGTTCAGATTGTATTTAGCACAATGTGGTGAGATCCTGCCAGCTCCACGACGCCCATCTGTGTGTGTGTGTGTGTGTGTGTGTGAGCTGAAGGCTGGATTACGTTACTGATGGTCCCTGGCACACGCCGCACGCGTCCATGTGAGCCAAGTCCGCTGGGAAGCTGCTCTAGTTCTGGTATGTGGGTATGTGTCCGGTTGCGCTTCACGCTGAGGGCTGCTGGGATATAATTGATTTCTGTGGAAGAGGTTGCCATGTAAACTATATGCAAAAACACATCTGAAAAGACAAGAAAAAACTGTGCACTAATCATGCATTTTCAACAAATTTACAGTATGGTTGCCAGAACTTTACCATTAAAAATATGGTAGTTTAATTTTACGGTATAAATGATATGTTAATATTCAACCTAATGAAAAAAAAAATCTGTTTTTTACCTACTAAACCACTGTAATAATACAGTAGGCATACAGAAGATGCATGGTGTAATACACACTAATGATAACCAGAAACATAATTATTTAAACAAAATGTCATTAAATGTAAAGTGTCATGTAGAAGACTGTGGGATTGTCAACTTGCAAATCCTTGTAAATCCTAAGATTATAAGACTATTTGTTTTTACTTCCAAAATCTGCACATTTCACAATAATTACATAAAATATCCCATTACATTTTTTTGCACCATATATAGTAATAGAAACCTATGGAAGCTTGTTTCCGCCATGAAATAAAAAATAAAAAGGTAATTGCGACTTTTTATCTCACAATTCTGACTTTTTTCTCAAAATTGTGAGATATAAACTCACAATTGCAATTTTTAAGGTGAGAATTTTGTTATATAAAGTCAGAATTGCGAGTTATAAACTCAGAATTGTGATTTATAAAATCAGAATTGCATGATATAAAGTCAGATTTGTGAGATATAAAGTCAGAATTATGAGATATAAAGTCAGAATTGCGAGTTATAAATTCAGAATTGTGAGATATAAAGTCAGAATTATGAGATATAAAGTCAGATTGCATGATATAAAGTCAGAATTGCGAGTTATAAAATTGTGTCAGAATTATGAGATATAAAGTCAAAATTGTGAGATATCAGAATTGCAAGTTATAAGTCAAATTGCATGATATAAAGTCAGAATTGCGAGTTAAAGTCAGAATTGCATGTTATAAAGTCAGAATTCGATATAAACTTGCAATTGGTGTTATAATGTCCAATTGTGAGGAAAAAAGAATTCTGAATTCTGACTTTATACTCGCAATTCTGACTTTATATCACACAATTCTGACTTACATCACGCAATTCTGACTTTATAACTGACATCTCAATTCTGACTTTTTAACTCACAATTCTGAGGGGAAAAAAGTCGGAATTACCCTTTTTTTTAAATTTAGTGGTGGAAAAAAGCTTCCATAGAAACCTGCTGTTAACCAATTAACATTTTTTATTTTAAGATTTATTTTGGCATTTTTGCCTTTATTATGATAGGTCAGTAAGTGAAGTGAGAGACAGGATGGGAAAAGTCGGTGAACCGGGACTCAAACTTGGGTCACCCAAAGCACAACGGTGCTATATGTCGACGGCGCTGCCCACTAGGCTATCAGCAGCGATCAATTAACAGGTTTTGAAGCATTTTATTATTAAAATTTACTTTAAATTTTTTTCTGCTTGGATTTAGAACCTGAGAAACATGTAATATGTTTTCTGTTAAAATGATTTTCTGATTGATCCAAGACTAAACATTGCAAAGCATTGCATCCTTTTTAAATTAGGCAGTCCCAGAATGCATTGCAAAACAGTTTTAATCAAATATTTGTGTGATTTTGTACTTTTATGATTTTTAGAGGAGGGTGCAGAATTTAAAATAACTGTTTTGTAATATACTATATACATTTTATTCCTGTGATCAAAGCTGAATGTTCAGCATCATTACTCCAGCCTCCAGTGTCACATGATCCTTCAGAAATCATTCTAATATGGGTGTTTTCTTCGTGTTTTCAGGATCAAATCTTTCAAGGAACCTTTCCTGCATGAATGCATTCACATGCAGCCCAGTGGAAGCATCAGTTCAGAGATGCACACAGGCTTCAGTTACATTATGAAGGCAGCGTTCAGCCTCCTGGTAAATAACACTGATGAATAAATGGACTCTAATGTACTACACTTACCTAGCCAGGGCAGATTTACTCCGGTCACTACTGAAGATCACACTGCACACTCTGCGGCTTCTTCTACAGGTCTGTGTCATTTAATTCCACCCCATTAGAGCCGCACTCTTAATAATGGAGCATTGGGCAGTTTGCTTAGATTAAAAGCTTCCCTCTCAATAGGGTCATAATAACAGAAGCGCAGTCCAGACCGACTCTCTCGCCGCTTGCATAATGATCTGCTCACTGTACTAGTGCTGTGTCTTTCTGTCTAATTCACTCATTTACTCAGCTTCATGCCCTTTGCAGGGAATGCCATTATTATTATTATTATTATTATTATTATTCATAAAAGCCTCGTTATATTACATAATTGGGGCCTCATACAATGAATTCCACAATAATGTCATATTACTCCAAAAAAAAAAGTATTGTGGAGAGATTGTTAAATTGTTGTCTTGTTTAAAGGTTGGCTGTGCATGCCATTTCTCTTTCACACTAAATGATCCATTCAACACCTTTCTAAACATCCATAGAATTTACTTATAGTATCCCTATTATGAATTTTTGAATATTACCTTTCTTGCAGTGTGTAATGTAGCTGTATGTGAATGTAAACATTCTGCAAAGTTGTAAAGTGAAAGTGCATCATAAATAAATGTATTGCCTCTCAAAAGAAAGTTGACTCTGAACTGCTTAAACAAGTTTGTAGTATCCCATTTCTGTGAAGTTCACACATCACAAGTTAACACATTTGCATAATGCAAATGTTATGGTAATGGCCGTTTGTTTCCGCATGTTCCCATTTAGCCAAAAACCCATTGATTTTGGGACGATGGAACCAGAAGTGCTAAAATGCTAACTCGCTTCTGGGTTTTGGCCTACAAAAATGCGTTCCACCACTCTAACAATACTGATTAAAATGATTATTTATTATGTACAAAACTTGTTTCCACAACAGACACATGTTTTGAGGCAATCTTCTGCTGAATTATGCAAAAAAAAATCAAACCCACACAAAAAAAGTTGCACAACTTAAACGTCCTGAAATAGAGCAAACGTAACACTCTCTGCAGGAACCCAAACAAGACTAACAGCCAGGGGGGTCACATGCCTGTGATGTCAGCACATTTCCACAGTCACGATTGGCCGAGCTCAGCGTGAGAGGGGGCGGGGTGACGCTGGGTGCCGCGAGGTCTTCCGACCCCGTTGGCTTATTTTAAGCCAAAAACGCCTCCGCAAATAAACTGCCCCCACCGAGAGGAGTAATTGGTGTAGTGTCTCCCAGCACTAGCATGAGATAATGTCTGCGTCGGACTGCCAGCGCTCCACAGGACAGACCCATTTCCATGAGCCACTGGGCCAGAGCGCCACAGACGCCAAATGTTAATGACCTACAGTTTCAAACTCATAAAAGAGATAGATGTTCTCCCTTTGTGTGAGCAAATGTTCACTTTTAACAAAAGGGTCTTTTGCAGAATTACATATTTAAAACTGTATTTGATGATTTTGTGTTAATTATATGCCAAAGCTGCACACTGAGTAAAAGAAATGGTGTTACTGCATACTTGTACTCAGGGCCTAAAATGAACATTTACCAAGCGCCAAATGCAAGTAAAAATTGGTGTTGGTGGGCATATGAATCCGTGTCAATTGCTTGTAACATTTTTATGACCTGGCCTGTTGGCCTGTAACATTTTTATGAATCCTAACAGTGCAATGTTTGTGAGAACATGAACGTGAATGACTCTCGGGACAGTTGAGGGGCCAGTGCTGCTTCATCATGAAAGTTTTAGCCTTGACATTTGAAATATTCGAGCACAAGAAGACGCGAAAGGGAACTCGTTTTGTTACTCATTACTCGCTGTGCATGAAGTTTTCTGTGCGCAAACATCTTAAGTGCGAGCACAGAACAAGGCAGCGTGCGAATACTGAATTGAGTTCTCTTTCATCTTCTTGTGCTTGAATTTTCAAACATCTTCAGCCCATCTTGCCAAGTATACTCTTATACATAGTCAGTTACAGCTTAAGTGAATGTAAAGGTTTGAAAAAGAAAATGCTGCATATCAGTATACTGGATCCGTGCATTAGCTCTTAAAGTGACAGCAGCCTAATAAACCTGCTGCAGTCTGTGTCCTTAATGTTAATCAAACAAAAAAAGAGAATGAAAAATCACTCACTGCTTTTGACTGAATAACTTTTGTAACTTTATTAAGGATGGCTGGTAAAAATATTAATGGTCAATAAGTCACTGGCTGTTGGCAGGTGTGGCAAAAAGTTTACAAAAAGGAGATACAGAAAGCGGTAAAAAAAGACGTACTTGAACATGAACTCAATGCAAAGGCAAGTGAAGTATCTATTTTTATATCCAAGAAGGTAACTTGGTGGTCATGTGACATCAATGTTGTTTGGAAAGGTGTATTGTTAAATAATGTGTGCATGTGTTTCACATACTGTTTTTGATTTGGGTTATTTTATGAAAAAAATATCATATAGTGTGCTTGTATTCCATTGTTGAACTAGCCACGAGTACAAGTTATCAGAACAAGAGTCGTTTTAGGCATTGTCTTCATTTTGATTTATGATATTTAAACAGTGCATTTATTTTTATGCAGACAGCAGATCCATGAGGCCGCCGTCCCCTCGTGGGACCAAAAATAAATACCACGGTAACATTTTGAGTTGGTTGAAAGCACATTCAGAGCAGGACTACAGTAGTTAATGTTTAATGCAGTGGAGGTGATTCGAGCGGTTTAGGGTGAACAGAACACTGTTAACCCGAGACGAGGATGTCTGTAGTTAATCTTTCATGCAAATCGTATTTCTGTAATTGTAGCGTGCTGATGCGACATGTCATGTTCCCTGAATCCAGCCGCGTGTTTCATGAATAACTGAAGAGGTGAACCCGGCTGCTTACAACAAATGCATGTCAATTGCCTTTCTGTGTTTCTACTGGCTACATGCTTACATCTTCTGGTCTGTAAATATGTTTTAGGTCCTCCTTCAATGCAGGGTTATTACATGCATAATTAACACTGTTTCAATGTGCATCTGTGGGCTTTTTTCACCTGTTTTCTCATCCAGCAGGTGAAAATGGTGTGTCTGATCACTTAGTAAAGTAACAGAATGCCTCTGATTAACAACATACATGATTTGAGGAATCAAGCACAGACGTAAACGCTGCAGGGCGTTTAATACTGAGTATGAGCTCTTGTTTTCTTGTGTATTTGCCTGGATGGAAAGTGTCTTTTTTTTTTCTTTTGGGTGATTTTGGGAGCTCGGGGATGGTTGCAACATGCACTCCAGAAACAATTTTGTGCTGTGAAGATAAAAATTGTTCTCAGTGGGGGTTTGAGATGAGTCACATTCACAGAAGGTCCTTTTTTATAAAAATTCACACTCCAGTGGAACAAACTCTGTTATGGCACAGTCACTTTCTGATGATATTTAATTTAAAGATATTTATTTAAATTCACTTTTTAATAAAATTACTTTTAAAGGGGTGGTTGGTTATGATTTCACTTTTTTAACTTGAGTTAGTGTGTATTGTTGCTGTTTGAGATAAAATTTACATAAACCCTGCCCCCGAGAACACAACAAAGGGGGCGAGGCCATGTTGGGCTCTTGGAATTTTACGCCGGACTGCTTCACAAACGAGGATCAATTCAACGCTGGATTTGCACAAAAGATTAACATGACGGCACATGCTAGTGGATGAGTTGAATCAACTCCACAGCAACTACATAAATTTATCCACTAACCATTCAGAAACGTCCAGTTTCATTCTAAAAGTTGTAACTTCTTCCTGAGTCTCTCCATCAGTGTCGACTCCGGTTTGAACAATGTAAGGCTGAACACCGTTACTGACAATCCTCATTTTGGCTGCGTGAGATTCTCCAGCTTTGTTGTTGTTGAGCTGTTAAAGCTCCGCCCTCTTCTGGAAAGGGGGCCGGGAGCAGCAGCTCATTTGCATTTAAAGGGACACACACAAAAACAGCGTGTTTTTGCTCACACCCAAATAGGGGCAAATTTGACAAGCTATAATAAATGATCTGTAGGTGTAGATTACAGTGATCTTACCATGGTTTAAAGGGTTACTTCATGTCATACCTAAGAATACCCCTTTTAACTGTGGTAAAATCACTGTAATAAGTCTTTAATCAAGCCTATGGACCTGAAGAATTGAACAAAGCGGTTAGAAACAGAGCATAAACATGTACAGCCAGTGTGAGTTTGTGAGTTCAGTCTGTGCATGTTGTGCGTGTTTGTGTTTATCCTCTCGGCCTTGTAGCCGTGGGGTAATTCATCATTCGTCTGTTGTGGTTTGGGGTCTGAAGGGCCAGCCGTGACGGCACACTGCATCACCCATGAGTTTCATGTCAATGACTTATACTAGTGCAGATGCCAGTGCAGCTCTAGAAATCACATTAGCACACGGAGATAATGAAGTCTTTCAGCTAGACGCATCACACGTCACAGATAAAGACTTTCATTACACTCACACTTTGAGGAATCTGTATTGAGATGCAGCATTGGAAATGAGGCCACTGTAACAGTCATAAAAGCAAATATGATAAGAGCAGCAAAGTAATATTCTCCATCTTATTTTATTACTTATGGAGCCAGACAGAAGACAATGTTACTCGCATAAACTTTTGCTTTCAGATTTTTCAGTATTGAGATTATGGATTTAACAAATTAATTATTTTGTTTCTGGGTCTGAAATGCTTTTTATGAAGGCATGTTGTGGAATAATCAGTCTGGTTCCTGTCCTTAGGTAACCCAAAGTGAAATTTCTCTGTACTATCTGTCTTTCTATTTGTAATTAAATTCTTGAATGTCTCAATTACAGTAGGCCTATAGATAAGTTATTGTGTGATATCTCTGGCTTTAAAGCAAACTTAGAACCATATAGCAACGCACTAGAAACCACCAAAACACTGTAGTGACTGCATAGCAATGCCTTAGTAACATCAACAACCTGTCAACCACTTACAAGTCCTTAGCAACCACCCAGGACACCCCAGCAACCACTTAAAACAACTAAATCACCCTAGCAACAACCCAGAACATCTGGGAACCATGTAGCAATGCAGTATAAACTAGCAAAACACTGTAATGACTGCATAGCAACACCTTAGTAACATTCAATAACCTGGCAACAACCTAGAAGTCCCTAGCAACCACCCAGAACATCTTAGAACCATTACTGTAGCAAAACACTAGCACTGTAGTGACTGCATACAAGCAACCTGGCAACAAACCACAACTTACCCAACACAGTGCTGCCAAACCACCAAAACACTGCAGTGACTGCAAGCAACGCCTTAACCTCAACAAACAAACTTACAAGTCCTTAGCAACCACTCAGGACACCCAACTACTTAAACAAACTAGAACCCTAGCAACCAGCAGAAGATAGAACCTCAAAACCCGTAGTGACTGCAAACAATGCCTTAGTCAGCAACCTGCAACCATAGACCTCCCTAGAACCACCAAAACAACTTACAAGTAGCAACATAAAACCACCAACATACCCATGCCCTTAGCAATTACTAGCAAATAACCCAACCCACACCGTGCACTGCCACAAGTGAGTACAATAGCAAACTGGCAACTACAAGTCCAGAACCACCAGAACATCTTAGAACCATGTAGCAATGTACTAGACACCACCAAAACACTGTAGGACTGCATAACAATGCCTTAGTAACTATCAAAACTGGCAACTACCTAGACGAGTCCCTAGCAACCACACGAGAACATCTTAGAACATGAAGCAAGGCACTATAAACACAAAAACATAGCAACATGCTTGCAATGCCATAGTAACCATCAACGACCTGGCAAACCTAGAAGACCCTAGCAACAACTAGCAAACCCTAGAACACAGAATAGCATAACATCGTAGGGTGGTTTACACATTTTATTGTAGAAATCTACTTTGCTTTTAGGATGCATTGAGTATAGTAACACTATTCCAGATCCACTGCCTCAATCTCTCTCGCTCTCTCTCTCTGATCCGACCTCTTTCCCGACAGGCCAGTTTAATAGTCCATCTGTGTGACAGACACTGACTCTAAATGACCAGATTTCTCCATCGCCCTGCACATAAGAGACACCCTAAAGGAATGCTATACAAAAATTTGCATACTCTGCCCCCTCTGGAACGCATCCCATTAGCCGATTTCTTTGGTAAGGTTTTTTCTTGTCCTCCTATTCCAAAAAGATCTTATCAGGTTTTCCCCTCGCCATTTCTTCTTCATTCCCCCATTCCATTTCAGCGTGGAGGGATTATTTATGAGGGAGGTGAGTGTCAGGCCACTGAAATGAGCCTCAGACTCTGGAGAAGATTTCAATCACTGCAGATCCGTGGCTCAGGCCCTGACCTTCCTGTAAGAGCACTCTTCCTGGAATGAGGAATGGGGGCGGGTGAAGACTGGGATAGAAAGAGAGAATCCAGACAAAATCATTAATGTTTAAATGTGCGATATTCATTTGTAAAACACAGCCACATTTACAATGACAAAATTAATGATGAATAAAATGTGATTCGCTATTGGGCAGGAAATTAAAAGCAAGTTCATCGTTTACTTTATCTAATCCATTACATTACAGTGTTGGAGCATCTTAAAGGCTTGTTACAGCTTTAATGCATCCCTCGTTTTGGATTCTCGACATAAATGCAGACGTAAAGGGATAGAATTTGCCATTTCAAAGAGCATCATAATGTATATGTAATGTTTATGTAAAGAGCAGTATAGTTATTGTAAACTAAAACTATTAAAAGTCTCTCACACACACGCATATTTTTTTTAAAACATGACAAAAGCACAAAATTACCAAAATATATAAATAAAAATATTAATAAATACTATAATAATACTAAAGTAACACTCGTGAAGAATGATGAATTGACTGTAGGATCTGTTGGCATTGGTGACCTCAGTGGATTTGGGTGTTAAGCAGACGACCAGCAATACTGATAGAGATAAACAGTTAATCCATGACCTTTGAGAGTTACTAACACATCATTAGTGTTTGCCCAGCAGCTCTTAGTGATGCAAACCATGCAGACGCCCTCAGCTGTGCTGTAGTCCTCCAAAAGAATCTGACTGTTTCATCATGTGCTTGAGAGGATTCTGGCTTCTTTTCATTCTGATGATGATATTTGGAACGCTCCACTCTTGGTTTTTCACGGGTACTGCCTCTATAATTAGTGTATTATAAGTAACTTTCAATAAAAAAGCATCTGTTAAATTACAAATAACATTAGTAAATGCAAGTCTGGAGTCGTGACACTGAATGCATAATGAAAAAAATGGTAACGCTTCACAATAAGGTCCCATTAGTTAATATTTGCTAATGCATTTACTAACATTCAATGAGCAATGCATTTGTTATTATTTTATTAATCTTTTGTTTTTACAAATACAGATATTCATTGTTAGTTCATGTTATAAAGGCAACAGTAACTCAAATAAGCACTCGTTACAACCGAGGTCTACAGAAGAGCATCTCTGAAAGCACAACATGTCCAACCTTGAAGCAGATGAGCTACAGCAGCAGAAGACACACCGGTGACACTCCTGCCAGCTGAGAACAGCAAACTGAGGCTACAATTTAAACAGGCGCAACAAAACTGGACAATAAAAGATTGCCTGGTTTGATGAGTCTGGTAGGGTCAGAATTTGGTGTAAACAATATGAAGCATGGATCCATCCTGTCTTGTGTCAGCGGTTTAGGCTGCTGGTGGTGTAATGGTGTAATGTGTATTTTCTTGGCACACTTTGGGCCTCTTAGTACCAACTGAGCATCGTTTAAACACCACAGCCTACCTGAGTTTTGTTCTGACCATGTCCTTTATGACCACAGTGTTCTCATCTTCTGATGGCTACTTCCAGCAGGATAACACACCATGTCACAAAGCTCAAATCATCTCAAACTGGTTTCTTGAACATGACAGTGAGTTCACTAAACTCAAATGGCCTCCACAGTCACCAGATCTCAATCCAATAGAGCAGCTTTGGGATGTGCTGGAACGGGAGATTCAGATCATCAATGTGCAGCTGACAAATCTGCAGCAACTGTGTGATGCGATCATGTCCTATCAGCTATCATGTTTCTAGCACCTTGTTGACTCTACGCCACGAAGATTTAAGGCAGTTCTGAAGGCAACCGGTCCAACCCGGTACTAGCAAGGTGTACATAATGAGTGGCTGGTGAGATTGTAATCAAGAAATGTTTGTAATGATAATGCACTGAACTATTTCTGAACAACAGAGCTTAATTCTGATTCGTTGCATAACACATTTTCAATCAGCAAGAATGGAAGTAATCTGATCTCATATCTGTACAACAGGTGCAGAATCATCTGACACTAATCGACCCTAACTAATCTATCTAATCACACTAATCTACCCTAAATGAGGGTCCATCAAAGGTCAAAACTTCTCAAATTGTAATGAATCAACATTCATTTATTTTGGGTAGAGGTTGGTGTGGTTCTGAGCACCTGGAGCGATGCACCTGTTATACGCAAATCTGTGAAGGATGCTTGATTATTTTAGCCCACTGTCTCAAAAGCATGTCAGTTTACTCTCAAGAGCGGGTTTACAGGTGCATGTGCAGTAAACTTTACAGCATGTGCACCATATGAATGAGAGAATGGAAGCATATGGACCAGCAGCTGAGTGTTTGTCCCTGCTGGTTTGAGCTCAGATCCGTGTCAAACTCAGCTTTCATGCTTTTTGATGTTGGCCTAAATAACATCTAGATCTACAATCTAGATCATTTGAACTACTTTTAAAGTTTGAAAGCTGAAAGTAGCCCATTCGTGCAACTTAATTTATAGATTTGAGGAGTTTAGCAGCATCTTTTCTCCAACTGTAGAAATGTTACACATGGTTTGACTACCATAAAGTGTCCAAATGATTTTTTTGTCTTAATTGTGAACAATATATCTATTGCTTTTTAATTTAAAAATCAATTTAATTATTTTATAAAACTAACAATCTTATATTTTGCTTTGAGATTTTTTCAATATAACAAAAAACATGCAGATAGTTTTAATGGGGTCTTTGATTATAATTTCACTTTCTTAACTTTAGTTAGTGTGTAATGTTGCTGTTTGAGCATAAACAACATCTGCAAAGTTACAATGCTAAAAGTTCAATACAAAGGGAGATATTTTATTTTACAGAAATCGCTTTAAGAACAAATCCTGGTTGGGACTACAACGAGCTTCTTCCCAGGTGGTGACATCACTAACCCTAAAATTTACATAAACCCCACCCCAAGAACACTCAACAAAGGGGGCGGGTCATGTTGGGCTGCTTTAGAGAAGAGGAAGAGTTGTTGTAGTAGAGTGTTGTTGACATGCCGTCATTTTATGCCGGACTGCTTCACAAACGAGGATCAATTCAACACAAAAGATGAACATGACGGCACATGCTAGTGGATGAGTTGAATCAACTCCACAGCAACTACATAAATTTATCCACTAACCATTCAGAAACGTCCAGTTTCATTCTAAAAGTTGTAACTTCTTCCTGAGTCTCTCCATCAGTGTCGACTCCGGTTTGAACAATGTAAGGCTGAACACCGTTACTGACAATCCTCATTTTGGCTGCGTGAGATTCTCCAGCTTTGTTGTTGTTGAGCTGTTAAAGCTCCGCCCTCTTCTGGAAAGGGGGCGGGAGCAGCAGCTCATTTGCATTTAAAGGCACACTCACAAAAATTGCGTGTTTTGCTCAAACCCAGTTAGGGGCAAATTGACAAACTATAATAATGATCTGTGGGGTTTGAGCTGAAACTTCACAGACACATTCTGGGGACACCAGAGACTTATATTACATCTTGTGAAAAGGGGCATAATAGGTCCCCTTTAATGATAATTTCAACATTTACGAACACACTATTTAAATCAAAAGTATCTGGTCATATTATTTAATGGACCTGAGCTGACATGAACTAACAGTTACTCAGTACTTAAATGTATAAATACACTGTAACTAGGACACCTTAAAATAAAACGTTACACTTTATTTTAAAATAAAGTGTTACCAAATAAAGTCTGCCATTTCTTTGTAATTGTTTGTGAAAATTTAGTCAGTGTATTTTTATTAACTAACATTAACGAAGATTAATAAATACTGTAACAAATGTGATGCTCATTGAATGATAACTAATAGGACTTTACTATAAAGTGTTTCCAAACTTTTTAGGGTCATTGTACATTTACATAAATTTAGCAGATGCTTTTATCCGAACGCTTATATAGTGAACAGAAGGTGGGTAGGCAATGAGCCTATTTATTTAGTGGTTTGCAGAAGTGACCTTCAACTATGATGCTGAAACTTGCTCTTATAAACTCCAGTGTCCAGTTTCATCATTTAAAACTCATGACGTGGGTTATTTACAAATGTTCCTGCCTTTTCATTTGCCCTTTAGGTGCAGACGAGCATTTGATGTGTGAACAGGAAACATCTACATCTGTGTGTTTGAGTGTGTGTGTGTCAAACCTTCTGCTCACCCCCTGCAGCGTCGATGAGAACAGCGAAAGCAGAAACATGACGTCCGCTTCAGTCATCTGGGAATGAAACAGTTCATCCTTAAGGAAGGAGGGGTCAAGATGACAGAGTGGCCATAGCCCTGCTTCATAATGTGCTGTACGTACGTGTTTGCCCTTGAGTATACAGCCACGTATGCATTTACATGCAGCGTCCTCGTATAGAGAGTCACTGGAAACACACTTCAAACATTAAACCCAGTCAAGTGCACAAGCGCCTGTGGACATTAAGGGCTCTTGGTAACATAAGAGTAATCCAAGCTTACATTCAGCGCTAAACCACACCGGCCGACTCTGTGCATCCCAATCACTCGTTCATCAGTTCACACACGTCTGTTCTGCCCTTAACACTGAGCCCAGGGACGCCGGTCTCCTTGAGCAGAGACTCCAGCAGCTTAACCTCTATGAAGAGAACACAGTAACCAGAATGAGTCCAAACCACGCCACGAACATCTCCATCATCTCCACTTCACTCTGAGAGCTTTTCTACAACTCTCAATATCAAAACAGCATCGAGGATTGTCCATAGGGGCTGACTTTGCATATTATATGACATACTTGCATAATAGTCTGCTGTGGAAATATTTCCATTAATCAATCAGTCAATCAATGTTTGAAAAGTGAAGGAATGTAGACATTTCTGAACGTCTGAAGATGTTCAGTGTGAAAAGTGAGACTGCTCTTTCATAGCTCATGAGATTCATTGGGTTCTCAGTTAAGTTTCATTTAAGTATCAGTTTTGTCTCATGTGTTCCTCCTAAAATAGAACCATAAAATGAATGTGGATAAAATGAATCTTGTAAAGGCAACAGATATATTTAAAATGCTAAAATGCCAAGTTTGGTCTCAGAAGAATTTGGTAAATTTTCTTTTTGATTATAAAGTTCATTTGATATTTTTTGCAAAATTTGGTATCTTTAAAAAGGAGAACATTTTGAGACTTTAGCACAAGCTATAAGTACATGTGCTCTACTATATCATCTCATTGCTGTCTTGGAGACAAAGAGGTCTCTTTCTTAAGAGATACTCGGGTAATTTGGTGAGAAATATTTGAGACTTCATTGGAATTTTGGCACATCTGAACATTTTGGGACATTGTGAGATCTTTAGAGGAGGCGTGAGATTACTGGGGTCTTTTACTATAGAAGAAAAATATGAGAAACAGGGGACTCAAATTGGTATTGGTTTAATCTTATTGCTGTCTAGGAGAATTGGTTGAGATTTTAAAGAGATTTCATTGATTTCTGATTTTTCTTATGAGATACTCAGGTTATTTGGTCTCAGAAGAATTAGATGAGACATATTTGAGTAAATATGGAAGAATCTGACTTCTCACGGCAGATTTTCAATGCAATGCAATATTGAAAACAATTGAGACATTGTTGAGATCTCTAGAGGAGAAACGTGAGATCACTGGGGTCTTTTACTTTAGGAGACGAATTTGAGAAGCAGGAGACTGTAATTGCTCTATATTTAATCTCATTGCTGTCTAGAAGAATTGGTTGAGATGTTAAAAAGATCATATATGATTTTTCTACATGGGTAATTTGGTCTCAGAAGAATTAGATGAGAAATGTTTGAGAATATGGAGAATCTGACTTTTTAGGGCAGTTTTTCAATGCAATGCAATATTGAAAACAATTGAGACATGTTGAGATCTCTAGAGGAGAAACGTGAGATCACTGGGGTCTTTATTTAGAAGAAAAAACGGATAAGCAGGAGACTGTAATCGGTCTATTTAATCTCACTGCTGTCTGAAGAATTGATGTTAAAGAGATCTTATTTGTGTTTTTCTCATGAGATATTTGGGTTACTTGATCTCAAAAGAATTAGATGAGAAAATTTTGGTTGATGTTGGCAAATCTGACATTTCAATGCAGATTTTCAATGCAAGTTTGAGACACTATTGAGATCTCTAGAGGAAAAATGTGAGATCACTGGGCTCTTTTACTTTAGGAGACGAATTTGAGAAGCAGGAGACTGTAATTGCTCTATATTAAATCTCATTGCTGTCTAGAAGAATCGGTTGAGATGTTAAAAAGATCATATATGATTTTTCTACATGGG
Source organism: Culter alburnus (assembly GCA_028476615.1). Taxonomy (NCBI): domain Eukaryota; kingdom Metazoa; phylum Chordata; class Actinopteri; order Cypriniformes; family Xenocyprididae; genus Culter; species Culter alburnus. The sequence goes on along the minus strand of JAOTNS010003687.1, from coordinate 395,133 downwards.
TAATTTGGTCTCAGAAGAATTAGATGAGAAATGTTTGAGTTTGTATAGATGAATCTCACTTTTCAATGCAGATTTTCAAGGCGATGCAAATTTGAACCGTTTGAGACATTGTTGAGATCTCTAGAGAGGAAACATGCGAGATCACTGGGTCTTTTACTTTAGGAGACCATCTGAGAAGCAGGAGACTGTAATTGCTCTATATTTATTCTCATTGCTGTCTAGGAGAATCAATTGAGATGTTAAAGAGATCTCATTTGTGATTTTTTACATGGGTATTTTGGTCTCAGAAGAATTGAGTTCATATTGATGAGTCTCACTTTTCAACACAGATTGATGCAAATTCAAACAGTTTGAGACATCACTGAGATCTACAGAGGAGAAACATGAGATCACTGAGGTCTTTTACTTTAAGAGAAAATCTGATATACAGGAGACTATAATTGCTCATTTTTAATCTCACTGCTATAGGAGAATCGATCGAGGTGTTAAAGAGATCTAATTGGTTAATTAGATGAGAAATATTTACGTTCGTATATGGAAGAATCTGACTTTTCAATGCAGATTTTCAATGCAATGCAAATTTGAACTGAGATCTCTAGGTCTCAAGGTCTTTTAGTAGAAGAATCTGAGAAGCAGGAGACTGTAATTAATCATTTAATCTCACAGCAGTCTATCAATTGATATGTTAAAGAGATCTAATTTGTGTTCTTTGGGTCTCAGAAGAATTAAACAAGACATATTTGAGTTCATATAGAAGAATCTGACTTTTCAATGCAATGCAAATTCGAACAGTTTGAGACATTGTTGAGGTGAAACGTGAGAAAAGATTGTAATTGCTCTTAATTTAATCTCATCGTTGTCTAGGAGAATCGATTGAGCTCTTACAGAATCTCCTTGCTATTTTTTCTTTCCTATGGGATGTCCAGTCATTGCTACACCCCCGTGTTTACCGTGTGTGGTGGAGCTCTTCAGTCTTCACGTTCACATTCATCCAGTGGTTGTGGTGTGGGATCCGGTCGCGTCCTTCTCCCGCAGCATCATCATCATCAGCGCTCGTCATGAAACCCGTCTTCCTCATTCAGTGATGTGATGTGCGCTCGTGCACCGGCGCTCGCCGTTTCTCATCATCATCATCAGCAGCGGCGGCGGCGGCGGTCGGAGCGGACAGACAGTAGCGGATTCTCTCAGCTTCTCTAGAGGATGTACCGTGTCACCGGAGGGAAACGGCGGAGAATCTTTCCGGGGGCCCTTCCCTGAGAAACGAACAAGGACGGAACGGATCGACGCGGATTTTTTGACACGATCTGTGCGGTGAGTGAACCTGACATGCTAAAAACACGCCAAAATGAATGACACATGCATGTAAGAACGGGGAAGAGCTTCATACCGCTGTCAAACATGCATGTAAATTTCTGCTGCATCGGGTCTGACGCATTTTGCAGTTGTCTGTGTGCCAGGGGCCAAAGCTGGAGCTCAATTCAGTCTGTTCGTTTCTCTCGGTGCTAAAGTTATTTATTTAGTGTGCATTTATTTATTTATTAGTGTTCACATCAATGCAACATTAGCTTGGGCATCTTCAATAACATGTTTGACAAGGCTGTTTGTTCTTATATGAAAGTTAATTGACTTTATATGCATGACAGTTGGTGATATCAGCACGGCATATATAGCTATAGATTTGTTTTAAATATGTAAACTGTAAGATTTGCCTGTCTGAAATGCATAATGATTAACCCTTTGATGTCTGTGTAGTTACTGTAAGAGATGCTGAGATGTTTGTTGTCATGGTATCAAAGTAAACGGTCAGTTTCTTTGATAAGATACAGCAGATATGGAGATATTTCTGAAGCTGAAGCATCACGGATGTTCAGTCTCCTTTTTTCAGTTGCTTTAATAGGGGTTTTCCTTATATTTCCCCAGAGTTCTTTTGCTTAATGCCTTTTAATTGATCATATATGTATCAAAATTAGTGCACATTTGAGATGTGTTATATGTGGACTGTAAAAAATGAATATGAGCAGCTGTTTCTACCTGAACTGATGCTTAAACATGACTTAGCTTGTGTTTTTTATGTTTTACTTGAATGAAAATCAAGTATAGTTCAAATTTGAAGTTATTTTGTATTGAATGTCTGGCTGTATTTGTCTGCAGTGTGTCTGAAATGCATCATTAACTCTTTAAGTTAATTGTCAAGTGAGAGAGACTGTTGTCATGGGATCAGTTCTGTTAATGACACACTAATCAACTTATTTTGTTGATACTGTTACTGTAAGTGATACTGATATTTGGTTGTCATGGTATCAAGCTAAACACAGCAGAGCAGAGATTCAGTGAATGACAAGATCCGAATCAAGATACTTAAAGGGACAGTTCACCTAAACACTGCCATCATTTACTCACATCAACAAAAGGAGATGACAAAACAGCACCATAACATACACTCATAAATGTTTAGGCCTACATTTAAGATTTATGTATTTGAATTGCATATAAAATTTCCATCCATTTGGATTACGCCATTTAAGAAACTTAATGTGAGGCATATTTGTCAGTCATATTATATATTATATTATATATTTATCATCAATAAATCCAATTTGTTTCAATCTCATACATTTCATCTGAATGTTGCTTGTTGCATGTCTATAGCCCTATTTTTTCATGCTTTATAAACGAATAAATGTAATTGTTTTAACAATAAACAAATTTATGCTGATTTGAAGCAACTTGAATGAATGCATTTTGAAAATATGATTATTTATAAATAGTTATGCAAATGCAAACAAAATGCAAATAGTTAATAATAAACTATGCCATGATTTTTGGTGCAGAATATTACCCGTTTCTTACCTGCTTTTAATTTATGTATTAACTGACAATCATAAATTGCTAGTAGGCCTGAATATTACAATGAATATGAAGTAACATATTGAATTAAATGTGAAATTTAAGGTAGAAAGACTGAAATAGTATATTCTTGTGTAACATAACCTACTCCAATAATCTTTGTTTTATTTACGACTTTGAAAAATCAGTTTTTACAGTCTAGACTACTGACGAATGTAATCGAACAGGTTGTTTAAAAATCTTCGCCAAGAGCAACTATATGTATTCAGATTCCCAAAATGGCACATCGCTTTTCATTGAAGAACTGGTTTTGGAAAAAAAAATCTGTGTAAAAATTCTTCAGCAGTTCTTTCCAAGGAAAAAAACAATCTTTGCAACAACATTAAGGTGAGTAAATAATGACTGTGACTATCCCTTTAAGCCTTCATTATACATTCTCTCGATCTCAAAAACAGCGATTTTCACTGAATTCCAGTCTTGTAACTCGTCTCCCCAGGGCATCTTTTACTGCTGTTTTAAGCTCGAGAGACACAAACCGCTGATAGATTCTCTTTCTGTCGCTAAACTGTAAGCAAAAACCAGTCAGCGATTGATCCCAGAGTCCCACAGCTGCCTGATTTAACACATATTTAGGGCTTTTCTCCCCCCAGATGTTCCGTCCCGGTGCTGGCGCGGCTCCAGCTGGCGTGCGCGGCTGCGATTGGTTCTCTCCGCAGGTGTCTGGCGGGTGAGGGGTCCGGTTGGACGGGACCTTCCATAATTAAAAGCCCGTTGTAGCGGTGGGGGGTTTGATTGATTGTGCTTTTGGGTGTTGTGGCAAATCTGAAGACCGCGCGGTGGGCGTCGCTCGGCTCTGCAAGAATAAATCAGCATTTAAAACAAACACTGCCGTTCATCTCAATTAGAGGAAGCGCGGCGGGTCGTCGGTACAGTTTTAGTCGAAGGTGGCCGCGGATCCGAGCTCACGCAGCCGCAGGCGGATGACCCTGTGTCTCTCCTCCACACAGCCATTAGACAGCAGGCGCTTTTAATGAAACACTTTATACGTGTGATGTCAACAGGGATTTATCCTTTGGCTGTGATGCAGGATGAAGCTCAAACAGTGCAATCAGGATCCAGAATTAACCTTTTCCACACCTGCCAATGGCTTGTGGATTGAGAAATTTGCTAGCCATAAATATTTCATACCACGATGACTTTATTGTGCGTTATTTTTTTCTTTCCCCCCAAAAAATTTTCTATGTGAATATATAGTAAAATCATTATTCCAGTCTTCAGTGTCACATGATCCTTCAGAAATCATTCTAATATGATGATTTGCTGCTCAAGAAACATTTATGATTATTATCAATGCTGAAAACAGTTGTGCTATGAGGAAACAGTGATATATTTTGAGGATTCTTTGATGAATCGAACGAATGGCATTTATTTGAGGTAAAAATCTTTTGGAAATGTACTGTCACTTTTGAACAGTTTATTATATTTTCTTCATGGTTTGCATGTCTTGTATTTATTTTGCATGTCACCTACACCAGTGAGGGTCAGACTATCAATCTTACAGTTCAGTTTAAGCTGTGTACAGTGTTGCCAACCATCGAGTAGCTGTTTAATGTATTTGCCAAGGCTAGTTTTACAGTTTTTCACTTGGCAAGCGTTCATTTTGGACCCTGCATTCAGTGAATTGAAAACAACTGCACATGAGTGTTAAATGAATGTTTCCCTGTCAATATTTGTTTAGCATTGTTTGGGCGCAGCTGCATTACACTTGGCCACAAAAAAAACCAAACCACATCTTAGATTATGTATAAACTAATTAGTTTTGATCTAGTTAATTTTGACTGAAATTCTTGTTAAACCCAAGAAAAAAAGGTCTACAAGTGGTCAAAACCACACTGACTTACTGTTCCAAAGAACGGAAATGTAATTTTCTGTTTTCTGTGTTTAAGGCAGACTGAAATGGCAGATGGCACATGTCGAGAGTTTAAATGACTAATTTGATCAGTAATATTTTCTTCAAAATGTCGTGCTGCAATGTATGGAAGCTTGTTTCCGCCACTAAATTTAAGAAAAGAAATAAAAAAGTTAATTGCAACTTTTTATGTCACAATTCTGACTTTTATTCTCAGAATTGTGAGATTTAAACTGTCAATTGCGAGTTATAAAATCAGAATTGTGTGATATAAAGTCAGAATTGTGTGATATAAAGTCAGAATTGTGTGAAAATTGTGAGATAGAAGTTGTGAGTTATAAAGTCAGAATTGTGAATATAAAGTCAGAAAATTGAGTTATAAAGTCAGAATTGTGAGATATAAAGTCAGAATTGTGAGTTATAAAGTCAGAATTGTGAGATATAAAGTCAGAATTGTGAGTTATAAAGTCAGAATTGTGAGATATAAAGTCAGAATTGTGAGTATAAGTCAGAAGTCCGAATTGTGTGAATAAAGTCAGAATGTGAGTTATAAGTGAGCGTATAAAGTCAGAAAGTTAAAAGCAGAATGTGAGTTAGTATGAAAGTCAGAATTGCGTGATTAAAGTCAGAAATAGAGTGAAGATATAAGTCAGAACGAGTTTATAAAGTCAGAATTGCATGAATTAAAGTCAGAATTGTGAGTTATAAAGCAGAATTCGTGGAGTTATAAATTCAGAATTGCGAGATATAAAGTCGAATGCGAGTTAGAAAGTCAGGAATGCCTCAGATATTATGTCGAGTTTGAGATAAGCAGGTCGATTGTGATTGAAGTGATATAAAGTCAGAATGAGATATCAAGCAGAATTGCGAGATATAAAGTCAGATTGTTAGTTATAAGCAGAATTTGCAGATTATTATAATGTCGTTATAAAGTTGTGATAAGTCAGGTATAAATTTATAAAGTCAGAAATGGATGTATATCAAAGTCACGATGGAGTTATTAAAGTCAGAATTGGAGTTAAAAGTCAAATTGCATGATATAAGTCAAATGTGATTATAAAGTCGAATTGCGATATAAAGTCAGAATGTGAGTTATAAATTCAGAATTGCAGTCAAATGCAGATAAAAGCAGAATTGTGAGTTAACGTAGAATTGCATGAGTGAAAAATTGTGCGTAAAGTATATGAGTCAGAATTGTGAGTTATACGTCAGGGAATTGATGAATATAAAGTCAGAATGTGAGTTATAAGCAGAATTGCAGAATGATATATAAAGTCAAGATTGCTGATATAAAGTCAGAATTGCATCAGAATTGCTAAAGTCAGAATGTGAGTGCTATAAAGTCAGAAAGCATTGCGAGATAAAGTCAGAAGTGGGAGTTATAAAGTCAAGGCAGGTATAAAGTCAGGAAGCATGAAAAAGTCAGAATTGTGATTTTAAAGTCAGAATGCGAGATATAAAGTCAGAATGTTGAGTTATAAGTCGAAGTGCGTATAAGTCAGAATTGCGAGAATACGTCAAATGCATGCGATATAAAGTCCAGAAATTGCGAGTATGCAGAGTCAGAATGTGAGTTATAAAGTCCGAATATGCGAGTTATAAAGTCAGAGTGCATGATATAAGTCAGAATGGTGAGTTAAAGTCAGAATGCAGAATAAAGTCGAAAGTCAGGAATGTGAGTTATAAAGTCAGAATTGTGATATAAAGTCAGAATGGAGTATAAAGGTCAGATTGTGAGTTTAAAGTCAGAAATTGTCAGAAGATATAAAGTCAGAATTGGAGTGCAGAAGTGATATAAAGTCAGAATTGTGAGATATAAAGTCAGAAGAGATTCAGAAGCGGATATAAAGTCAGAATTGTGAGGTAAAGTCATGCGATGATTAAAGTCAGAATTGCAGTCAGAATTGCGAGTTATAGAGTCAGAATTGTGAGTTATAAATCAAATTGCGGTATAAACCGAATTGCCTATAAAGTCAGAATTGTGAGTTATAAAGTCAGAATTGCATGAATCAGAATGAAAGTCAGAATTGCGAGTCCTATAAGTCAGAATTGCGAGTTATAAAGCAGAATGCAGAGCTTGGGTTATAAAGTCAGAATTGTGAGAAGTGTGAGATTAAAAGAGATAAAGTTGCGAGTATAAAGTCAGAATTGGAGCTATAGTCCGAGAATCAGAATGCGAGTTATAAAGTCAGAATTGCGAGTTATAAGTCAGAATTGCGAGATATAAAGTCAGAATTGCGAGTATAGAGTCAGAGTAAACAGAATTGCGAGTTATAAAGTCAGAATTGCAGATATAAAGTCGAATTGCGATATGATGTGAGTTATAAAGTCAGAATTGCGAGTATAAAGTCAGAATTGATGATATAAAGTCAGAATGTGAGTTTAAGTCAGAAGATTTGAGATATCAGAATGAAAGTCAGAATTGTAGAGATAAAGTCAGAATTGCGAGTTATAAAGTCAGAATGTGAGATATAAAGTCAGAATTGTGAGTAGTGCAGATTGCGAGTTATAAAGTCAGAATTGTGAGTATAAAGTCAGAATTGAGATATAAAGTCAGAAATAAATTGCGAGATATAAAGTCGAATTGCGAGATATAAAGTCAGAATTGCGAGATATAAAGTCATAAAGTCAGAATTGCAGTCGAATTGCGAGATATAAAGTCAGGAATTTGCAAGTCAGAATTGCGAGTTAAAGTCAGAATGCATGATATAAAGTCAGAATTGCGAGTTATAAAGTAATTGAGATATTAAAGTCAGAATTGCGAGTTATAAAGTCAGAATGCGAGTTATAAGTCAGAATGTGAGTATAAAGTCAGATTGCCAGAATGGAGTTATAAGTCAGATTGCATGATATCAAAGTCAGAATTGCGTGAGTTACAAAGTCAGATTCATAACTCGCAATTGACTATTTTTCTCATAATGTAAACACAATTGCATCTTATAAAGTCAGATTGCATGATATAAACTCACAATTCTGACTTTTTCTGCAGAATTTTGAGTTTACATCTCGTAAATCTGACTTATAATATGCAATTGCGAGTCAGAATTGTTAGGTATATACTCAAAATTTGAGAAAAAATGCCAGTCTTTTCCCTTCACAATTATACATTATAACACACAATTGCAAGCTATATCTCACAATTCTGACTTATATCATGCGATTCTGAATTTAAATCTTGCAATTCTGAAAAAAAGTCAGTTTAGTTTTTAGTTTATTGTGGAAACAAGCTTTCATAGCTATGACAGTAGTTGATCTGAAGGAGAAAACTGATGGTAGAGGAAGACAGTTTATACTAATGTCTGTTATAGCACCCCTTGTGGCATCACTAAGGATGCACCTTTTGCATTGCACTATGAATTGCTTGCTGACATTTCAGATCATGATGTGTGAAATTGAACTTGCGTAGCTGGAAGTGTCAGTGTTCATATATACTTTCTTGTCTTTCTTATTCTGTTTGTATTAAGAAAACTAGAAAACTAGCTTTGTATTTGATGCAATAGGGAGAAAATCAGTGCAAGCATAGCAAAGCAGTGTGAAGTGTGTGTGTGTGTGTGTGTGTGTACTGTATGCATAACATCATCCGTTTCTCTGGAGGTGGATCATTTTGACACATGCAAGACAACTGAGTTTGTTGTCTTGCACAAATCATACAGCAGTGCAGAGAACTGAAACAATAAAGCTAGTTTTTATTAGCTTTTTCTTCTTCAGTGGCTTTTGTGCTTAATAAAGCATCTACATAAGTTGATGTCTTTTTAATGAAGTTAACTTCATGCAAATACTGTATAAAACATCCAGTAAAGCTGTTTTGCTCTTACAATTACAGCCTTGCAATAAGGAAAGAAGCATCAGTCTGCTCTCCAATCAGATAGTCCCAGCTCTGTGACATCATAACCAACCTCATATCGAATTGTTATTTTTATCGTGACAGTGGTCACCTGACCTGTCCTTTGTTTACCGCTCTCAGAGGACCTGAGAGGAACACAGCTGTAAGTGGGTTTCATTGATGTTGTTGTAGACCCTACCTGCTGTGATTATCAGGTGTGATAAATGACCTCACAAGTGTCAGCAGTGATTGATTATTTACATCAGAGAAATGGGCCGTGAAATGGTGGAGTAACGGAGGGGCTTTTGTGTTGGTCTGTGCTCGAATGGAGGGATTGTGGGTCACCAGTGTGTTTGGATGTGTGTCTTTCTTAGGGCTGTCAATTGATTAAAATATTGATTCGCGATTAATCACATGATTGTCATGCGTTAACTCGTCATTAATCGCAATTTAAATAAATAATAAATATTACTTGTATATTTACTTGAATAAATTACTATGATTATTATTTAATTACATATTTATTTAAATGAATATAAATATCAGCCATGTATATAAAAAAGTATGTATATATTCCTTTTATGTAATTATAATTAATTATTATAATTTAATTATCGATTAATTTATTTAAATAAATACTACTTGTATATTTACTTGAATGAATTACTATTATTATTCAATTAAATTAATCTATAATTAAATTATAATAATTAATTATAGTTATATAGATATGTGTGTATATATATATATATATATATATAAAACACACTTTTTATATATATATTATATATTATAATAACTTGTATATTTACTTGAATAAATTACTATGATTATTATTTAATTACATATTTATTTAAATGAATATAAATATCAGCCATGTATATAAAAAGTATGTATATATTCCTTTTATGTAATTATAATTAATTATTATAATTTAATTATCGATTAATTTATTTAAATATATACTACTTGTATATTTACTTGAATTAATTACTATTATTATTCAATTAAATTAATCTATAATTAAATTATAATAATTAATTATAGTTATATAAGATGTGTTATATATATATATATATATATATATATAAATATATATGTCCCACAAAGATGGCAATATCCAAAATCCTTGTCATTGTGGGGACATTTTTTGGTCCCCATGAGAAAAACAGCTTATAAATCAAACTAAATGATGGTTATTTGAAAATGTATATATGCAGACAGTTTGTGTGATGGGTAGATTTAGGGTTAGGGAATAGAATATGCAGTTTGTACATATAAAACATGGAAACCCATTTGTGTGTATGTGTGCACACTTGTTATTGTCTGAAATGGCACATTTTAATCTGATTGAAAAAACGAACGGTGGCTGAATTTTTTATATGTGATTATTGTGGACAGTTGTTGTACATTGCTGTTATTCCAAAGTCAAGCTACACAAGACTAGATGTAATTTGATAAACACGCGCCTTTTATACATCTACATTAGTCTATTTGGAGAGCCATCTCGATACTCAAAGTGACATCATGCCAAGACCAGGAACTGATGCGGCTAATTGGAAGATTTACCAAAGGTGGCAAGAAGACTCGGGCAAAATGTCTGTTTGTAACCTTTGCAGAGATGCAAACATAAACTATTTGAAGTGAAAATGCTAAAATAACCATCAGCGAAGTCATAGCCGAAGAGCCTTCGAGCAGTTATTTTCACATTCATTGTTGTTTTAAGACATTATCTCCACAGGCTATTCACTCTTTACTCAATATATGCAGAGTTATTTTAATAATAACATAAACCCTTGGGTGGGTGTTAAGCATGTTACTTTATTAAAGACTGAATATTGTATCTACAATAGATAATTATATTCCACTGAATATATCCACATTTGAGTAAGTTTATATAAACTTGATTTAGTGTAATTTCAGGCATAACCTAAGATTGTTGAGTGCGCAAAAGATTTGATGCTAAAAATATGGCAATTCTTGTTTTAAATACTTGTACAGTCGACACGTGGCTATTTCTGAATTTTGAGCCCATAAAAAGCTCATAAAGGTGACTGAAAGCAGCTCTTTACTTCTGTAATGTGTATTTCTTGTCCTTGAGTGTGGATGTATTTTTAGAGAGGGCTTTTGTTTGTAGAAAAAATGACAGTTATATTTCCCATCTAACGATCACTTTCACAGTAAAGTGGTCCAAGATGAAGAGAAACGAGATCTGACAGAGGAACTGGGACTTTTCTGTTCTGTTGGGTCTACTGTCACATTTACAAGATATACATAGACCTTCTTGAATACTTGATTCTGATTGGTGCATGGCAGATATTGTTGTATAAATCAAGAATATAAATCACGTTGCAACTTGTATAGACCGTGACAGTGATTGTTTTTTTGTAGCATCAATCTGGTTCCCTTGAGAAAAACCCAATGGCATTTTCCATTGGCTTTTGGATTATTGCAGAAAATAAGCCCTGAGAACAACAAAAGTTGGTGATTCTTACATGTTTTGTTCATCATGATAATCTCCACAAATGAATGCAACTTTTATTACCTTTTATTAGAACCTAGATAGATACAATAGCCAGAAGTACAAAGCTAATCGTACGAAAAAAATCACTAGCGTATTTTGTCATAGAATGAAATGTGAAAATATCTTGATCTTGTGTTCACCACAGACCTTAAGTCAGGCATTTAACCAAATCCCATACAAAAAAAGCCAATGACTTCTGGACTCTGACCCAGCAGGACCCAGGATCTGGGTAACACAAAAAGTACCCAAACACTGGTTGTTACGTCTGACCCGGGAGTTGGGTAACACAAAAACTACCCAAACACTGGGTTGTTACGTCTGACCCGGGAGTTGGGTAACACAAAAACTACCCAAACACTGGGTTGTTATGTCTGACCCAGGAGCTGGGTAACACAAAAACTACCCAAACACTGGGTTGTTACGTCTGACCCAGGATCTGGGTAAAACAAAAACTACCCAAACACTGGGTTGTTACGTCTGACCCAGGATCTGGGTAACACAAAAACTACCCAAACACTGGGTTGTTATGTCACCCTGGGTAAAACAAAAACTACCCAAACACTGGTTGTTAGTCTGACCAGGATGGGTAACACAAAAAACTACCCAAACACGGGTTGTTACGTCTGACCCAGGATGGGTAACAAAAACTACCCAAACACTGGGTTGTTACGTCTGACCCAGGATCTGGGTAACACAAAAACTACCCAAACACTGGGTGTTACGTCTGACCCAGGAGGGGTAACACAAAAACTACCCAAACTGGGTGTTACGTCTGACCAACACAAAAACTACCAAACACTGGGTTGTACGTCTGACAGGAGCTGGGTAACAAAAACTACCCAAACACTGGGTTGTTACGTCTGACCCGGGAGGGGTAACACAAAACTACCAAACTGGGTTGATACGTCTGACCCAGGATCACACAAAAACTACCCAAACACTGGGTTGTTACGTCTGACCTGGGTAACACAAAACTACCCAAACACTGGTTGTTATGTCTGACCCGGGAGCTGGGTAAACACAAAAACTACCCAACACTTGATGGGAACACAAAACTACCCAAACAACCCTGGGTAACACAAAAACTGGTTGTTATGTCTGACCCAGGATCTGGGTAAAAAAAACTACCCAAACACTGGTTTTACGTCTGACCCAGGATCTGGGTAACACCAAAAATACCCAAACACTTGGTTGTTTGACCAACAAAACTACCAAACACTGGGTTGTTACTGACCGGGATCTGGGTAACACAAAAACTACCAAACACTTGGTTGTTACGTCTTGGGTAACACAAAAAATACCAAACACTGGGTTGTTACGTCTGACCCGGGATGGGAACACAAAAAACTACCCAAACACTGGGTTTACGTCTGACCCGGGAGCTGGGTCAAAAACTACCAAACATGAGTGGGTAACACAAAAAACTACCCAAACACGGGTTGTTACGTTTGACCCGGGAGCTGGGTAACACAAAAACTACCCAAACACTGGGTTGTTACGTCTGACCCGGGAGCTGGGCAACACAAAAACTACCCAAACACTAGGTTGTTACGGCTGACCCGGGAGCTGGGTAACACAAAAACTACCCAAACACACGTCTGACCCAGAAGCTGGGTAACACAAAAACCTTTTTTACCTGAAACATTTTAGTTGGACGTTTGTCTAACATTTTTTAAAATGTTACAACTTGTTTCAGAACGTTCAGAGAACATTCAAAAGTAACATTCCCATAATGTTTGAAGAATGATAAAATGGAATGTTCCGTTAAACGTTCACAAAAATATTTTAAAAACATAAAATAAACTCAACACAGAAATATCTTTTTCATATCTAAAAGGGAACGTTAGCAAAATGTTAAGAAAATACTTTTGTTAGCTGAGTATATGTTTGCCAACATATCATTTTATTTACTGGTAGGCTATTTTACATTAATTTAGTCAGGTCCTACTTGGCCTATATTCTGGAAAATACCGTAATGAGATTGCGTACTTCAAGAGGGTCCTGTACCAGCCAAATCATTGATAGGAAAGGGAATGCTAACATTTAGCTTTCTCCAGGTATTGTAGAGCTCCTTGGCTTTGATCTCAGGTCAGTTCACTGAAGTTCTCTGTCATATTCTTGGACTAGGCTAGCCCTATTTATCTCCATGATCACTGCCCTTTGTAAAGCTCTTGTGCTTCAGGACATTTTCTGTCAGCTCTGATCTCTCATGTTTGTTCTCTTGAGCACAGACTGTCCTCTTGTAAAATAAGCCATCACTTTCTTAGCTCGTTGGGCAATAAGAGCGTTTCGTATAGCACGAGTGCTTTAAACCACCTGACAGACACGGCACTTAATTTACTATCATTTTCGCACGACAATCCACCTGACGTTCCTCACGGAGCAGCTTGTGTTAAAGCTGGCAGAGATTAGCCACCATTTCCATTCAAAGAACCACGGTCCCACATCACCGTTCTCACTCTAATTCAACTTCCTCATTATTTTAGCGTCTCGAAAAATGAGAAAGAGCGACAGAGAGGGAGATAAGGACAGAGCATGAGGAGAGACAAATGGAGAACAGATTGTTGAAGTTTAATTGAATCCATCAGAGAAATGAAGGGAGCTGGTGGCGCAATTACAATATGAGATTTGCATTTCTCCCATGTTTGTCATGTTTGACAGCGTTCGCTTCCCTGCGTTCGTTTCCAGACAGAAGGATCCACCTGATAACTTCCTGCAAGTGACCCGCGCATCTGAACTTGTCCAATCAGATGGCGGCAAAGCACATGCATTTGCATGTGAAAAAACATAACCACCTCAGGGGATGTTTTGTCCCCCCACAGCTACTAACGACGCCGTTTCCCTGGGTAATTAATTAGTTTCCGAGCAGAAGTGATGCGGCGTGTGGTAATACCAGATGTTTGTTCTATTTACAACTGCATATTTGAAAACGGCTGCAGTCTGTTGGTGTGTTCCTAATTGTGTAATTGCGCCTTTGGCGATAAAGATGGCGAATGCTTCTTTGAACGCCGGCCCCCCCGGAAGGGCCCTTATCGCATTATGAACGTGACGGGGCTCACGTTAAAGCTCATTTATTTGGCCCTGCTGCATTAGCTGCACTAAAGCATGTACACTTTCAAGGTTCAATTGGGAGATGAGAACAGCAATGTTCCGAATGCAATACTAACTTAATAATGCTTATTAATAACTTAAGTATGCACTGTATAGATTGCTGCAGGGATGATGTATTTTTGTACACCAAAAACCAAGAAAAGAGTTTGCATTTTACTTCTGGATCCATCGTCTTGATGGATCTTGATGGATCCAGAAACACACACTAGATGGCTGTGTATGACCGTTGCGCTTGTGTCTTGCGTCTTTTGGAGCGCTTCTCACATGACACGCCTTTCTAAAAACACGATGCTCAAGTTAAAATCAGTTCAACTTTTAAAAGGCATTGCGCTTTTTCCCCATTCCACTGCCCCGCGTCTTGCGTTTTTTTAAAGCAAAAATTTGTTCTGTGTGAATGAGCCCTTATTTTGCATTTTAAGCAAAAATAAAAATCTTTAAAAATATTGTAGCGTTTGGCAGCCATATCTAAGAGGCCAATGTTTGCGTTAGCAACCCTGCTGGAAGATGTCGGAACTACACCATTGTTGGGCGAAAAGCATATTTCTCCAAGTAGCAGTGTAAAGAAGTAAATTTACTTGCAAGTGACATATAAATTGCAAATATTTCTGCATATTATTATAGTAGATGTTTTAGCATGCTTTTAAAGTATGAAATGCATATATTTACTTTCAACGTTTTCTCATTTAAATTGAAATACAACTATGTTTGAGATGAATATCAATGCTAACAGATGGCGCCCTTCAGGTACTATAGAGTCAAAAAGAGATGACTTGAAAGGTGAAATGACTTCCAGTTCATTAGTCACAATTGAAACTGAAGGTTAAATTGAGACCATTGCATTATGACATACAGTCATAACGTTTATACAGTTTATACAGAAAATCTGCATTTGCACACATTCTGCTGAAGTTTCCTGTCCAGCCAGCATTAAATATAGAGGTACTGTAGTGTGCTACATTTCTGAACACATATTCTAATTGGAAAATTTCTGCTTCCTAGACAGTCAAGCTCTGAAAAGCAGAGCGTGGAGCAGACAGAACAGCAGCTGGGCCTTTCGTTTGCCTGAGCGGCCATCTTCCAGTACAGACAAAACCTCGCCAATGCCGTTCAGATGAAATTCGAGCACTTAAATCCCTCTGCAAAGAGCTTCTTTCTTTAATATTTACATTTAAATGCATTCATTCGACAGATAGCGACTCTCTGTTGGGTTCTACAGTCAGAATGTGCAGTGGGTGCAGTTTAACACTGGTAAATTCATGCCTGGCAGAGCTAAAGAGCTAAACGTTTGGGGAATCCAGCAGACTTTGCTATAAAAAGGCAATCTGGGGTTTAACAGTGTTCTTTGTGTCTCATTGTCCTGGATGGAACAGTGAAGTGAGATAAAGAGCACAATGAAGTATCCTGCTAGGTTAGAAGAATGCTAGTCAATAGCACAATGTAAAGGCTATAGTTAATGCGAGAGGAATTGTCATATGGTACTATTTCAAAAGCAATTCATATAGGATCATGGAGAGGAAATAATTAGTAGATCTCATTATAAAGTTTGTGTAAGGTTTATTGCCTGTATATTTCAATCTGTTTCCACACAGAGAAAGTGATTTGAACAGATATGGGTATTGTTGTGTATGTACAGTGTAATAAAAAAAGAGCCTTTCTTTTTAGTTTTTTTTTTTTGCTGCTTTTTTCACTGTAAAGATGTGCTTTGAAGTCAGGGTAAGGGACTAGAGCAAATTTGTCTGATCTTTGTCATTATTGATTGACAGATTGTACAATATGAGTCCAGTCAACAGTCATAATTTGTTGCATTGCATTGCAAAACAAAATTTGTGTGACAGTAGATCAGCTTTTTTTGAAACACTGAAACAAAATGTTTTGTTGCTTTTTTTGTGTGTGTCACTTGCAGTTTTCTAAACTACTGTTTCTCTCATATTCTGGAAATTGATTCATTCTAATGAACTGGTTGATTCAAATTATTCATTTTCAGTGAACCAGTTAAAAAACAGTTCAAAGATTCATTTGAGTCTGCACAGATGCTGGCATTACATTTTTAATGTGGCTTCTTGGTTTTACGATATTATAGAAACTAATTACACAAAATATAATTGAAAAATAAAAAATATATTTTTGCAAAAAATGTATCGATTGGGATTTTTTTTTTGAAAAAGGGCAACATAGGCAGTGTTATTTTAGTATTATTAATATACTTTTATAATTTTATCATTTTAAATATTTTTAAATTATTTTATTTCAGTTTTTATTTAAGAAATATTTTTCTTTTTTTATATTTTATATTTTTATATTTCTATTTAGTTTTTATTAATTTTCATTTCAGTTTTAGATTCAGTTTTGAGTAATTTTAGTACTTTTCAGTAATTTTAGTCATTTAAGTTGACAGGGCAACATTTTAAGTTTTCAATTAATTATAATTTAATTAAAAATTATTTTATTAACAGTTAAATTACCAGAAAAGTCTTTTTAAAAGTTGAAGTTTTATTTTTTGTTAAGGATAATGCTATGTGGTTACTAAGGTATTCTGACCTGTGTGTTATACATTGCTATGTGGTTGCTAGGGTGTTCTTGGTGGTTGCTATGTGAGTTTTAGATGACTTGCACACCCGTAAATCAAAAGCTGGCTAGTGGCCTTGAAACCATTTGACAAGGTAAATGGTTTGCAGTCATGTCATAACTACTTCACACTCTGTGACCCCACAAGCTGCCCCCCCCCCATCTTCACCTTTGACCTCTCATGCATTACCTTTGATGAAAACCTCCAGGCAAGCGTTTCTACAGTGATGAGATTTGAACGGGACTCATGAAATATTCTCATTTAGTCATTTAATGCAATGCACAAACACACATAAACATGTCTGAAAAATAAAACCACCTATAATTTGACAGATATTAAAAACTACATGAAACGGCATTTGCAACCCATGAAATAGATGAAATAATGAAATAAATATGTGTGGCAGGACTTGACTTTTTCAGAAATTGTTTGGATTTATTATTATCATAGCCTTAATAGCATTAACCAGAATTAAATGACTGCATTAACTAAGACTATAAAAAGCCTGCATTACCTAAAACAGTGATTAAATAGCTATTTGGTTTTTAGCTGACATTATTTTCCCTGTCCACAATATGATATCAATGCAAAAAGAGACTTTCAGATGTGGAGCAAATTATAGCTATCATGACATTTTGAAGACAAGGTCAGTCCTTATAAAACTTCCACAATAAGATCATGAGCATGTATTTAAGGCAAGTTACTACAGGTGAACAGGGTAAACATTTTAACTCATATATATCACCATACTTACCTACTGATAAATCACTGTACATTAAAACATTTTTCTATTGCATGTTTTCTAAAATGTTATGTCTAAATATGCAAATTTTGCATTATCTAATGAAATATGCACTAACTTGCATAAATAAATCTGAACATTGGATAAAGCCAGGTTAAAAATTCTTGTTTCATTTTGTTGACATGTTAGAGTTAAATGTTTTTACTGAGGGGATTTTGGATATCTCTTTTTATCACTCCATTAATCAGAAAATACTGTCAACAGCAAGAAAAAATAAATTTTCACCATGTTTTTATGATTTAAATGTAATATATATCAGGCGAATGGTATATGAACAAACCCTTCTGTAAAAATCTTCAGAATATATTTAGGAATAAAACTGTAAATTTTGTTGTATGGAAGTGCTGCTGAAGTGGAGAAAAAAACTTTTAAAGATAAGTATTACAACTCAAATTTACAGATGCAAATAGATCAAGTGTAAATTAACACTTAAATGTGTATTTTAGATGTTTTCTTTCCACTAGCCTGAAATAAGCAATGGAAGCAAAATAGCCCAAAACCTCAAAAATAACCAGTGCATGAAAAATCAATGGTTTTTGCCTGTAGTGTTTACATAAATGGAGTCCATTTTGATCTCGTTTTGACTTTAAAGGAACATCTGCGCATGATTTATGTCTTTAATATCACACTAGTACCTTTTTCAAAAGGCTAGATCTGAAATTGTGGCACATTAGCATCAGTTTCAGGCTGGAGTATTTCACAGATCGAAGGCCCATTGGTCACTATCAATAGACTAATGCTAATGCTTTGCTTAAGAAAGATATATGGGCCACTTTAGCGTTTGTACAGTATGAGATAATGGATCTAGAAATCGAGGAATGGCTCAAAGAAAAGCCGCAGTGCGTAATCAGCGTTCTTCCTCAATACTCATGCGTTTAATCCAAGTTCAGAGAGCCAGCAGGCTTTTGTACTGATTTCCTGAGTAATTAAAATGGGAAAAAGCTCATTTAGCTTTGCTTCTCTCTCTGCTGACAGGGTTGGTCGTGGCCTGGGATTTAAAAGAGAATTTTCTGCTCTTGACGGAGAAGCTTCATGCCCTGCACTGTATCCTGAGATTAAGCCGTTACCGCTTTTCTTTTCTTCGAGGGTTCAGAGTCACACTCTGGCTGCTGGAGATTTATTTATTTCTCAAAGAAGTGAACAAAAACACAATTTTATAGGAAACAAAATCAATTAATGGTTCAGATGAAGGAAATCAACTAACCAAAACCTTCTGAAGGATAAGTTTCATTATAAAGTGACATATAAAATTTCTTCGTGAAGTTAACTAATAAACTATTCCTTTAAAAAATCTAAAATCTTGTGCCCTACTGGGACTAATAAATAATCGTCAACCATTAAAGTTGGTTGAATGGCTGCTGAAACTAAGTGCGACTTAAATCTTGCTAATAATGTACGCAGCGTGAAAGCAAAGGCAAGATGTTAACATATTTTGTGTCGCATAATTACTTCTTCTAAAGATGAAGCTTTAAATTTGTTGGAGTTCAGTCGGGGGGGAAGTTGGAACAGAAGTTGTTTTAGCTCAAAGGGTTTTGACGTGTGGAGCGTGAAGGGAACATTCAGCATGCGTTCAGAGCGTCACGCGTGTTTAATGTACAGCACGGCTCCAATAAATGACTGCAGTTTCTTGTAGAGAATAAAAGTTGCTTGTGTTGATGGATTGAACTGGTTTGCCTGATTATGTTGCATGAAACCATTGTTTATTGGTTATTGTGTGTACATTGGTTGGCTTTGCAATTGTCAAAGTAGTCTTGTTGATCAGAGGTGTGCTGTTGCTTTAAGTTATCAGATGCATTTTCACCTGCTGGATGATAAAACTGGAGAACAATCCCCCAGACGCACACTGAAGGACCCGAGACATATCTGCAGACCAGAAGATCACAGATGAATTTTTCTTTCTTACCATTTCATTATGATGAATCCCATGGAAGCTTGTTTCCGCCATGGAACAAAACAATTTAAAAGATAAATGTGACTTTTTATCTCACAATTCTGACTTTTTTTTCTCGCAATTGCGAGTTTATATCCCTCAATTCTGACTTTTTCTTGCGCTTGTGAGTTTATATCCTGCAATTCTGACTTTTTCTCGTAATTGTGAGTTTATATCCCGCAATTCTGATGTTTTCTCATAATTGCGAGTTTATAATCCCGCAATTCTGACTTTTTCTCACAATTGCAAGTTTATAATCCCGCAATTCTGACTTTTTCTCACAATTGCGAGCTTATATCCTGCAATTCTGAAGTTTTCTCGCAATTGCAAGTTTATATCCAGCAATTCTGACTTTTTCTCGTAATTGTGAGTTTATACCCCGCAATTCTGACTTTTTCTCGCAATTGCGAGTTTATATCCCGCAATTCTGACGTTGTCTCGTAATTGCGATTCATATCCTGCAATGTGACTTTTTCTCCCAATTGCGAGTTTATAATCCCGCAATTCTGACTTTTTCTCGCAATTGCGAGTTTATATCCCGCAATTCTGACTTTTTTCTCATTGCGAGTTTATATCCAGCAATTCTGACTTTTTCTCGCACTTGTGAGTTTATATCCCGCAATTCTGACTTTTTCTCCCAATTGCGAGTTTATAATCCTGCAATTCTGACGTTTTCTCATAATTGCGAGTTTATATCAATTCTGACTTTTTCTCGCACTTGTGTTTATATCCCGTAATTCTGACTTTTCTCCCAATTGCGAGTTTATAATCCTGACTTTTTCTCACAATTGCGAGTTTATATCCCACAATTCTGACTTTTTCTCGCAATTGCAAGTTTATATCCTGCAATTCTAACGTTTTCTCATAATTGCGAGTTCATATCCAGCAATTCTGACTTTTTCTTGCACTTGTGAGTTTATATCCCACAATTCTGAATTTATAGCCCACAATTCTGACTTTTTCTTGCACTTGTGAGTTTATATCCCGCAATTCTGATGTTTTATCGTATTGCTTGTTCATATCTCACAATTCTGACATTATAACTTAAAATTTCAAGTTTATATCTCACAATTCTGACTCACAATTTTTTTCTCAGAATTGCATGAAAAAAAGGTCAGAATTGCGAGATAAAAAGATGCAGTTACCTTTTTTTATTTTTTATTCAGAGGTGGAAACAAGCTTCCATAGAATTATGTTAGAACATCATCCTTCACTTTACAGGCGAATTATAGTGAAATTGTCTTTTTGAATGTGAACACTATAACATAAATGCATCTAAAGTGAACAAGTTCAGTTAACATAATAAGTTAACATACTTTAACAAATGTTAACAAAGAATTAGATCATCAAGCCTTAACTTAAATAGCTAATGATAGATTGTGGCAAAGATTAATTTTAAGAGCACTACTTCTTGAACTATTTAAAACTATTTAAAATTTATTTAACTACCTATTATTATGAATTTATTTTTTCTATGTCAAACAGTATGTTTTTAAGTAGTATAGTGCAGTAGTTCCCAGCCACGTTCCTGGAGGCCCCCCAGCACTGCACATTTTGTATCTCTCCTTTGTCTGACACACCCATTTCAG
Source organism: Culter alburnus (assembly GCA_028476615.1). Lineage (NCBI taxonomy): Eukaryota > Metazoa > Chordata > Actinopteri > Cypriniformes > Xenocyprididae > Culter > Culter alburnus. The sequence continues at coordinate 374,032 of JAOTNS010003687.1, read as the reverse complement.
GTCTCGGAGTCTCAACTAATGAGCTGATAATCTGAATCAGGTGTGTTTGATAAAGGAGACATGGAAAACATGCAGTGTTGGGGGGGCTCCATGAACGTGGTTTGGAACCCCTTGTATAGTGTATAATATTGGCCATTTATTGACCATAATTTTTCATTCTATTTTTTGCATATTTCAGAGCATAATTTTCATGGTTTTATCATGCACACTGGCTTTAGATATGAAAAATAGTATTTATTTAGTGTTGCTACTGTATGTCTTCAGTAAACTTCGGAAGAGAGTAGAAATATGCATGTGCACCACTTGCAGGTTTTGAATTAAAACACAGTCCAGCGCTCTTGTTAATTCTGAATATTTTTACACGGTACTTTGGTAATGCTTTTGGGAAACATGCCGTAGATATGAAGTACGACTGACATGCTTAACGTCTTTTGAATGCGGTAAAATGTGTGCTCGTACTCTACCTGTATGTTTGGTTTTGGTTAAAATTAATCCCTGAATAAAATGCAATTACACTGATTCTGTCTTTACCACAGAATATGGCGATGACCAACAGAGCAGGTCGATCAAAACCCAGAAACACCTTCAGGATTCACAGCAAAGCTGAAAAGCCCAGTTGAAAAGCTGATGGATCCGTCTGCCTGCTCTTGTGTGCCGCTCTCATGCTGTGACTGATGAACACGGTATGGGCTCTTTGGCAAGGCCGTCTCTTTTATCTGCTCTCAGGAAAGGGGTCCGTTCTGCTCGGCTGAACACTCAGACACTTGTGCACTGCAAATGTACAGTGGGATTGACCCGCGCTCTCAGAGGAGCCGCGCTACACCTTTTTTCTTCTCCGCAATGTAGTTTTCCTGAAGCAGCAGCACCATTTTTGGTCCTTTCAGAGTATTTTTGTGTTTGTTTAGTAGTGTGAGGGTTGGATTGGTGGTGTTTTATGTGATGTTTTTTGAAGTACATATCAAGTGCAGTTGTAATTTAAAAGGTCATATCGTGGAAAACAGGATTTTTTTTTTTTTTGCTCTATGCAGTAGACATAATCTAAAATTCACAGTCTGCAAAGAGCATTTACAGAAACTGAGGTCAAAGCAGAACATGACGCTTGTGTTGAGAGGTGCACTGAAGCCCTGACATTATAATTGAAATATAATTAGTGCATTAATCAAGTCAAGTCACCATTTATACAGCACTTTATACAATACAGATTGTTTCAAAGCAGCTTTACAGTAATAAACAGGAAAATAACAGAATCAATGATGCAAGCAGAATTCAGTGAGATTCAGTTCTGTTCAAAAACTGTGTAAAGTTCATTAATTATGAAATGAGTTCAATTAGGCTATAAAGTAGCTCTAGAGCAACAATTGTGTCATTATTCATTTTGAGTCAGTTCAGTGTTGATTCAATCCAGTTCAGTAACAGTGTCAATTTTGCAAAATTTGACAATTATGAAATCAGATTTAATTTACAAAAATGTTATTAGGATATGCTTCAGACTGTGTGTTTCAATTTAATTAAAATTTTTTAAATGTAATTTTTTTTTTGATGAATGAGGTGATAAAAATATGAGGCTGTTGTATTTTTACCAGGTCATTTTATTCACTGGCCCCTAATCACCCATCATTTTGTAAAAGTAATCCTTGAGCTAAGTATTTTTTTGTGAGTAGTGAGTAATGTGAGTAGTGGCTATTTTTTAATGTAATGTGGCACATTTCTTCCATATAGTTACAAACCGGTCTGCTGTGGACTGAGAGCAAATTATATCTGGAATTGGTTTCTGCTGATCCACTCCTGATTAGAGCTTCATAGTGTAATTTCTTCGTCTCAAACAAATGCTCTTAGGGTACGTTTACACGACAACAATGTACTAAAAACAGAAAGGTTTTTTCTTTAGCTTGCTTGTGTAGACAACAATGTCAAAACGATCCCCGTTCACATGGATTTGCAAAAACGACTAAAAACGCTGTATTTTGCTGCCAGGCCAGTAGATGGCGATGTCACTTTGTAAAGAAACACTACCTATAGACTGAATATGTAATATACATTTGCATGACATTACCGTTTTCACAAATTTGCATTTTTCTAGTTTACACAGAGACGATAATGGTATCAATTTCAAAAACGTAAACTTTGAATCCCATTTTCAAATATTTGCATTTTCAGGCGCGTAAATGAACATCGAAAACACATAAAAGCTTCCCATTTTTAGTTAAAACTGTGTCGTGTAAAACCTTTTAGGGGTTTCCATCATGGGATCATTTTATCAATTTAATTTTAATTTGTTTTCTTTTAATTCATTTTTATTTTAATAGAATTTTATGAATTAAACACTTCATAACAAATTGAAAACCTGTAAAACATGAAAGTGTTATGCAGTTATTTAAGACATTTCTCCTGATATAGAACCTTTTTGGCATAAAGCTTTCTTTAAAAATGAGTCAATGAGTTTTTTTCTAAGAGTGAGATGTTTTCAAATGAGTCTCCCACTTGATTTGTTAGTCATAAAATGATATTTCTGTGTTGATGAGTTCTCTCTGTTGGGGTCAAAGCCTTCAATTCAGCAACTACAGAAAACCAATTTAATTAAGGTGAATATATCAGCGCGCTGAGTGGAAAATCAAAGCCGCATCTCGGCGAATTTAAACTGTGAATTGAATTGCGGCGCATCTTCTGAATTTGAATAGAAGTGCTGCGCAGACGAGATCTCCAGATAGCGAATCTCTTTCTTTGTGAAGTGGAGCTCTACTTATAGTGCAGATATCATGTTGTTCTGTCAGAGATTTCCCCGAGGAGAGACAGAGAGAGAGATACAGTGAGACCGGCCGTGGTTCGGTCCCTAGATCAGGCTGACAATTGAAAAGCTCCACACGGAGCCTGAAGAACTCCGACTGACACCATCATTTAGTGTCTCTCCTCAGGACTGACCTTCATCTGGATGAAAAGACCTCGTGAACCCTCTGGCGGCCCTCCAAATCCAACATACGGCCCACGATCCTGTGCGGGAGCAAGCGGGTCTTCCAGACAAACACACTGAAGTATTTGTGCCCCTGTTGTTGTTGTTCTAAACATAAATGCTTTTATTTTATGAATAATATTACTAATATAAATTAATATAAAAGATATTTATATCTTTGCATGATGACACTGCCATTCAAAAATTTGGGGTTAAATGTTTTCAAAAGTCTCTTCTGCTCACCAAGGCATTTATTTGATTAAAAAATACAGTAAAATTGTGAAATATTTTTACAATTTAAAATATCAGTTTTCTTACGTGAATATATTGTAAAATGTAATTTATTCCTTTGATCAAAGCTGAATTTTCAGCATCATTACTCCAGCCTTCAGAAATCATTCTAATATGATGATTTACTGCTCAAGAAACATTTCTGATTATTATCAATGTTGAAAACAGTTGTGCTGCTTCATATTTTTGTGGAAACCGTGATATATTTTATTTTCTGGATTCTTTGATGTGTAAAACTACAACACCCAAAATTCACTAGGTATGTCGCTGTCCAAGGCCACTCCCACCAGTCTGTTATGGATACGCTTACCAGACTCAAATACCGCCTTGCTTTAGTAGGAAATACTTCTTAGCAAACTTTTAGTCATACGATCCATTTACATGACACTGTTTTTAACTGAAAATGGAAAACTTGGTTCCATTAGAAACTCTTCTAAATTAGCATAACAAAACACTAATTACTGCTAAATCTCCCTTACCATTAATCTTGTGCAAAAAACATTATATAACACTTAATTTTAGCATTTACTCTCCTTTTCAAGTGCCATGGGCAAAGCATGATGGGAAATATAAATCCCAGCCCAATTTCATTTAACTTAAGTTCGTCTAAATTAAAAGTTCATACAACTCAAAACAATGAAACACGTTTACACGTCATCAGATTGTATTTTACATTAACAGAACTTAAAATTAAATACATTTTGATTAACTGAAAATGTTAAACTGTGACAAGTCATGATAGTATATCGAATCAATAGGCATAATTTGTGTGTCATCCAAGCTCAATAAAATAACAATTACAAGTAAAAAGTCTAACAGCATTTCAGAACTTGATTTTTTATTTCACAACTATATATATATATATATATATATATATAAAAGTAATGACTAAAGGTCCCCTGAATTAGTTTTTAGAGTGCATGTAAACTACAAAAACGTGAAAGCGGTTACGTCATTCCCATGCGCATTACATGTTCAGTCTATAGGCACTGAATATGTTTCTTTACAAACTGGCATCGCCATCTACTGGCCTGACAGCAGAATACAGCATTTTTAGTCGTTTTCACAGATCTGTGTGAACGGGGATCGTTTTGACAACGTTGTCATCTGTAAGTGAAAAATGCAAAGGAAAAACTTTTCTGTTTTAGTACATCGTTGTCATGTAAATTTAGTCATAGGGGCTATTTACACAGCACCGCTTTCAACTAAAAACAGAAAACTTTTTTACGTTTTTGCCCGTTCATTTACACAACAATAGTGTTTTTGAGCCCTGAAAAAGCAAACTATTGAAAACGATGATGTCATGCACATGCATATTATACAAACTGACATCGCCATCTACTGGCCTGGCAGCAGAATACAGCATTTTTAGTTGTTTTTTGCAGACAACGTTGTCGTATGTACACGAAAAATGCAAAGGAAAAATATTGTCATGTAAACGTACCTATAATGTGTGGCGATGGTGCAAGAATTCAAAGGGTAAATGTTTGAACCATACTCAGCCAAACACTGAAGTCTATTCCAGAAAAGATCTGCAGCCTGGTCTTGTAAACAGCACTGACCTTTAGCTGATCTGAGGGAAAGTATGTCCTGAAAATGTCCTTTTAGCCTCATGAAACTGTATTTGATTGGTAAAGATCGTTTCAGCGGTCTGTGTGGAAATGGTCAGTTCTGCAAGCTGATGGATGTAAAACATGATTTGTCATGACAGGCCTGTTCATTTTGGCTGACTGCAGGATGTCTTACTGTAACGATGGGCTTTCCATTTACGGTATGTTTATTAGCGTGAGGTCGTTTTGAGTTGACCAAAGTATGTTCTATTTTTATTTACAGAGGGAAGCGGAAGGCTTGAACGCAGTGCTGTTTATTCACGCTGTAATCGGCCCACTCTATAACTGCTGAAGTGTCTCCCAAGGGTCTCGAAAAGCATTTTTTGTAGCTTTGTATTATTGTCCTCAGTGGAGCTGTTGTTTTTTAATTTAATCAGCATTGAAAAGAACCCAAAAGGGATGAATGAGGGGAAAATACAGCCAAGGCAAGAGCTTCAGGAATATATGAAGGAAAAAAAAACTACTAAACCTGCAGGGAAAACGTTCTCTCTTGCTTTTTCCCAGCATGCCGTATCCAGCTAATCCCTGAGGTTGGAATCGTTGTCAGTTTAAGCCGGTGGAGTCTGAATCTGTTCTCACTACCCGTTTAAATCTGCATGATAATTCATTCATTTCCTCACTTTTACCCAATAATCATATGCTGTATATTTGATAATAAGTGATTTTACGCTAAAAAAATAATCTGCCATTTGTGTCAGAAAAATCTATTTAATATATGGGGAAAACAAGTTTATTTTTCAGACCCCATTGGAAGACATTTTGTAACACTTTACTCAAAGCCTTTATATATAATGCTTCATAAAAGTGTTTAATGCATTAATTATGCCTTGTTTAGATATTTGTACTGGAAAACCAGAAAAAAAATACAGAGGAAGAAAATCTCTTTTTTTTAGTAGTGAAGCTTGCCTTTGAAAACATTGTTAATTGCTGGAGTTTATGTTGCTGTGCTTAATTCACAGCAGCTCATATTCAAAATACATCAAAACAAAGCTTGGAAATCAAGGTCTTAAGCTTGCAAACACTGCTTGAAAGGACTGTGTTTATTTGAAAACTGTTTATTTAAGCAGTATTTAGTCTGGAAAGTCACCATAAACTAATTATTCAGCTCTTCAGTTGGCATGTAACCTCTGGATCTGCACGAACGTCTCGCCTCTTATTCTTGCTGTGGCTTATGGAAATTCATGAATTCATGCGCCGGTTTGCACAGATCAGAAATGCGCAGGCACATTCTATCATTTGACCTAGTCAGACTTGTTCTGTTTGCAGAACAAAAAGTGCAGCAGTTTTACTGTAAACACAGACACACGAGCGTCTGCATTATATTTACAGTCAGAGGACAGACAGAATAGAGATATCAAGACAGGTGCGGATATAGAGCACATGCCTTCCAGAAGTAAAGATCCCAATCACTTTCTCTACAGAGAACTGATAACAACATATATTTGGGATGTGCTGACCTCTTACAAGATCCTGACAATATTGATGAACCAATTTTTGGTCAAGATCTATGCAAGAGGTGAGCACTATTTGAGTGTGAGCAAAAACACGTTATTTTTGTGTGTGTCCCTTTAAATGCAAATGAGCTGCTGCTCCCAGCCCACTTTCCAGAAGAGGGCGGAGCTTTAACAGCTTGTGCTTCAGTTGCTCAACAACAACAAAGCTGGAGAATCTCACGCAGCAAAAATGAGGATTGTCAGTAACGGTGTTCAGCCTTACATTGTTCAAACCGGAGTCGACACTGATGGAGAGACTCAGGAAGAGAAGTTACAACTTTTAGAATGAAACTGGATGTTTCTGAATGGTTAGTGGATAAATTTATGTAGCTGCTGTGGAGTTGATTTAACTCAAAACAGTTACTAGGTTGTCCTTTTTCACATTTTCTGGGTTGGTAGATGCACTGGGGACCCAATTATAGCACTTAAACATGGAAAAATTTTCATTTTTTTAATGATATGTCCCCTTCAAGTGATTGTTTTTATGCATACAACACCTGGATGAACTACTACTTTTGCCAAACTACAGTAGAGCTTCACAAATAAACTTTATCACACAATGAAATGTATTTGCAGTAGTATGCACTATGTTCTGTATGTGTATTCTGTGCAGTATACAGTAAGTAGTATGCTATTATTCCAGTGTAAGAGAGATACTGAGAAACAATCACAGAGAGTATCCATCTCTTAAGTAATCATCTGCTGCTGATAGACTTCCATTCTGTTCGCCTCAAACTCTGAAGGGTCAGAGGTCACGGGCGGCCACATTAAAGGGGGTTAAGTGCTTCCCTCAAGGGTGGAAAAGTGGAGCATAATAGTTTTGATCTTCCTGCTACCACTCTGATTGTATGGCAGGGCATCTCTCCAGGCCGTGTCCCATTTCTTTGGTCACTCAGGACAGAATGTGCATGTTAGAGATTCATCATAGGATAAGAGACAGAGATAAGAGGCTCTAAATAACTATTTCACTCTGTTTGAACTCTGTACACTTACTAAGCATTTCTCCACCACGGCTCACTGCTTTAGGAAGGAAGGTGATCTGATTCTGGGCCGAGGGAGACTCTAGAGACATCTGCTGTCACACAGCCGCCTGCTTGCTTGTTAGTCCGTTCAAAAGGACCTTCAACAATTGGCGTTTCTCACCCGCAAACACATGCAAACTCGCACACAATGTGATTTAGAACTAAATTAGATTATTGTAATTGTGTCAGGGTGAAAAAGGAGACACGGATAATAGTCGGAAACCTTAAACAGCAGGTCTTTTATGGTTCATGGTTTGCAGCAGGATTGTTTGCCACTCAGAATTGAATAGAGAATTACTAACATAATGAAATTATTTATATTTAATAAAACAGGTCCCTTCCCATCTCATATATTGAAAGCAAAACTCAGAATTTTGCTCAAAACCTGCATTGCAGTGGCCTTTTAAAGGGGTCCTATTGTGCTTTTTTCCATGTTTCCATGTTTCAATGTTTGATTTCAAGGACATTTTAATGGAAGCCGCCATAAAATAAAAATAAAAAAGGTAATTATGACTCAGAATTCAGAGTTGCATGATATAAACTCGCGATTGATTATCCAATTCCGACTTTATAACACACAATTCCGACTTTATATCACACAATTCGACTTTATATCTTTCCGACTTTATAACACACAATTTCACATTTATATCACACAATTCCGATTCACACAATTCCGACTTTATATATTTTATACACACAATTCCGATTTATATTCACAATTCCAACGCAATTCCGATTATACAATTCCGACTTTATATCACACAATTCCGACTTTATATCTCACAATTCCGACTTTATAACACACAATTCCGACTTTATATCACACAATTCGACTTTATATCACACAATTACGACTTTATATCACACAATTCCGACTTTATATATTCGACAATTCCGACTTTATATCACACAATTCGGACTTATATCACACAATTCGGACAATTCGGACTTTATATCACACACTTTATATCAATTCGACTTTATATCTCGCAATTCCGACTTTATAACACGCGACTTTATATCACACAATTCGGACTTTATATCTCGCAATTCGACTTTATATCACACAATTCGGATTTATCTCACAATTCCGACTTTTAACTCGCAATATCACACAATTCGGACTTTATATCTCGCAATTCCGACTTTATAACACGCAATTCTGACCTTATATCTCACAATTCGGACTTTATATCATACAATTCGGACTTTATATCACACAATTCGGACTTTATATCACACAATTCAGACTTTATATCTCGCAATTCCGACTTTATAACACGCAATTCTGACTTTATATCACACAATTCGGACTTTATATCTCACAATTCCGACTTTATAACATGCAATATATAAACTTGCAATTGATATAACTCACAATTCTGACTTTATATCACACAATTCTGGCTTTATATCACGCAGTTCTGACCTGACTTTATATCTTGCGATTACAACTTTCTTTGGCGTGTAATGTTGCTGTTTGAGCATGAAAAATGTTTCCAAAGTATTCTCTATATATCAGCGTCACTGTTTCTGAACTCCCTGAGACACCTCCATTGTAGTCTTGAGCTTTCTTCCAGGAACGAACACGTCACAATATTCCTCATTAAAATAATTCATATGCAGAATAAAGGGGCGGGGCCTGGTTGAGTTAGTTAGTAGTGTGTTGAAACTCGCGGTTATGGTAAGGGACGGGACATTTCCCAAACACACTCGAAGCGCTTGACCAATCACAACACACTGCTCCTGGACCAATCAGAGCACATTGTGCTTTTCAGAAGGAGGGGCTTCATAGAGACAGGAACTAAACAGAGCATTACTGACAGACTGGGAAGAGAGGAGCTGCGACAATGGAGAATATGAGGAAAATAATGTGTTTTTGAACATTCAAGCATGAAAACCTGTTCTAGCAGAGCCAAAAAAAAAACAAAATTAAGTCTTTGTAAAATACACATCAGGTGCAAAACGGGCTGTTAGTTCAACACTATATATAACAGCAGAATGTGTTGCTTTAGTCCATGAAACCAGTGAATGTCTCAGCATCCACAGCAGAACGGTGCTGTCAGACGGTGACAGCGGTTCTTTGTGGAAAAAGAGATGTGAAACACACAGCTGCCGGCGCAACAAACTACAGGTGAGACGGTGGGAACGAGTCACTCGACGGTCAGATGCGGCTGTAGTTTATCCGCTGAGACGTTTAGTGTCAGTTCACAGAGAGTTCGGCCTATTGTTTGGGGGTTTTGTGAGTGTGTGTGTGTTTACTGGGTGAAATGAATGAAAAAGAGATTAATAAACATGTCCTCTTCTGTATAGAGAACTAACAATGATTCACCACATCAAAGGGACGCTGGGGATGTGTGTGTGTGAATGGTGTGAGGACATGTTTCTGCGGTTGTTGTGCACAAGCGTTTTGTCTGCATCTATATGCACCTGGGTCACGCAAACCCTCTGCAACCCCTCATCAGTATGTGCATCTCGCTGTCTTTCTCCCTCTCAATGCTAATAGGAGCTGCTTGCCGCATTGTCCTCAAATGGCTGGTCTGAACCTCCGTACGAGAGGTGAGAATCTCCAGGGATCTCACGATGAGGGAATGTCACAATAGCAAGCGTTATTGTGATCTCGCTTATGTTTTGTGATGCCTCTTTCATATGCAACTCTTGCCGCTTGCAGTTTGGATGTTCGAGATGCAGCTCACATACAGTATTTAAATGCCGTAGTGCTGCAAAAACTGAAGTGAATTGGATTGGATGGAGCGTGTCGATTCTGCAAAAAAATGATTTTCTTACTCAATATTTTTAAGACTTAAAATAGTCGTGTTTTCTGGAAAAATGTATCAAAATGAAGTGAGTTTATGCTTAAAGAGGAACTCACTTAATTTGGATATATTTTAAATATTTGTGTTGTTATATATATTGTAACTTTTATAATAATTACAATGCAATTATTAAATACATAAATACAAAATACAATAATTTAGAAAATCATAAAAAAAAATCATTTTTAATTTATAAATAAGAATATTTATTTGTAATACTGTACATTATAATGTTGTGATGCCTAAATTCACTTGTAAAATGACTGATTGATTTAGAATTTTATTTATTTAGGCAAAATGATGTCAATAATATACATTTTATTTCATCAAAATAGTATATTTTAATATTGGCCATTAATGTGCTATTGCCATAAAATTGACATTTTTCTTGACTCTTGCTATCTTGGATTCATTTTTTTTTCGCAGTAGGCAGCTTTTTGAGCAGCCAATGCTCTGTAGTTAGTTTTGTGTTGTGTGAAATGTGTGTAAAGCGATTCCCTGGTTGCGTGGCATTACAGTGCAGTATGAGAAGTTTCTGCTTCAGAAATCAGGAGCTCTTCTGTGAAGGTCAAGCTTTGAGGTTTTCTCAGTGTTCATCTCGATCTGATCTCCTTCTTCTAATCCTGCTTTCTGCCCTTTCCAGTGATGATCTGTGTCTGTGTCTCCGTTTGCCTCCTTGCTCTCTTTCATGGTGTTGCTATTGGAAATGCAGAGCTTCAGACTGTAAATGAGCGCTGCAGTCTGACAGCTGTGCCGGTTTAATCAGGTATTCTATTGGAAACGCAGTCGCTGTGACAACTCTGTCAGTGTGGCGATGCTTGTTAAAGACCCTGCGGCTCGGAGCGTCTCCGTTTGTCTCGCCCTGAGAAACACTGCACAGCCTCCCTGCATAGCAGACTGAGCCGTGTAGTTACACACGTACCATGATACGCCCTAAGTGTTTGTCCTTTTTCACGAGTTTGTCAGACGAGATCTTTTTCACACACCCACCATTTTTTCTCAAAGCTAAAGATAAAACTTGTTTTCACGTTTACTTCCAGGAGAGAGTAGAACACATTTGCTTACTGATTAAGAGGAATATGGCAGCTTAGCTTTAGCATATACTGTGAGGCAGTTTTATTATTGTTTTATTAAAGACCCCCTGTGGTGAAAATCAATTTTTAATGTGGTTTATATGTTGTGTTTTTAATATGCTTCAAGACAAACCATGTGCAAATTCATCAGTCAACATCATTACTGAGTATTTTCTCAGTTAGGCCTACTGTATCTCTCAACTCATATGTTTTTCCTTAAATATCCAAAACAGAAGCAATAGTGTTAATTGTTGACACTCTGAGTATTTTGACTGCAGGCTTTGGCTGCAGATTGAGACGTTTGTTGAGATCTTGTTGAGACTTGGGTGTTTTATTTAGGAGAAACATCTGAGAGGTAGGACACTTCTGCTAAAGTCTCCATTTGCTCTACATTTATTCTCATTGATGTCTAAGAGAAACTATTGAGATATTATGGAAAATACAAAGTTCTGTCATGAAACTCTAGATAGGCTGATAGGTTCTTGACTCAATCTGCTAGCAATCACATCATTCTCTATAGGGCACAGCTGATTGGTTCCTGCTGTATCAGTAGCCAATGTGCTCGCTGCTCAACCTTCAAATACTTGGTCAGCATTTGCTGCAGCAGTTGCAGTGCGCTTTCAGAAACCCTCCGCAGCAGCAATAACCAACAGCAGCAGCAATAACTAACAGCAGTAGCAATAACCAACGGCAGCAATAACTAACAGCATCAGCAATAACTAACAGCAATATCTACAGGCAGCAGCTGCAATAACCAACAGCATCAGCAATAACCAACAGCAGCAGCAATAACTAACAGCAATATCTACAGGCAGCAGCTGCAATAACTAACAGCAGCAGCAATAACCAACAGCATCAGCAATAACCAACAGCAGCACTAACCAGCAGCGCAATAACCAACAGCAGCGACAATAACCACAGCAGCAGCAGCATAAACAGCATACTACAGGCAAGCAGCAATAACTAACAGTAGCAGCAATAACCAACAGCAAGATCTACCGGCAGCAGCACCAATGCAGCAGCGCAGCATACACATAACCAACTCAGCCGCTCAGCATCAGCAATATCTACAGGCAGCATCAGCAGCAATAACCAAGCATCATCCACATCCCAGCAGCACAATAACCACCAGTAGCAAGCAATACCAACAGCAGCACATAACCACAGCAATCATCAGCAGCAGCAATAACCACCAGTAGCAGCACAGCAGCACAGCAATATAACAACAACAATATACAGGCAATCAGCAACAATAACTAACAATAACAGCAATAACCACAGCAGCAGCAATAACAGCAGCGCAGCATCAACAATAACCAACAGCAGCGCAATACCACAGCAATCATCAGCAGCAATAACCAAGCATCAACAATAACCAACAGCATCAACAATAACCAACAGCATCAGCAATAACCAACAGCAGCAGCAATAACCAACAGCAGCAGCAATAACCACACAGCATCAGCATATGCAACAGCAGCAGGAAAAACCAACAGCAGGAGCAATAACCAACAGCAGCAGCAATACCCAACAGCAGCAGCAATAACCAGCAGCAGCAGCAGCAGCAATATCCAACAGCAGCAGCAATAACCACAACCACATCATATCTTCATATCTCTGACTTTTGAATACATATTTTGGAATCTTGGCAAATCTGAGCACAGTTTGAGACATTATTGAGATCTCTTCTGATTACTAGGATCTTTCTGTACTTCAGAAAAGTCTTTCACTTTTCATTTATTATCATTGACACCAAGACACTATTGAGATATTAAAGAGATCTCATTTGTGATTTCTCCGTCCTACAGGGGTGAGAACCATTGCCTGCTGCATGAGATGAATATGGCCACTTCTGTGTCATATAGCACAAGTTATTATGCCTCTTCCATAGACGTCAAGCATTATGTATGAATTTCTGGAGAGCAGGGCGTTAAGTAGCCATTAGCTCCTGGATGAACCCGATTCTGAGTCGCAGCGCTTCTTTCTATGACTCTAAATAAACTGAACTTCCCACTGGAATCATCACGGGTGGCTTCAAGACTGACAGACTGGAAATGGGATTTTGCTAGCGAGCAGATGAATCTCTAAATGGGGAAGGCAGGAGGGATATTTGGCCATTTACCTCATAAAGATTTCATTTGACAACCCTTCAACCTCCACCCACTGCTGCAATATCTGCGTGAGCGTGTGTGTGTGGGTTACTGAGTAAATCAGATGTCAATCTAGCTTGTTAGTCTAGTTTGGTGTCTTGAGTGGGTCTTCCAGGTAGAGAACACCTACACGACAAAGTTTCATGTGTGGGTGAGTGTGAATTAGACAGCTGTAAGGTGCCACGGACCAGTCGCGAATCTGTGACAGCAAAATGAATATCACTAGAAATGGTGAAAATATATTCCCACATTTATTCCCAGAAGGTGCGATTTTCGTTCGGAGCAAAACACAGCTTGTCGCAAATAATGTGTCTCCGGACGGACAGAACATTGACAGTCTTTTGTCTCTAATGAATGTGATTTGGTGTGTTTGGTAATGTGTGTTTTGACTAGTGCTGAGATTCAAAGTTTTTGATCTGCTCATGAATCTCTGAGGGCATTAGGTAAATTTGTGTTTCACAGACATACTTTGTGATTTAAATCTGAATCAAACACATTTTTTTTTCATGCAGTCTCTGTAAAGAGAAAATTACCTATTTTTGCCATCTGTGACATCTAATCCTGTCCAGATAGGAGTGTCTGTGATTGCGGTATATTAATGAACCGGAGGCAATATCTACAGCAATTTTTAGCATTTCCTTCCTGACTTGCAAAATATAGTGAGGTCATGTCAGGGTTATTGTAAGCTACTAAAGCTAAAACCATTTAAAAAATATTACTTATATTAATATATATTAATTTTTAAAGTAAAATATTATATAATTAAAAATGATAAATTAAAAATAATTGTTTATTAAAGCAAAATTACTATTTATTTCTGCGATAACTTGATGCCACTCATACGCAGTGTTAATAATGTAGCAGACTACTAGCTCACTTACTATTTTATAAAGCAGGCATTATACCATCTATACTGCACAGTATATAGTAACTAATAAGTCAGTGTTACATTACGAACATAACCACACATTATTTTTAAAGACAAACTCAGCATTGTGCAGTGTATACTGTGCATTATGCGTGTATATATCCTAAAGCATTAAACTGATGATCAGATTTGTTATGCTGTACTGGTTTAAGTGAGGTAGAACCTTCTTGATTTCTAAAATAGTCCCATGGCCATGTTGTTGGTGTTTGCTGGCGAAGCTGGACTCAGCGTAGCGTGGCGCTAAAATAAGCCCCTGACCCTGTGACATCAGTTCCTTTCAGCGTTTTCTTCTGCTCATAGTGCTGTTAGCGCCCGCAGAGAATGTGTTCATGAATAATTTAGCGGTCCTTCATAAGGGGGCCTCAAATTGGGTCTTTCTTAGAGACGAGACTGACGAACCTTGACAGAGAATGTTGTCGAATTTACTGGAATATTTGCATTTCTTATATTTGTTTCCTAATATACAGTAAAATGCAGTGAACATTCTGTCTGATTATGATGTGTGCTTTTATTACCGCCTCTATGATGTCATAGTTGCAGTGTGGGCGGGGAGAGAGATGGAAAGGGAATGAAACGGTCACAGGCAGGATGCCAGTAGGAGTGAGCATGAAAAACAAGCCTGTCTGTTCACTGACATTGTTATGCAAGATTCAGTCACTCCACAGAATATGACATCAAATATTTCAAATACTCTAGTTAGACCCTGGTGGTCGACACTGTAACTACACCAGTATCCTGCCAAAAACATCTTTCTTTATTGACGACCATTCAAAAATACAGTAGCTGTGTGTTTTATTGGAATTTTACATTTATATATAATTATTTAATGTATTTAGGTATCTAATTATAGTTTTATTTTATTGAATGTTATGAAGCGATGCAAGTGCAAACATAATTTACCTCTTTATTTACAAAATAATATTATCCAAAGCGTGTTCATGGAACAACATGCCGTCTTTAGTCAACACAACACACATGCGTTGTAGTGCTCCCCCTACTGGATTGCAGGTTAATGTTTTGTAAATAAAGTGGTAAATTATTATTATTATTTTTTTTTGTTGCAAAAAAGCACTTATTTCAATGCCCAGAAAGCTGCTAAAGACATATTTAAAACGGTTCATGTGACTACAGTGGTTCAGCCTTAATGTTATGAAGTGACGAGAATACTTTTTGTGCACCAAAAAACAAAATAACAACTTTATTCAACAATTCTAGTGATGGGCGATATCAAAACACTGCTTCATGAATCTTTGAAGATTTACGAATCTTTTTTCTTTCAAATCAGTGGTTCAGACCGCCAATCAAACTGCCCAACTGTCTCATGATTTCAGTAAACGAGGCTTCGTTACGTCATAAGTGTTTTGAAACGTTTCGAAATTTCAATGGTTCAGGTGACTTTGGCAGTTTGATATGTGCTTCATAACATTAAGGTTGAACCACTGTAGTCACTTGAACTATTTTTGTTTTTAGTAGCTTTCTGGGCATCTGATAAATTAACTTGCTGGCAATGGAGGCCTCACTGAGCCATCGGATTTTATCAAAAAGGTCTTAATTTGTGTTCTGAAGAAGAACAAAGGTCTTATGGGTGTGGAACGACATGAGGGTGAGTAATTAATGACAGAATTTTCATTTTTGGGTGAACTAACACTTTAATAAAAACTATGATGTGCATAACACTGGATCAGACATTATAAAAAGCGACCCTTGGGGTCAAAAGAGGATGGGATTCACTGTTCCTGGTCATGCCAAGCCATTTTCATCACTTGATTCTCATTTACACTCATATTTTCTTGTTATTTTCCCAAGCTTATCTTCAAAGGGCACCAAACACTTTATATGAGAAAGACAGGCCGAAGAAACGCTGTCTGGTAAATCAAATAAATTAGCTATTTATAAGAGCGTTAGTAGAAGAATCAAAGCTTTCGCGGGGCGTGTATCACAGCAGCTGACGGTACGTGTTTCTGAAACAGAGTTCAGCAGCATTGAATAATTTACGATATTTGTTTTTGCTTAGTCATGCTTCGGATAAGAGTGTGTTTCTGCTGCTAATCTCACAAAACAAGCTCCTGTTACCTCACAAACCTCATCTGCTTTCTTTTAGACATTGATGAATGCTTTTCCAGCGCTCTGAAACATTTTGCTTGGCTTCTGTCACTCATTCAGTTTGGGTCTTATTGTGTTGTTTTTGTTGTCCTGTCTGTCTTTTATTTTAACTTATGTGTTTAGCACTTTTTATTACTGTCTTTGCACCCCCTAATGTTGACTGTGATCAATGAGTTAATATATCTGGAGAGCTCTAACCGTAAGCATTCCCATTTGTTCCAAAGACAGTGTCTGGCTAGAGAATGCAGCGCTGGAATTTAACCTGGATGCAACTGGCATTGAGATGCATGGGAATGATAACAGATAATATGGACTCATTGACTTTTTAGACATAAACTTTGTCTGTTGTTGTTTATTATACTGTATGAGTCTTGTTTCACAGGCCATGTTCAGAACAACATACTAAAGTATGTGATTTTTCTGCATACTGTAGATGGAATGGCCACTACATTTCCACAGTCTTCACAATGCAATGCATTCAACTTCACCTTCCAGTTCCGTTGTGACGGATGAAGTACCTTAGACATGATGTTTAATGTATTTATATTTAATTGGACTGCCAAGAGTTTTAACACACAATTTGATTCAAAATGCAAAATAAACAGTTTTATATCTGACATAACTGAAAGCCTCTTGTTAAATAAACATGCATGAAATGAGTTCATATGACAGCAATGTAGCTTTACTGCTGCAGCTAATGATGCATGAAATACTGCCGGTGTGCATGGATGCTTTTCTTATTCTATCTATCTATCTATCTGTCCATTCCATAAATCTGGATCTGGGGTGGTGGCATTTTTCCAGTCGTCCATCCATCCATCCATCCATCCCATCTGGCAGCATCCAATCCAATCCATCCACATCCATCCATCAAGCATCCATCATCCATCCATCCATCATCCATCCATCCATAAAATCTGGCATCCATCATCCATCCATGCATCCATCCAATCCATCCAGGGGCCCAGGCAGCATCCATCCATCCATCCATCCATCCAGCTGGCATTTCAAATCCATCCATCCATCCATCTCATGTGGACAGATATATAATGCGCTCTTGCAGAATGGCCTCTGATACTGTAATCTACTGAATTATGATATTTTTAAAATGATAATTAATGCTGATTTTGTATTGGAACACTATAAACTAGTGCGGTGTGGCTTTCTTTTTGAATACCGTTGTGTACAAAATACCCAGCTCTGAGCAAAACCAAGTGGCTGATGAAATAAAGGTTAACACTGCTCCAGACTTTATTACATTGTTTCTTTTTGGTGACAAGAGTAATTGATCAAACCCAGGATTAAAATCATTGTATTCAGGGACAGGGAGGTCTCCATTCCCTTTCATTAGATTTGAGTGAGCGGTTCATACTCGGTTTGTTTATTGAATCTGCTGCTGAATTCATTTGGTTCAGACCTTGGTGCAATAAAACCCAAATTATATCCCTGAGGGAAATGTTTTAAGGATATTTAATCAAGACAGGATCCGAATTAATTTTCAGTGACTCCCAGGAAGCTTTGCCTGAACTCAATTTGAGTGCTTCTCAGACCTTGAAATGATTGTCAATGGAGAATCATTATTAGGCAAACATTTAGTCCAGATCATTGTTAAATCCTGTTTAGTCTGGGAAGGTTTAACTTAAACTGAATCTTGAGTTTGTTATTAACAGTGTTTGTGACCCTAATTATTTGTGCTATGGATCATGTGACTTGTTGAGGAGAACAACTATAGTGTACCTCAGGGATGACGTGTTTTTGTAGGCCAACCCAGAAGTTAGCGGCGCACGGGTTCCCTCGAATGAAAGCCTATGCATTTTTCCCAAGACTTTTGGAAAATCGCAAAAAATAAGCTCTGTGTTTAACAAAGGGTTTGACACTTACACGTTTTGTCTATCATGATAATCTTTACAAGTTAACACAACATTTATACATTTTGAAGCCTAAATAAAGTTGTCAGATATAAAAAGCTAACAGTAGGCTATAAACGGACTACAGCACACCATCAATGTCACCACCACCAAGCTTCCTCAAACTCTATTTAAAAACATGCTCACTGATTTTGGATTGCGCTGTGTATGAATACTTATCCACTTTTTCATGAGAAATACTGTCTAAATGTCCTGTTTGTCATGATGACGTCTAAAGTCCCCGCCAAAGTCCCTTTTAGCAACTTGTTAGCCACCGCCGTTTTTAATACACAATAAAGGTTTAAAAAAATCACAAGCGGGTTATAACTAGTGTGTTTTATGTCATAGATCAAAACGTGAAAGAGGCTTTGTTAACCACAGACCTTATTTCAGGCGATTTAGCAAAAAAACATTCAGTAAACACATTGACTTCGGGGCGATGGAACCGAAGCCCTAAAATGCTAACTCGCTTCCAGGTTTTGCCTACAAAAACACTGAGCTACTCTATTACTTTTCTAAGCACAAAAGTGTTACACAAAAAAACACAGTGCTTTGCTTTTGTGTCAATGAAACACCACACAATGCAAACACTAAACGTTTAGTCAATCATTAGTCTCCTGATTGTGGTATTATATTCTGGCTAATTATCTGTGAAGATTAATTTCATCCTCTTGAGCTGCTTAAAAACTGAATGTGTTCATTTCACAGGAATATGAAGGTTCTGATTTGAATGTCTAACTGAGCTGCCGTCTGCTTCCAGAATGACACAAACCGCTGTGAGGATTTTGCCGTACGTGAGGAGCGCTCCGGACTGTCCGTCCAGTCTCACGCAATGCTGAGCATGTAAAGAACCAGACCGAGGTAAGGACACCTTTATTAAAATGGTTCTCAACTGGTTTCTGCTAAAGGGCTCAGATTTGACAGTTACTGCACTAATGAATGAACACACACACAAAAAAAGTTGGTGATTCGTTTTCATAAATTGAAACATTTTCATGTTTATGTCATTTTAAGTATTCATGATTTTATTGTTAGTTGCACTTTGAATTTTGCATTATTCTTTCCCCCGCTGTCTGTGACCTATCCGAACAGACCATCAGGCCATGTTTGGTTTTACGACACACCAGTTGAGAACCGTTGTTTTCTAGCATGCTGTATTGCAGACTGCGTGTGCTGAGAGGCCTTTGAACACAAGCATTTTTTTATTGTTCACTTTCCCAGCGCAGTGGCCTTGGCTGTGCTGATTTGCTGCATGTGTAATGTACTTCAGAATGGGAAGATCAAGTTTGTGCTCTCGCAGTCTTGTTCAATCAATAATGAAACGAGGTCTTGTCAGAATTGTCTAGCACCCTGTCACACTTGTCTTTTTGCTCAAATCTTGACTGGAAATGGCGAATCAGCGATGGTTTATGCATGCATGAGATTTTGAGGCTCCGAACTCTCCTAGAGGAAAGGCAGACTCTGTTGTCGAAAAGATAAATGACTCCCTATCGGAGCACTGGTGGACTATAAACGAATTCATCTATACAATGTCCCCTAACCGCAACAACGTGCACGTAGTCAACAAAAGCCAATTTGATTTAACCTTCATGACATGCTCATTTTTTCTAGGTGATCCTGTAGTGTTCTTCAGATTGAATGAGTGGCCCCTGGGGGCCGGTCTTGTATATGAAGAGTCAAACATGGAGATTTGTGTGCAGATTGATGGGCTGCCTGCCAATAGTTCATCAGCCGGCTGTACGCGCCACTTGCTCTAGCACAGATTTATGATGTCATAATGCCGATGAGTGACCTCCACTGAGGCAAAACCACTGCTGCGTTTTCATCACTTTGATGGGAGTTGCGTCTTTAACTTTGCCAATAACTTTCAGACGGACGATCCATCCAAAACTAGAACTTCACAGGATATGTGCTGAATTGTGTGGTCGTATTTTGAGACAACTATAAGAAAGCTATTTTTAGGCTGACTACCTTACAAACTCATTCGTTGTAGTGCTTTCTGCTCGATTGATCTGACATGTAAGGTCAAAGTTGTTTAATGGTTTTGGGTTGAGGTTACTTAATGAAAATAACATAGACACACAAACACACACTACTGATTAACAATTTTGTAATTAGGGGCCAAGCACCGAAGGTGTGGCGTTGGCGTTCTTATTCTTCTTCTTCCGTTTCCGCTCTGGAAGTCTATGGCAGCCCATAGAACCGCTGACGGGAAAGTTATGAAATTTGGCACACTGACAAGAACAATCTGAACTGTAAGCAGAGCAAATTTGGGGTCTCTAACTCAATCCCTCTAGCGCCACCAGCTGTCCAAATCTGAACTCATGTTTATGTTAACTCTTGAACCATATAGGCTAGAAACAAAACTCTTTTTCCTTGGCTCAAGATGATTCAAATGCACGATCCCTATCATGTCATTTTCTGTCATGAAAAATTTCCACCATTTTGAATTTTCCTATGATGTCATTTTCTGTCATGAAAAAATTTCCGCCATTTTGAATTTTCCTATGATGTCATTTTCTGTTATGAAAATTTTTCCGCCATTCTGAATTTTCTGAAAAACCTACTTTTTCAAACTCCTCCTAAGCTGTTGCTACAATTTTCACGAAAATTGAACCAGATCATCGAAAAGTTCTGGAATTCAATTCGATTTGTTGAATGGTTTTCAAAAAAACGCGCAAACGAATTTTATGTGGCGCTTGTGAAAATTGACGTAAGGCTGTATCTCCTCAACGCTTTATCGTATTCAAACCAAACCACAAGTATGACCTGAGGTTACATGCTACGTTTCAGCACAGTGCCACCTATGGTCCAGAGAGACAAAAAAAGGTTATTTTTGCTTCTGAACGGTTTGTTCAAAAATCATAAATGTGGTCTTGTTACATTCAGGGAGTCGAATGATATCCAGTTTCCTGTATCGGTAATTTTGGACATTGGCCATTTTGAATTTTGTTGCAAAATGCTATATTTTACAAACGCATTGGCGTATCATTATGAAACTCAGTTAGTGTCTTTGTC
The DNA here is from genome assembly GCA_028476615.1 of Culter alburnus. NCBI lineage: Eukaryota > Metazoa > Chordata > Actinopteri > Cypriniformes > Xenocyprididae > Culter > Culter alburnus. The sequence continues at coordinate 352,671 of JAOTNS010003687.1, read as the reverse complement.
ACCATGCCCTGAAGGTACTCAAAAAGTTATAATGAAATTTACAAAAATGCTAATAACTTTTGATTAAATTAGCCTATTGTAATGAAGTGGTTTTAATAGATTCCTTGGGTCATGCCGAGAACAAAGATATCAATTTTGTTCCTGTCCACCATTTTTTTCCTTTAAAAACCTACTTCCTACATCCCGACAAAAAGTTATTGAATTCAAGTCGATTCGCCAAACCGTTTTTGTTTACCGCAACACCAAAGTTGAGGCATAACGCAAAAATGACTCTTGAAGCTGTGTCTTCAAAACTTTGGCATATTGACACCAAACTTTGCATGGTCACAGCGCCACCTATTGGTCGACTGTAACAAACCTTTCAATTATATTTCTAATTTGCCTAAAATCATCTTAAAATGTTGTTGCAGCTGGTCTGATGTTTCCAGCCATGTTGGCATGACTTATCGTGCTCTTTGTGCTTGGCCCCGATAATTGCTGCTTGCAGCTATATTTTATTCCTGTGATGGTAAAACTGAATATTTAAACTCTTCAAGCCCATGTGAGAATGGCTTGTTGTAGTTTATACATAGCAATACCATGATATATGGCTCCAAAACAGGTAAATTTTACATAAGAACTCTTACAGATCCTTCCTCATGAATTGAAAGACAAATAGCCACGATTGCATTGCATCACAGGCTTGAGAACAGGGTTTTCTTTCCTCAAAAAACTAAAGGCCATCTGCATTGAGATCTGACATATTGCTCCGAAGTGAAGGAGTCAATGAAATGATAATCTGGCTGTTGGTGAGTGACAGGCATTGGATTAATGAAAGCCTTTAGGTTCAGCGGCCAGAGGAAGATGTGATGACCTGAACTGAAGATGCTTCATCTGATGAGTCATTTCGCACAATAGCGTCACACTCTCTTCTGCAGTTCTGTAGGAGGAGCTTCTGTCTGCTGTCAGATATTTACCCCATTCGTGTAACCAAACTCAGAATGTGTTTGTTCTCTTCATTGTTGATCAGATGTTGAAAATGATATAGCATTTGTTAGTTAGCATGTAAGCATCCCTAATAGAAAATGGATATTAAGGTCCAAACAGCTGCCCAGCTAACAGGGAACATTCGCAGAACTTTGGAACGTTCTAGCAAGGTTCTCTCAAAGTTATGAACAACCGTTCTTCCAGTAACATTAACAGAATGTTCTTTCAAAGTTATCTAGTATTAACTCTTTGACAAAATTTTCTGGCTTTCAGTCTTTTCACTGTTATACGGTAGGGGGCGCTATTATGCATCTTCTGAAAGAGTTCAGAATCTTCGTATCTGTCACGATCACGTCTGTTCCTGTCACATCCCGGACTACATTTCCCATGATCCTCCATTGCTCATCACCTGCACTCACTTCACAATCACTCCACACTAATCACCACACCCAGCTGCCACTCATTACCAGGACTATAAAGGACTGTCACACACACCACCTCACCGCGAAGTCTTGATTTCCCAGTGTGTCATTTCTGAGCGTTTCTGTGTTTCCTGTCTGCCCGTGTTTGATCTTGCCTGTTCCTGTTTATTGACCCGTTGCTGCCTGTCCTGACTCTTGCCTTGTATACCGACCTGTGAATGATATCCGCCTGCCTCGATCTACTGCCTGTACTCTGACTACGACTCTGCCTGTTCCTTGCTGTTCCTGTTTGCCCCTGATCGACTCAGCCTGTACGACTATGCTCACTTTGAATAAAAGCTTGCAAATGGATCTCTGCCTCAGTCCCGCTTCATTACAGAAGACTTCGCCGCCACCACGATCCAGCAGCTTTCCCGGAGAGCATATAAACGGTATGGACATTGCTCAATTATTGTTGTGGAGTACACAGGGTACACGATCGCTAGAGGAATATGTGCAGGAATATTTGAACATTGCTTACCTCTCTGATCTACCGGACTGTGCTCTGATTGACTTCTTTTGTGATGGCGTCAACCAACCTCTCCAGAGTAGATTAAGACGAGAGGGACCGCGTTCATCACTCTGCGGTTTTATGGACTATGCTCTGTTGTTAGTTGGTTCTCCATTTACTGTGGGTGTCGCGGAGGAATGCGATTCCTCGGCTGGCTGTGTAATGGCCGCCGCACCTAAGGACACTCACAAGATGGCGGCTTCCATAACAGCAACACCAGTCCACGTCTCCGTTGATCGCCCAGAGTCACGTCACGTCTCCGCTGATCGCCCAGAGCCACGTCACGTCTCCGCTGATCGCCCAGAGCCACGCTGATCGCCCAGAGCCACGTCACGTCTGATCGCCCAGAGCACCAGTCTCCGCTGATTCCGCTGATCGCCCAGAGCAACGTCACGTCTCCGCTGATCGCCCAGAGCAACGTCACGTCTCCGCTGATCGCCCAGAGTCACGTCACGTTGCTGGTCCTGTCAGAGAGCGGAGAGGATTGCGTGCCAGCATGAATGATCCTCCACTGACTACAGCACGAGCAGCTGGCATTCCGAAACCCACGGGCGCTTCGCTCTCAAGCCAGCCGGACGCTTCGCTCTCAAGCCCGCCGCACGCTTCGCTCTCAAGCCCGCCGCACGCTTCGCACTCCCGCCGGCCGCTTCGCACTCAAACCGGTGCACGCTCTCAGCACGCCTGGTGCAACGCTCTCAAGCGCCTGGTGCAACGCTCTCAAGCTCTCAAGCTCGCCTGGTGCAACGCTCTCAAGCTCTCCTTGAGAGCGCCCTGACGCGATGGACAAGATGGCTGCTTTGCCAGTGCCTACGGGCAAGATGGCCGCCCCTTCAGTGCTCACGGAGGTAAGGGGCGTTCCAGCCATTGAGTCCGCTCCAGAACCCGCTTCAGCCAGTGAGTTTGCTCCAGAGACCGCTCCAGTCGGTGAACCATCGCCTCACTCCCGGAGGAAGAGGAGGAGGAGGAAGAAGGCGTCCTCCTCTCCTCAAGACGCAGACGCCGTTCAAGAGGCCGCTGTGGGCCTGGAGACCACTCCAGTGGTCTCTCCTGCTCCGCCCAAGCGTCATGCTCTACCAGCACCGCTTAAGCGTCTTGCCCTAGCCAACCTGCCACCAGCCCTGCCGGCGCCACCTGCGCTCCTCGCCCTGCCGGCGCCACCTGCGCTCCTCGCCCTGCCGGCGCCACCTGCGCTCCTCGCCCTGCCGGCGCCACCTGCGCTCCTTGCCCTGCCGGCGCCACCTGCGCTCCTTGCCCTGCCGGCGCCACCTGCGCTTCTCGCTCTGCCGGCGCCACCTGAACTCCCTGCCTTGCCACACACCCGAGCTCCTGGCCCTGCCGGCGCCATCCAAGCTCCTAGCCCTGCCAACGCAACCCAGGCGTCTCGCCCTGCCGGAACCACCTGTACTCCTTGCCCACGAGGCCGCAACAGACCCCGTTGAAATCCCCAAGAACTTTTTGGGGGGGGCAGTATACCTGAGGGTGGGGAGCTTGTGGGTGGGCACTCTGCCTGGCCACTGCCGTCATTGGCCTTTGAACTATTATGGCCGTTTATGGACCCTAACCTGCCGTGGTTACCCAAACCACCTGACCTACCGTGGTTACCCAAACCACCTGACCTGCCGTGGTTGCTCAAGTCACCTGACCTGCCGAGGTTACCCAAGCCACCTGATCCCCTATGGCCTTCTGACACTCCGGACTCACCATGGCTGCCCGTGGCTTGGCTGCCCGTAGCACCTGACCCGCCATGGCTGCCCGTAGCACCTGACCCGCCATGGCGGCCCGGGAACCTGCATTGGAGACTCCATTCCTGTCCGCCACTAGAGCTCCAATGCACCCACCCCCCCTCCCTATTGGTGTCATCTACGCCGCGAGGACGCGCCTTCCGGGAGGGGGGCGTTATGTCACGATCACGTCTGTTCCTGTCACATCCCGGACTACATTTCCCATGATCCTCCATTGCTCATCACCTGCACTCACTTCACAATCACTCCACACTAATCACCACACCCAGCTGCCACTCATTACCAGGACTATAAAGGACTGTCACACACACCACCTCACCGCGAAGTCTTGATTTCCCAGTGTGTCATTTCTGAGCGTTTCTGTGTTTCCTGTCTGCCCGTGTTTGATCTTGCCTGTTCCTGTTTATTGACCCGTTGCTGCCTGTCCTGACTCTTGCCTTGTATACCGACCTGTGAATGATATCCGCCTGCCTCGATCTACTGCCTGTACTCTGACTACGACTCTGCCTGTTCCTTGCTGTTCCTGTTTGCCCCTGATCGACTCAGCCTGTACGACTATGCTCACTTTGAATAAAAGCTTGCAAATGGATCTCTGCCTCAGTCCCGCTTCATTACAGTATCCAAACACAGGCAAAAAAAGAGCAGAAACAAGCGATAAAAGCATTGCTTATGCACTTATGCAAAAAGTGATCTTCTCAGCTTTTTGTTCAAAATGTTGCTTTTTTTATGATACTTGCCCACATTACCCGTACCCAATGTTCTCAAAACATTAGTACAAAAACATTATACATGGAATTCATGGAACATTTTTTTCTTGAAATGTTTTAGTTGGATGTTCATCTAACGTTTTTTAAATGTTACACTTGTTACTTTTAAATGTTCTCTGAACATTCTGAAATGTTTGCAAAATGATAAAATAGAAGGCTCCCTTAACATTCGCATAACCAAGAATAAAGCATTTTTAAAACATTTTAAAAAGTGGATGTTTTAAACGTTCAGAGAACATTCAAAAATAGGGTTTAATTAAAACTTAATTGGAATGTTAGCAAAACATATTTAGAAGATATTTTATTATCTGGCTGTTAGCTTAAGATGGATTTCCCAGTATGTTTTTCTTTTAAAAATGCATATGTTAAATCAACTAAAATCAGCAAGGTTATTTTGTCATCATTTATTTATTTTATGGATGCATTTTATTGACGTTCGGGAGCTTTGAAGGTAAGCAGTAGAATCAGTTCAAAAATGTTTATCTGCATGAAACATTAAACAGTTTAATAACTCAGTGCTTCTCTCTGATCTTCATGAGATTCCATCATACCTGAACACACTCACAGCAGAGACGCATTAACGTCAGTGACACGCAGTTTAAAAGCAAGGAAAAGGTTCAGTAGATCACAGCAGTCGTGCACTAAATTCAGATTTTTAATCAGAAAATTTTGTAGTGTAAAACTCAGCTTGTCATTGTTTTAGTGTTTGAAATTATGTTTTGCTTGTTTCTATTCAGTTACTAGGGTGTTCTGGTGTTTTTTTATTGTTGCTATGCAGTTGCTAGGGTGTCGTGAATGTTTATGCACATGTTTATGTGGTTTCTAAGACGTTCATTTCTATATAGTTGAATTTCATTTCTATACAGTTGCTAGGGTGTTCTTTTTTAGCGTTGCGATGCAGTTACTAGGGTTTTATGAGTGTTTATGCACATTTTTATGTGGTTGCTAAGATGTTCATTTCTATACAGTTGCTAGGGTGTTCTGGGTGTTTTTTTAGTGTTGCTATGCAGTTGCTAGGGTGTTATGAATGTTTATGCAGATTTTTATGTGGTTGCTAAGATGTTCATTTCTATATAGTTGCTAGGTGTTCTGGTGGTTTTAGTGTTGCTATGCAGTTGCTAGGGTGTTCTTTTTAGAGTTGCTATGCAGTTACTATGGCGTTATGAGTGTTTATGCACATTTTTATGTGGTTGTTAAGATGTTAATTTCTATGCAGTTGCTAGGGTGTTCTGGGTGTTTTTCTAGTGTTGCTCTGCAGTTGCTAGGGTGTTATAAGTGTTTATGCACATTTTTATGTGGTTTCTAAGATGTTCATTTCTATGCAGTTGCTAGGGTGTTCTGGGTTTTTCTAGTGTTGCTCTGCAGTTGCTAGGGTGTTATAGTGTTTATGCACATTTTTATGTGGTTTCTAAGATGTTCATTTCTATGCAGTTGCTAGGGTGTTCTGGGTGTTTTTCTAGTGTTGCTCTGCAGTTGCTAGGGTGTTATGAGTGTCTATGCACATTTTTATGCTGTTGCTAAGATGTTAATTTCTATACAGTTGCTAGGGTGTTCTTTTTTAGTGTTGCTATGCAGTTACTAGGGTGTTATGATTGTGTTAGCCATTTTATGCTGTTGCTAAGGTGTTTTCATTTCTATACAGTTGCTAGGGTGTTCTTTTTAGTGTTGCTATGCAGTTACTAGGGTTATGAGTGTTTATGACCATTTTTATGTGGTTGCTAAGATGTTCATTTCTATACAGTTGCTAGGGTGTTCTGGGTGTTTTTTTAGTGTTGCTATGCAGTTCTAGGGTTTATAGTGTTTATGCACATTTTTATGTGATTGCTAAGATGTTCATTTCTATATTTGCTAGGGTTTTTTTAGTGTTGCTATGCAGTTACTATGGCGTTATGAGTGTTATGCCCATTTGTATGTGGTAAGATGTTCATTCTCTTACAGTTGCTAGGGTGTTCTGGGTGTTTTTAGTGTTGCTATGCAGTTGCTAGGGTGTCGTGAGTGTTTATGCACATTTGTATGTGGTTGCTAAGATATTTATTTCTATGCAGTTGCTAGGGTGTCATGAGTGTTTATGCACAGTTTTATGCGGTTCCTAAGATGTTTATTTCTGTACAATTGCTAGGGTGTTCTGAGTGTTTTAGTGTTGCTATGCAGTTGCTAGGGTGTTCTGAGTGTTTGCACATTTTTATGCTGTTGTTAAGATGTTCATTTCTATACAGTTGCTAGGTTGTTCTGGATGTTTTAGTGTGTTGCTATGCAGTTGCTAGGGTGTTATGATTGTTTATGCACATTTGTATTTGGTTGCTAAGATGTTAATGTCTATACAGTTGCTAGGGTGTTCTGTTTTTTTTAAGGTGGCTATGCAGTTGCTAGGGTATTATGAGTGTATATGCACATTTTTATGCAGTTGCTAAGATGTTAATTTCAATACAGTTTCTAGGGTGTTCTGGGTGTTTTTTAGTGTTGCTATGCAGTTGAGAATGGTGTGTCTGATCAGTAAAATAAGCACATCTCTGCTCAACAACACACATGATTTGAAGAATCATTCATGTCTGTAGTGCCAGTGGTGCGGGACGGACTATGCCTTAGCAAACACCACTTATCTCTGTATCCAGCCATGTCTCTGTGTTGGACAGAAACAGTGTGACTGGCATTATAGGATGTCATTGTGAGTGTGGATGTCCTCTGTACTTTGTCCTCAGGCTACATGATTCAGCAGCTTCACATGAGAATGACAAAGTTAACACCGCATGCTTGCGTTCAGCAGAATCACGACATAAACACACACATTAGCGCTTGACTGTGTTTGAATAGCTCAGTGTCAGGGGAACGTGACTGAGAGTCATATGGTGTTTAGAGAAGATGCTCTTTAACTTTTGTTTAGACACTGTCAGTCAATACTGTATCGATCTAACTCCCATGCACTGCACAGGATTGCAGATTCATTCCAGCAGTTCTTCTGTCAGTGATTATTACAGAGGAGTATTGCTTCCACACCTCTCTTTCTCTCTCATTCTGCACAGCATGTGATTCTAGAGTTATACAGTAAAATGCAGATATAGACTGAGGTCTCACAATGTCACAGAACAGTCAACAATGAGTCCCTCATTTTGCTCATGTTTGTGTCAGAGGACAAACAAACTGAGAGGGATGCTGGGAGGTTTGAACGCTAGCATGAATTTATCATTTGTTTTTAAAGATTTTTATATTTTATGAAGAAATTATGAGCCTTGTCAGTGCTAAACACAATGCAAGAGGCTAAGGGTAATAAATTGTTGCTATGCAGTTGCTGATTGTTGTTGTTAGGGCGTTTCTAGGAGGTTGGTATTGACATTAACATGACATTTATGCCATTAAGATTGAATTGAGAATGCCTTAATTCAGATGCTGAGTGAAGTGAGTGTGCAAACAGGCTGCAATTCACAATTTAAAGGGATAGTTCACCCAAAAATGAAAATATCCCTGATTTACTCACCCTCAAGTCATCCTAGGTGTATATGACAATCTTCTTTCAGACAAACACAATCCAAGATATATTTAAAAATATCCTTAGTCCTCCAAGGTTTATAATGGTTGGAATGAGCCCAATTAAAAATTAAGAAAAGAAAAAATTAGACATTAGTAAGAAAAATTAAAATAAATAATGTAACAGAAATTCACAAAAACTATTTTTTTAAACGGATATATAAGATGGATAGATATATGGATGGGAGAAAAACAATGGATGGTGGATAAAATAAAGAGAAAGAAGAAGAAAAAAAGAAGAAGAAAGAAAGAAAGATGGAAAAATGAAAAAAGAAGAAAGAAAGAAGAAGAAGAAGATGGATGGAAGAATGGAAATAAAAAGGAAAAGAAAGAAAGAAGAAAGAAGAAATAAATAAGAAGAAAGAAAGATGGATGATGGGTGGATGAAAGAACTATGGATTGGATGGATAGAACGTGATTATGATGATGATGGCTGGATAGAAAGAAACAGAAGAAAAAAGAAAGAAGATGGATGGATGATGGGGGTGAAGAAATGGATGGATAAACGATGGATTATGGATGGATGGATGGATGGATGGAAAGAAAGAAAGAAAGAAAGAAAGAAAGAAAGAAAGAAAGAAAGAAAGAAAGAAAGAAAGAAAATGGATGATGGAGGATAGAAAGAACTATGGATGGATGGATAGAACGATGGATTATGGATGGATGGATGGAAAGAAAGAAAGAAAGAAAGAAAGAAAGAAAGAAAGAAAGAAAAAGAAATGGATGATGGATGGTAGAAAGAACTATGGATGATGATAGAACGATGGATTATGGCTGATATAAAGAAAGAAAGAAGAAAGAAAGAACGAAGAAAAAGAAAGATGGATGGATGGAAGAAAGAAAGAAAGAAAGAAAGAAAGAATAAAGAAAGAAGATGGATAGAAAGAAATTTGGATGGTGAGAAAGAAAGAAAGAAAGGATGAAAGACCGAACGATGGATTTGATGGATGGATGGATAGAAAGAAAGATAAGAAGAGAAGAGAAGAAAGAAAGATGGATGGATGGATTATGGATGGATTGGATGGAAAAAGAAAGAAAGAAAGAAAGAAAGAAAGAAGAAGATGGATGGATGGTATAGAACGATGGATTCTGGATGGATGGCTGGATGAAGAAAGGAAATAATAAGAAAGAAAGAAAGAAAGAAGATGGAGGATGGATGGATGGATCGATGGATATGGATGAAAGAAAGAAAGAAAGAAAGAAGAAAGAAAGACAGAAAGAAAGATTAAAAAGATGGATGATGATGGATGAAGTGATGGATGATAGATGATGGATTATGGATGGATGGATGGAAATAGAAGAGAAAATGGAGAAAGAAATGGATAATGGAGAAATAAGAAAGAAAGAAATAAAGAAAGAAGAAAGATGGATGGATGGAACAATGGATTATGGATGGATAGCTGGATGGATGGCTGGATAAAGAAGAAAAAATAGAAAGAAAACGAAAGACAGAAGATGGATGATGGATGGATAGAAAGACTATGGATGGATGGATAGATTGATGGATTATGGATGGATGGAAAGAAAGAAATAAAGAAAGAAATAAAGATGGATGGATGGATGGATGGAACATAAAATAATATAAAATTAAAAACAAAATGTCATTAAAAAGTTATTGAAAAAACATAAAATTTATAATAATATTTCAGTATTTTGTCGCTATACTTAAAAGTATTTGAAGGAAAAAAACGTGTAAAAAAGGTTTTTATTCCCATACAAATGCTGTGTGAATGTGTTCAAACTAATCTTTATAAAAGGTCGAACATTAGTGAGAAGGCATCTGTCAATAACATAAATGTGAGCTCGAGTGTGAGGGAGAGATAGTGTGAGCACATGCTCCTAAATCTCCAACATTCACACTCCAACTTTGGTTTCATTTACCTACTTTTGTTGCAGTGAGTGTGGAGCCAAGACCCCACTCCATAAGAAACATCCCATATCAGAGCGCCACAGAACCTCTCTCACACACTCCAGCATCTGAGCGACCGAGACACGGCAGCTTCAAAAGAGAAGCAGTGACATTCAAACACGCTTGTGAATTTCTGAACCGTCCCGTGCATGAATATGGATGCGGGCGTCCTTTGATTGGCTCAGCTGTGGTTGAATGACAGCCTCTGACAGACCCCCGCTTCATGTTTTATTAAAGATCGCTGGAGACCCCAGATTCATAATTCACACTAGGATTTAAGACGTGACCGCCATTAGATATGAAGAGCGCAGTGGGGGTTTAATGTGGGCTGAACATACAGTTTGAAGGGTCTATGTAAATTTAGGGCTGTAACCCCAATAGACATTGAAGAGACCAAGTCCCCCCAATATTTGATTTTATTGATGCTGCTCTGTTGAACTCCATTATGCACCGCTCTGTTTGTTGTTAGGATGACAAAACATTTTTTAAAAGTTACATTTTTAGGCTGGTCTGCCTCAGCGGTCTAACAGCGCTCATCACTGTCAGAATGAGTGAGCTGGCCAATCAAATCAAAGAAGGCGGGGCTTACTGTTCACAGAAATAGACATGTTAACAAATGAAACCTGTTCTCATATGAATTAAAATGGAAAAAAGAACTAAAAAAAAAAGTCCTTAGGAGTCTCACAGATGTGACTAACAAGCTCTCTCTTTTGATTTTCTTCCTCGTCTAACTGACTTTCTAAGCTACCAGTGCTTAACATCTGGGAATCAATATTAAACAAATCTCTCCCTTCAGACTGCGTTTGTGCTGAAATGGCATTGACACGCTAGCGGTTCATATAAATGCTTGTCAAAGAAGTCTATGTATTGTAGGTTTGCATTCATCTGTTTTGCACAAAAGATTAACATGACGGCACATGCTAGTCGAATCAATTCCACAGCAACTACATAAATGTATCCACTAACCATTCAGAAACGTCCAGTTTCATTCTAAAAGTTGTAACTTCTTCCTGAGTCTCTCCATCAGTGTCGACTCCGGTTTGAACAATGTAAGGCTGAACACCGTTACTGACAATCCTCATTTTGGCTGCGTGAGATTCTCCAGCTTTGTTGTTGTTGAGCTGTTAAAGCTCCGCCCTCTCTGGAAAGGGGGCCGGGAGCAGCAGCTCATTTGCATTTAAGGGACACACACAAAAACAGTGTGTTTTTGCTCACACCCAAATAGGGTCAAATTTGACAAGCTATAATAAATGATCTGTGGGGTATTTTGAGCTGAAACTTCACAGACACATTCTGGAGACACCAGAGACTTATATTAGATCTTGTGAAAGGGGCATTATAGGTCCCCTTTATATGTTGAATATGTTGTCTATTCTGCCTTAATCTTTAGTAGTGACAAGGTGCATTCACGCCACCTCGTAATTGCCATAATTACGAGATTCTAGCTTGTAAAAAGTGTTCACGTCCTTGTAGAGCTCGTAATTACAGCTTGTAGGATGGGAGTTTTCTGAAATCTCCCACATGTACCACGTGGCCACTGTAAATTCATTTAGGTGTTGATAGTGGTGCCATAGAAATGCATAATTCCCAGCTCAGAATATAACGTCACATGCTGTCATCTCAAAATTCCAGTAAATTCGAGGTGGCGTGAATGCAGCAACAGTATGGAGATGCAAATGAGGTTGTGATTGGAGGAGATGGGTCACATGACCTGAATCTCAGTCAGTGCAGGTAGCTCAGTTCTTTTGCTTTTTGATGAATATTATGTGATTGTTCCATCATTTAAGTAAGCTTGCTTTCAGGCATCTTCACGAGAGATGACAGCAGCACAGCTCTGTGTGTGTGCAGATATTGAGGACTGAGGCAGAAAGTCAATATCCAGCTGTGATGTAGTGCATGTGTTTACCGGCTGCTAATGTTGAGAACCAGCTGTCCACTTGAAAAACCAGTGTGAACGCTTCCCTTTCCTGTAACACTGATCTCATCCTTCTTAGATATATATATATATATATATATATATATACTAAACGTGTGTGTGTGTGGTGTGTGTGTGTGTGTGTGTGTTTGTACTATCCAGCTCTTGTCACGTTGATTTATTGTGCAGCTTTGTGCAGGTGGAGATGGATGTGCTCAATGATATGTAACCAAGACATGAACAATAGTCATGCATGATGTAAACTCAATGACATCGCTTGGCTGTAGTTGCATGTTGTCTAGTCAGCTGTCCACTGCCAAATAGACTACCTGAGGGAAACCTTCACTTCTTGTAACCTTGCCTCCTCAGTTCTGATTGGATTGTATTTAATGCCACAAGATTTGACCACAATAAGGCATTGCATGCAAATTAGATGCATGTTACATTTCCCATTAAATAAAAAAAAATTTTTTAGATTTTTCTTATAATAACTTTGGTGACAGGATAGGTTGGTTGACTTTGACAAATGCAGTCAAGTAAATAATAAATAAATGTGTCATGTCAGTTGATCGAGTGTTTTGGCTGTATTTGCATGTTCAAGCGTGTTGTGTGTTGGTTCGTCGGCTGTTGTACGTTGTAGCTGAACCCAGCTGTCTCTTTGAGACAAAGCGCTCGTAAACCTGGCGTCCTGCATGGCCTCATGAATAATTCATGACCTGCTAAAGAACTCTTTAAATCTTGACTTTCATTGCGGCCCTTCTCGCTGTGTCATCAGCACATTGGTGACCCGCCGCTGTGTGTCTGTCTCTGTGTGTTTGTGTAGGTGTGTGTTTTCCTCGTCCACGTGTCTCTGCACTGTTACGGCCCTTGTGTGGATAGAATTCAAATGAGTGCTCCTTCGCTCACAACATATTTCTTCAACTCCATCAGCGAATGAATCTCAAGCTCTCATCCATCATTCGGCTATGGTCATGCTGTCTTCCTCTTTAAACCTTTCATTTGGCCGCTGCTCACAGACATATAACAATTTCATTTATTACTTATCATTTATAATGAGCAATTTCATTTTGTTGCTCCATCAGTAAATAATGAATCATGCAAACAAGCCAGAAGTGACCTCAGATGTCTTCCCTCCGGCTCAGTGTTAGTTAAAATGGCTGTAATGGGGCTGTTTAATATTAATAGGATCCTAATAATTAATAAGACATTGTCAAGCTAAGTGATAGTCAAATTAGCATAAAAATACATAGCACATACAAATAAAAATGTTATATATTTTGAGATTAACTGTAATTGTGTGATATTCACAGTACAGTAAGTTGGTGATTTAGTTCCCAGAATAATGCACTCTGGTCTGATTAAATAATTTATTATTTCTATTATTATTGATTGTATATATATTGTTTCCGCCATGAATAAAAAATTTAAAAGGTAATTGCAACTTTTTATCTCAAAATTCTGACTTATTGTGAGTTATAAAGTCAGAATTGTGTGATATAAAGTCAGGATTGCGAGATATGCGGGTTATAAAGTCGAATTTCGAGTTATAAAGTCAATTGCGAGATATAAAGTCAGATTTATAAAGTTGCGAGTTATAAAGTCTATTGTGTGATATAAATAAAGTTATAGTCAGAATTGCCAGCCAAATGCGAATTGCGAGATTAAAGTCAGAATTGCGAGTTATAAAGTCAGAATTGCGAGTTATAAAGTCAGAATTGCGAGATATAAAGTCAGAATTGCGCGTCAGTTATAAGTCAGAATTGCGAGTATAAAGTCAGATTGCGAGATAATCAGAATTGCGAGAATTGCGAGTTATAAAGTCAGAAGTGCGAGATATTGCGAGATATAAAGTCGAATGCGAGATATAAAGTCAGAATTGCAGTTATAAAGTCGCGAGTATAAAGAATTGCGAGATATAAAGTCAGAATTGCGAGTTATAAAGTCAGAATTGCGAGATATAAAGCCAGAATCGCCAGAATTGCGATATAAAGTCAGAATCGCGGAAGTTGCGAGGGGTTATAAAGTCAGAATTGCGAATTATAAAGTCAGAATTGCGAGATATAAAGTCAGAATTGCGAGTTATAGCAGAATGCAAGATATAAAGTCAGAATTGCGATTTAAAGTCAGAATTGCAAGATAAAGTCAGAATTGAGAAGTCGAAATGCAAGATATAAAGTCAGAATTGTGATAAAGTCAAATTGTGTGCTATAAAGTTTGTTCAGAATTGCTTAAAGTCAGATTGTGAATAAAAGTCAGGATTGCGAGGTAAAGTCAGAATTGCATGATATAAAGTCAGGATTGTTGATATAAGTCGAATTGCGAGATGTCAGAATGCTGAAAGTCAGAATTGCGAGCAGGCATTATAAAGTCAAATTGCGAGATATAAAGTCAGAATTGCGTAAAGTCAGAATTGCAAGATATAAAGTCAGAATTGTGAGTTATAAAGTCAGGATTATATATCAATGTCAGGATTGTGTGCTATAAAGTCAGGATTGTGAGTTATAAAGTCAGAATTGCGAGATATAAAGTCAGAATTGCGAGTTATAAAGTCAGAATTGCGCATTGCGTAAAGTCAGAATTCAAGATATAAGATTGTGAGTTATAAAGTCAGGATTACGGATATACAATGTATTGTGTGCTATAAAGTCAGGATTGTGTGATATAAAGTCAGAATTGCGTAAAGTCAGGATTGTGAGATAAAAAGTCAGGATTGCGAGTAAAGAATTGCATGATATAAAGTCAGGATTGTGTGATATAAAGTCCAATTGCAGATATAAAGGATTGCATGATATAAAGTCAGAATTGCGAGATATAAGTCGAATTGCGAGTTAAAGTCAAATTGCGAGATATAAAGTCAAAATTAAGTCAGATTTGTATATAAAGTCAGAGTGATAAAGTATTAATATAAGTCAGGATTGTGTGCTATAAAGTCGGATTGTGTGATATAAAGTCAAATTGCAGTCTTAAAAAGTCAGGATTGCGATAAAGTCGAATTGCATGATATGTCGAATTGCATGATATAAAGTGCATAAGTCAGAATTGCATGATTCAGAATTGCGAGATATAAAGTCAGAATTGCGAGTTATAAAGTCAGAATTGCGAGATATAAAGTCAGAATTGCGTAAAGTCAGAATTGCAAGATATAAAGTCAGAATTGTGAGTTAAAGTCAGGATTTGATATACAACAATAAAAGTCAGGATAAGTCAGTAAAAGTCAGAATTGCATGATATAAAGTCAGGATTGTGTGATATAAAGTCAGAATTGCGTGATATAAAGTCAGGATTGCGTGATAATATATATAATATATAATGCATGATATAACATTTTATATATATATATATACTGTATATATATAATCTCGTCTGGGAAAAAACTGAAGTATAAAATATTTAACCTGTTGTCCCTTTAATAGTAGGTGTGACTTTATTCAGGCTTATGTACAGTAATTGAATAACACGTTGTCAGTGTGATACATTAATCATTTTTAATGAATGTAGCACACATTATTTACGTCACACATGTGAAATGGCATCAGACTTTGGCCTTTGGCTCTTTTTCTCTTTGTTCACTGCTGGTGCTCAGCTGTTTAATTACCCAGAATGCACTGTTCTGCATCAGGCTGCAGGGTGAAGGAGCCCATTTCAAAAGATTTGTTTCCTTCTCTTGCATAAATATGGACAAAAATTAATGCAATGTTCTGCACTGACCTGAAAATATTTGCCCGAGACTGTGTGCGCAGACGAATCTGACATTCTACAGTAACTGCGCTGCACTGAAGATCTCTGAAATATTGATGTTTTTTTCTGTGATGCAGGATATTAATCTCACATCATTTGCATTATTAATTGAACTTAATCCTTCTCACTTTCATCTGTAGTTTTTAAATGATTCCCGTTAATCGGCGAAAGGCAGCAGATGTGTTGTAATCTAAACTTTTTCGTTCCCCTCTGTGTTCCTGATGTGCTGTAAATGCTTTGGGCCATTGTTTCATGTCTCATTATTTTCTGAGAGTATATGAAGTGTCTGAAGAGCTTATTTTCTGCTTTCTAGACTATTGAGTGGCAGAAACATCAAAGAACTTTAGATAAACACAAGTTTATTAATAAATAAGCTTTTTTTCATCTGGATCATGTTTGCACTTCTTTCTGTCACTGGCCATAATTCTTACCTTGAAATCATAAAATAATGTGATCTGGTTTAGAAGAAGAGAGGAATCATGTGTTTGAGGCAGTTATTCTGCTGATTAAGGGATAATCCAAGACTTCATCATCTTACAAATGGTTGTCAAAAGCAAAAATGCTATGCAATCATATGTTGTGATGCTGGAGTAAAACAGGTACTGTTCTTGGAATCAGCATACCAAAATTAGTAATAAACAAGTATTTAATTTCATTCATTCTGGGTGGTGTGATGACAGAATTGTTAGGTGAACTATCCCTGTAAGGATTGTAAATGCCAAGCAGAGCTTTGATGCTCCGCTGGGCTGTGTTCAGTTCCAGCGCTGAGTGGAGTCCAGATCCTGGACATGTGATCAGGCACGCCTGAGGTGTCGTGATGTGCCAGACATCATTGATCTCCAGCGCTTTCCTTGCACAACCTGAGGGCCTGTCCGCCTTCAGCGTTTGGAGCTGGACTGTTGATGGGTTTTCTGTGCT
Source organism: Culter alburnus (assembly GCA_028476615.1). Lineage (NCBI taxonomy): Eukaryota > Metazoa > Chordata > Actinopteri > Cypriniformes > Xenocyprididae > Culter > Culter alburnus. The sequence goes on along the minus strand of JAOTNS010003687.1, from coordinate 336,222 downwards.
GCACACACATCCAGAACGAGCACACAGAAAGCCACCTCTCATACTGAATAGTGCGCGATACTGAACTGAGTTCTCTTTCGCCTCTTTTTGCACTTGAACGGACAAATACACACAAAAATATATCAAAATATTTTCATAAACAATTGACAAAGTAAATGCATAACAGTATATTGGATCCGTGCAGCTCTTAAAGTGACAGCAGCCTAAAATTCCTGTTGCCGTCTCTATAATAACGTTAATCAAACAATAAAAAACAAAGAGAAAATTCACTCGCTGTTCTTGACTGAATAACTTTTGTTACTATGTTTGTAATGTTTTTTTTATTTATAAAGTGCAGTGTTATTTTACATTTGATTAAAGTTTCTGTACATGAATACCTGAAAATCTTAAAACATTTGAAAATATTTAAATCGTATATTTGTTCAGTTGTATTTATTTGTGCGATTGCTCATTTATTTATATGTTCTTTTTTAATTACTGAGCGTTTACTTGTCTTTAATAATGTTTGAAATTTATATTAGTTAGGCTAGTTGTTTTTGCTATGGTAATTTTAAACCATAGGCAAAAGTTGATTGTGTAAGTGTTCTTTAGCCTGTTGATTTTTGTTCATGGTATTTAGCTACAATTAAATGTTTTGCAATAAGACTTGTGAATGATATCTAATTGGAATCGAATTTAGGAATCAATAAAAATTGGAATCGATAAGTTGAATCGGAATTGGAATCGCTAAAATTCCATTTATGGAAAATTATGCCGTAATTTTCCATCATGAACATTTTTCCATCGTTTTGAATTTTCTGAAAAAAAAAACTTTTTCAAACTCTTTTTAGACAGTTAATCCGTTTTTCACCAAAATTGGCTCACATCATCTTCAGACCATGCTGGCAAAAACTTATGAAAAGATTTTTGATAAACCCGCCCATTCTTGAAAAACACACAAATGAATTTGGATGAAGAGCACGGCAAAATGGAAGCAAGGCTGTATCTCTACAATGCTTCAGCATATTGAGACCAATCTTGGCACATGCCATCACAAGCATGGCCTGAGGCTACAAGCAGTGTTTTGGCACAGCGCCACCTACTGGTCAGGAGAAATGAAAAATGCTTATATATTACACCAACAATATTATAGTAAAGCAATTATTATTATTTAAATCAGACTAAATTAAATGCAGTACAACAAATTCTACTGTTTATAAATACTTAAAAATGTAGCTTATTACAGTAATGGAGGGAAAATGTGCTTAATTGCCATTAAAATAATGTCACAATGCAAAAATAAGGCCCTCAAATGATTTATTTATTTGTTGAGGTTTGCACAGGTACATTGTCTCCAGAGTATTTAAAAATCTGTTTTCCTTACACTGTCCTGTTCTATATTTTACATAGATCATGAAGTTACAAGGCTATTTTCTGTACATTTTTCACTGTTGTAATCACAGACCAGGGCATCTCATTATTTGAGCTGGATGGTTTTTGGCAGTGAAATGCCATGTGAATATTACATTGGTCTCTTAGGCTGATGAAACCTGATGTAACATGATTTGAAACATGTTGCACACCTGCTTCGGCCTGCAGCTTGACCACTACAGCAGGGAAACTGCACTGAAAACCAAATAAAATAGAAAGACAAGGAGCAAAACATTCTGGCATCATAAAACTGATTCATATGTGTAGGCTAACATGCATGACGCGTCTCCTCCTCATGGGACTAATTAACCTCATGATTTAAAAGCATTTATAAAGTCTCTTTTTTAGAAATATTAAAATTATTTGCATTGGAATAAATAAAGTCTGTCATGTTCCTCAAAGACGTTGTGAGATTTTTGTAATGCAATGTATTTTATACACCGCTTCATTAATTCCTTTTAAATGGAGTTTTGTAATGATTTCGAAGTGGTGTGTTTGTTAATCAGATGAAGCACTTCCAGTTTCAATCTAGAACATCATGAGATATCTGACCTGTGATGCATGAAGCACAAAACAACTTTGTGACACAAACAGTCTTGTTGTTTTGCTCCAGAAAACATCCTCAGAGCAATTTACCGCGCACTATGTGCACCTGGCGTGTTGTGATTCTCTCTGTTATTGCTTTTTTCCTCCTGTTTTTCCTGGGAGGTGGAAGATGAGGAGGAAATAGGTTGAGCAGCAGCTGGAATTCACCCAGACAGGCTGCTTTGTTTGCTCTCGCCGAAAATGAGCAAACGAACAGTTTTAAGTGCTTTTTTAAGGTTAACAAGGTCCTCAGACCCGGCGAGGTTGACTGACAGCAGGACTGATTGCTTTTAAGAGTTTCACTGTCGACCCAAACAAGAGTTTTGTGGCTTACAGAACTATTAATGGTCTCATTTTGCCTTGAAAGTGTAATGTGTGTCATTTCAATTATAAAATATACAGTACCATCTGAAAATGCAGAGGCAACTAGACATTATATAGAAAGACAAAATATATAAAATCACTTTTTATAGAGAAATAGAGTGATTATTTCTTTAATGTTCACAAATAAAAATTATGGGGGAAAATATGTATGATTCTAATTATATATTTGGCAATATTTTATTTCTTAGTGAATTTATTTTTATGATTTTTTTCTTCCATTTTTTTCTGAGTTTCGGGGTTTTCTGCAAGATCTGGTTTTATTTATCATGCAAAAGTAACAAATTACCATGAATTGCAAATCTCCTCAATAATTTGTTTTGTGCACATGAAGCATTGTGTGTGTGTGTGTGTGTGTGTATATATATATATATATCTGTATACACATGTAAGGCTGTACATGTAGTTACTTCATGTTTGTGTAGTGATCATTTCCTCTGCATAACTAATCTATAGGGGGATTGAGTTCATTACTTTGTGCAAATAAAAGGAAAGGCTTTACATTCCTGTACGGATTTGCTCTAGTTGAAGTGTTTAGGGGTTGAAGTGTGTTTCTGACTCTGATATATCACTGTGGATTTAAATATTTCATTTCTGCATTACAGAAGACGCCTATTTCAATTTGCATAATTCCTTATGTGGATTGTCATGCATAATTAATATACGTCAGATTTCTGCCCGCGAGACATTGAAGGACCCTCTGTTTAGTCACACCAACAGAACCCAGGTGTTCATGAAAATGGCCTGATGAAATCATGAAGGTTTGAGGATAGTGATCTTTATTTAGCATCATTACTACCAGAATCTGGTAAGTTACATCCTAGCTGACAGAAACATGTTCTCAAAATGTAGTTTAGTTATGAAAACGTTATTTCTGAACATTGTCTGAGTGTTCAAAGCATCCTTTTTTTTTTTAATTGTTCTAAAACGTTTCTTTCTTGGTTATGTGAATGTTAAGGAAACATTCCATTTCATCATTCTTCAAATATTATGGGAATGTTACTTTTGAATGTTCTCTGAACATTCCGAAACAAGTAGACACATAACATTTATAATCATGTTAGATGAATGTCCAACCAGATCATTTTGAATGAACATTGTTCATAACTTTGAGAGAACCTTGCCAAAACGTTAGCCAAATTTCTGAGAACATTTCCTGTTAGCTGGGATAGTTTCCATTATGTAATTTATTTTGATAAACTAATTTGTATCTCTGTATATAAAAGCGTCGCCAAGTCTGTGGTTTCCCGCGGAATTTGGCTACTTTTAAGTTGTTGCCGTGGGTAAAGTTTTTTTCTGTGGGTTGATTTCCACCCCTGAACGTACAATTTCGGCACTCCAACACCCCCAAAACACCCCCCAGACGTACAAATTCAGTGAAGAATTCAGCCGGCCAATGGAGAAAATCGCATTGGGCTATTTTTGGGCTACTTTTGACTGGCCATTGGGCTTTTGTTGCACAGACCTGGAAACCCTGGTATATAAACCAAGCAGGTCTGTATTACTTGGAAAAAGCTATCTGTTATCATTCACGTTCATCTCCGTGAATAACACATTTTTATTTTACCAGAACTGATGGCTACTTTTGAATATGAAATATGAGTGTGAATTATGGGTGTGTGATATCATGATATTAGATTGTGAATGATTATAAATGAATGATTAAATGTCTCCATGATCTGCCTTTGAAAAGAGATCATATAGCATCGTGATACAGTATGGAGGCATTTCTGCCACATCAGAAATAAAAAAAATATGCTTTGGAGAATCATAATTATGACATAAAAGGTTGAAATTATGACATTCAAAATCGAAATTGACATGCTAAGTCATAATTATAACATATGGGCCTGGTTTCACAGACAGGGCTTAGCCTAAGCCAGGATTATGACAAAGTCGAAATTAGACAAAAAAGTTATAATTATGACGAAAGTAATAAATTCAACTTTTAACTAGGACTTACAAAATAATGACTTAGTATGTCATCATTTAGACTTTTTATGTCATAAAGTCTTAAAAAGCAACATGAAAATTTTTTTTGAAAATATTATGGATTGTGATCCTGCCTGAAAAAAATCATATGATATTCTTGCCATTTCGCCCACCACGAGTGTGTATTTGTCATATAAATATATGTGTCTGATAAACTATTTGATATTTAAACAACCTATAAAATAATTTTGTATATATATTTATATAACTATTTAATTATTATCATAACTATAATAATACTGCACACATTTCCAACAGGAAAGATTTATTTTGTTTTATCTGCTTTAGGCTTCAGCTCAAGGTCACATGCTATAATAATCAGTATAGTATGTAATAAGCATGGGATTTTCCTGACATGCTGTTGATTTTGTACATCATACTCTGTGAAATAACAGTTTTGTCTCTGTAGTAGATACGGGTCAGGATAGGCAACTAGTGATCCACCAATAGCTGTTCAAATTTGTATTAGCTGTCATATTTTTATCAGTGGTAATCTAAAGTGATTAAATTAAGAGATGCAACTTCTCAGAGATGATTTTAGCATGCTGTGAGACTGTCAGGACTCTCTCTCAGATGTTGCATCTCTAAATTCATCCACTTTGAAGCATTTAAAGCCATTAAAGCACTGGCTGCGCCCAAATGTACCTACTCCCATACTATATAGTAGGCAAAAAACAGTATGTGAGCCGAGTAGTATGTCCAAATTCACAGTACTCATAAAAGAGTAGGCTAAAAGTACCAGCATGACCTAAATCTTCTGGCAAGAACCTGAAGTGTGCATATGATAGACACTTTACTATCCCATGAGGCCACGGGAGATGATTTGTGAATGGCAGTGAAGCAACGCAACTGAATCTGGTAGGTCACATGATAATGACAACATGTCGGATGTAGTACATCCAGATAACATTCACACTATATAGAATCAATGTACTTTTTTAACGGTCGCAAAGTACGTTTCAAACCAAATGTGCTTACTATATAGTATGCGATTTCAGCCAAATATGTGATATATGATAACTGGATGTAATTCTCTGAATTCAGCATTAGAGACATGCAAGTTCACAAACAGTGCAGGAGTTTATTACAGTTCCCAGTGCAGACGGACAATTTGATGAATTAGTGTAGAACAGAGTAATATTTGGAGCGCAGGTGTAGAATATTTGCCTAAATAGATTATATTGTAACACTGTAGATCATACTGCAATTCTGTGATCAGCTTTGGGACTGAAATATGAAACAAGGTTCAATTTTGTTAAATTTAAGATATAGTTCTCCTGCATGTATTTATAAGACTTAGTCTTTTTTTTTTCATAGAGCCCAGATATGATTATCTAACTGGGACGAGGAAGGAACGATCTCTCTCTGAGACAGAAATCAATGCTAGCGCTCCGCTGAGGAGGGATTGCTCAGTGTCGGTGGGTCGATTCAGATTCTGCGATGCTTTTCAAGCAGAATTAATGCTACTAGACCTCACAGTGATAGATCAGTGCTGGTCTCTGCTCAGTGTCTTCAGGTCATCTCAACATGTATGTTTGCTGGAGCAAAGATGAAGCTCAGATATGAAGGGAACCATTCAAACAGTCTGCTAAATAAACATAAATCAATGAGCCACCAGAGGCTTATTCACAAAAAAAAAAATAATAAATAGGCCTGAATAATATAAAATAGTTATTGTTTTCATTGTTTTTGACCCATGTAACCTTGAATTCAACACTGTAAAAAATATTTTTTGAAGTTATAAATAAAACAATAGCTGTTTTTCCTCCGTCACAGTAAGGAACCGTTCCAGTTATATTTCCACTTGAGTCTGGTTCAGCACGGTTACAGACCGCTCTCGGCCCGGAGATCTCAGCACGGATCGGCACGGGATGGAACGGTTAAGCAATGAGATCAGTTTGGCCCAACAGTGGAAAAGCGGCTAAAGACTTACAAGAAAATATTTCAATCTTTCTACTTCAAACTTTCACGTTTAATTCAGTGTATTACTTACCGATTCTTTGTATTTATTTAAGTTTATTAGCAATTTCTGAGTGAAAATTGTCTTTAAACCAATTATTTTTTTGTTTTGAAATAAAAATTTTAGATACCAGTGAAATTTTACAATTCCCGATTCCAATTTTGGTACCACAACAAAAAAAGACGTCCTCACTCACTCGTCCTCACCTTATTAATATTAAGGGCCCTATCATACACCCAGCGCAATGCGACGCCAGGCAAGACGCAAGTGTTTTTTGCTAGTTTCAGCCTGATGCAGTTATCATTTTCACGTCCTGTGACACGTTGTTTAAATACCAAATGCATTTGTGCCCATTTGTTTGTCCATGGGCGTGCTGGTCTGAAAACAAGGTGTGTTCAGGCGCATTGTTGGCGTGTTGCTGTTTTGAGGCAACTGAAAATGATTGCGCCATTGACAAACAAAAACCTGCTCTAAAGTCAATGGCACAGTATTTTTGGCACAGATAAAAATGCTTTCATGGAATCCGGCTTGTCCATAGATGGTCGGCTCATGTGCTTGAACCTCGTGCATGAGCAGATCCATTTCCTCACTGGAGAAGAGTTCAGTTTTTCCGCTTGCAATTTCCACCATGTAAATGACGAATCCGCCATGGTGCGATAGCAACTGGCTTTTAAACGGATTCAGAGATGAGACTCTGGTTTATTGCACATCACACCCAAAACTCACCCATTACTCATTAAGACAACCCTTTTAGGGTGCACTCACACTAGGCACGGTTGCCTTGAACCGAGCCCGAGCACGATTGTCCCCCCTCCCCACTCCCCTGCTAGCCCACGATCATATATTAACGTTCCAGGCCGGAGCACGCTTGCGTCATATACGATGCAACTTTTTGTATGGAAGAAAACAGGAAGAAATGCACTTTCGCTAAGATACTGCCTAATAGATTTATCATTTATGCCTCGCAGTGATTTTCACTTGCACGTATCAGAGGATTATTACGAACTACAAAGGTAGGTGACGTTAATGGAGGAATTTTGCAGCTTTACTCGCAATATACAATTCCTGTTCATCAATAATGTGAGAACCAGACTCGTTATAAACCCAAATACACTCAAATTAATTACATTAATTGAAAAGTGCACTCAAAGTGGTAATAAAGATGTTTGCCGTCGTAATGATGACAGTATCGCACAAAGTAGTAGCTGTTCCGTGCTCAGACACGGTTAGCGCTCACACTGCATGCGAACCGCGCTCGATCCATACCTAACCGCGTTCTGGCCCACCTCTTCCAAGCAGGCCAGGGACGGCTAAACGAACCACACCTGGGCATTGAACGGAGTGATCACACTTGTCAAACGAACCGGGCTTTGGGGGTCAAACGCGCTCGGGCAAGGTTCAGAGCGCCTAGTGTGAGTACACCCTCAGACTATGCACTGGGCACGCCGGCCATTTTTTCCTTCGTTAAACTAGCAAAAGTGGATTTGGACACGCCCTAATTGCCCCTGCGCTGTGTGCTTTAGAACATGTGCTTAAATCGTTAAAATAGGGTCCTAAAGGTGCAGTTTGTAAATTTTAGTGGCATCTAGCGGTGAGGCTTTGAATTGCAACCAGCGGCTTATGGTGCGTTCACACCAGACACGAATGAAGCGATAAGCGCGAGTGATTTAAATGTTAAGTCAATGCAAAGACGCGAATTGACATCCTGCGGCGCGATTCGCGCGAATGAAGCGGCACGAAATGAATTCGCGCGAATTGCGCAAGTTGAAAAATCTGAACTTTGGCGAATTTCCGCGCCGCGTTAACCAATCAGGAGCTTACTCTAGTAGTGACGTGACGTAGCGAACTGAGGCAGAAATTCGAAACAACAATGGAGGACAAAATCATCGTCGCTGTACATCTTCATACATTTATAGAAACAGAAATAAAAAGGATCGTGTTTGAAAGAAAGTGAGTGAGGAGGTCGGACAATCTGATAAGTTGTAAAAATGGTCTTTACTCAATTTGAGATAAATATTATATAAATATTAAGACTACAGGCCAACTAAAGATGACCAATTGAGCTTATTCGCTGTAATTTACAATTATTTCCCCACTGACAAGTTGTGTTTATTCAGAGGAAGTGTGCAGAAAGCAGTGGGAGAGTCTGGGACACATAAAGGAGCGGGAGAGCCCCTCTCATGACGCGAATTCACGTCTGTTGTGAAGGGATTTCACGCGCGAGTAAACTCAAAATGTTCAAGCATCCAACTACGCGCGAATAGCGCGATTTATTCGCAAGTCGCGTCTGGTGTGAACGCAGCATTAGTCTACCACTCACCCCTCCCTTTCAAAGCACATAGAATAGCTATGATGGCCGCACAGGACAAAGATGTCGTTGTCTGAGACAGCAGAGAGTAGCCAGCCAAGCAAACGTGCTCTGTAGAGCAGTTTGTCTTTTAGGGCTACTGTAGAAACATGGCGGCACAAAATGGCGACTTTGACGTAAGGGGACCCGTGATGAATGTAGATAGAAATGGATCATTAGTTCATAAAAACATAATGGTTCTTTATGTAAGGTCTTTATACACCACTGAAAAAATAGTTCTGCATATTAAATTGCATTTCTGTCAATAGATCCTCCTAAATATTACACACTGGACAAATAAACAGTTAGTAATAATATAAACTTAGATATAAATTAAATATAGATGAATCCTTATTAAAGTTACAGAAAATATTTAGTCAGAGCAGTAAGTGGTTTTCTCTTTGCCTTTTGTTGTTTGACTCATTTTTAATGACAGACAGCAGCAGGTTTATTATGCTGCTGTCACTTTAAGACGGATCTGATGATACACATGCGTTTTCTCTCAGCTCTGTGGGGTGCACTCAGGGCGTGTCCAAATCCACTTTTGCTATTTTAACGACGGAAAACGGTCCGTGCGCCGGGGCGCCTTTTTGAAATGGGTTGTCCCTATTCTCTTAATGAGTAATGGGTGTAACGTTCAATAAACCAATCAGAGTGTCATCTCCCATTCCCTTTAAGAGCGAGATGCGCTCGCGCCATGGCGGATTGCTATTTACATGGCGGAATTTGTTGGCGGAAAAGCTGAACGCTTTTCAAGCGAAGAAACCGATCTGCTCGTGCGCAAAGTTATGGCTCGTGCGGGCTTGCAAATGCAGGCTTTCAAATAGCTCCGCGCGATGAGTCAGTTAAATATATATGTGTGTGTATTGGCACGATTGTTCAATTAATTAGCCAATTTCGTTCATCATTATAAGTAGTAATAGGCTGAATTGAAAATAGGTAGCCTAATTCTAATACACGCAATGACTATTCATCATTACATTTTTATATTTATGTAGCCTACACAATAATATTCTTTTACACTGTAATCCTTTTGTTTTTAATATTTGGCATGTTTGTGTGATGCGCATCCCTGTGTGTAATAAGCAAAGTCAACGCGCACTGTGGACGCGCCCAGAGGCGCGGTTTCTACCAACGCGCTCTAACAAAAAAATATTGCGGCATTGACTTTAGACTTTAGACCAGGTTTGAGTTGGTCTATGGGGCAGTCTATTTTCAGCTCCTTAAAATAGCAATGCGCCTGAACACACCTCTTTTTTAGACCAGCACGCCCATGGGCGCACTAACTGGCGCAAATGCATTTACTAATTTAAGGACGTGGCGCTGAACGGGAAAACGCGAACGGCGCCGGACGCAAACTAGCAAACACACTTGCGCTGTGCCTTGCGTCGCATTGCGCCGGGTGTATTATAGGGCCCTGTGTGTTTTCTGTGTATTTGTCTGTTCAGGGTTGTCGCTAGACAATTTTTGCGTTCACTTGCAAAACATTTGCATTCCCCTGAGAAACTTTGCGTTTGCTGGCAAACAACTCAAAAGATTTGCAAGAGAACGCAAAGTTTCTTGTGGGAAAGCAAAAGCATTGACAAAATATTTCCTCCCATCTCATATTTTTTTCCTTCTCTGCATCCCTTTAGGGGCTCTGTACTTGTCAACGACACAAAGCATTTCTTTATTGTGTGTGTAGCTTGTGAACGACTCTATACTGCAGGTATATCCATTTACATCCAAAACAGAATTTTAAAAAAGAAAAAAAAGTATCAAAATATGGGCAAACTTTTTTGATGGGCTTGTACCCCAGTACAGATTAAAGGCTAGAAACGCCTCTGTGAAGCGCAGGAAGATGCGAAAGAGATCTCAATTCGCTATTCGGCCACTGTCTCACTTCTTTTGCTGCTTATTCTGGCCAAGAACCGCCCAATTTGACAGGTTTGATTGACATGTAAAGTGGCCAACCGGACTTCATTTCGATTTTATGCACTGTTGAGGTGCAGGTAAATCTTAAATCTCGAGACTTCAATTCAATTGATGTACAGTTAGTTAGGGTTAGTTTAGTTAGTGCATATATTGAATGTTTTAATACAGCTAATGCTATAATGTCAGAAGTGGCTCATGCAGTCACATTTCACAAGCATAACCATGCTTTTTGTAATAATAAATAACATATTACTCTGCAATTGAATGCTTCCTGCTATTATTTGGTCCTTTCAGTCATCATTGAACACACTCCGTCACACTACTTTACTCTAATGTGCTCTTGCTGCTGGAAATTGTTCTCATTTCACAGTGAGATTAGATTTGTGCCGCAACAAACAGGGTCTGTGTTACTCTGAGACTGAGACTCCACCTCCTTCATTTATCATTTGCAGCGTTGTGTTATATATTTATATAATATATTTGTGTCTGAAAGCGGACGAATTATGATCACAGAGGGGAAGCTGATTATTATTGTGCTGTTATTTATGTTTTCTCTGTCACTATTTGTCCACTGAAAAGTGTCTAATCTAGAAGTGTTGTTCATGACTAGCTGGGTGATACAGATATAAAAAAGTCAGCCATTGTTGTCAGTTAGATTCAAAATATTAATGTACATAAAATACAGTAAGATTAAGATTTTTAACTAAATGAACAACAACAACAAAAAACAGCACTACTGGTAATGTCTGAAATAATTATTATTTATATTAAAAAAATAAAATAAAATTTAAGAAGTCTCTTATGCTCACCAAGGTTATTATCAATTATCAATGTTGAAAACATTTTTTTTTCCACAGTTTCCACAAAAATATAAAGCAGCACTTCTGTTTTCAACATTGATAATAATCAGAAATGTTTCTTGAGCAGCAAATAATCATATTAGAATGATTTCTGAAGGATCATGTGACACTGAAGACTGGAGTAATGATGCTGAAAATTCAGCTTTGAATCACAGGAATAAATTACATTTTACAAGATATTCACATAGAAAACAGTGATTTTAAATTGTAATAATATTTCACAATTTTCTGTCTTTATTGTATTTATGTTCAAATTAATGCAGCTTTGGTGAGCAGAAGAAACTTCTTTCAAAAACATTAAAAAAAAAAAAAAAAAAAAACCTTTACCACCTTTACTGGTGGAGTATTTGTTATTTTTTATGTTATGATATATGAAAAATGCCATGTTGAGATTTCCATGAACATTTTTGAAAGGTGACACAAAGGAATCACATGAATGATTCAATCTTTAATGACATGTTTGCTATTTTGCCACTACAAAATCTCAGATTTGGTTTTGTGCAAATGAAACTAAATGATATTTGATCAGCAGAGAAGAAAAGAAGAGGTTAACATTTGTTCAATAAAGGCTGTTGTGTCTGTTGTGCATCTCTGACATTAATGTGTCCTGCTCTTACTAAAGGTTGAACACACGGTCCCAAGTTTCATGAGGGAAAAGCAAACCAGCCTGCATGACAGAGATTCTGCTGAAACTTTCCTCTTTACGGCAGGGACAGATGGTGCGGGTTTGTTCTGACGCTCAGCCTCCGTGTGCTGAATGGATAACACTGATCAGCCTCCAAATACAAGCAAAACAACAGCCAAAGTATCCCAAAACTTTCTGATGAAACAGTGTCATTTGGCACATGCAACCTTAGAAGCTTGTGACCTGCATGCTGCCACATTTATGCATGTTAAGTGACTTGTTCAAATCATTTTAGGGCCTGCAGATGCAGATGAACTTAAATATAACGTGTCTGACATCAGAAATCAGCGACACACAGCTTAGATTAGCCGGCCCGGTTGAGTCTGAAGGTGTGGAAGCAGAGGGCAGCTGGTCTCATGTCGTACAGGATGATGGTTTGTTGCCTGCTGGGAGATTGTGTCTGTCAGTACGGATGTGATCAGTCAGAGATGCGAGGACAGATGTACCATGATCCTCACCCCTGCTGCTCCTCATGGGACTGACAGGAACAGCTGTGTCAGCGCCCCCCATTGACTGTCTTCAGAAGTGATCCAGCTCTCCTCCAGAGCACAGATGTCATGTGCAGGTGTGTTCAAAGAGAACATATTCTGCTGCACCTGTCATTATTAACCAAGGCTTCCTGTACCAAAAACAACACAACAATTTACATTACCATTTTTTGACACATATGTATGTGTTGAAAGAAGACTTATTTACCTCAAATACACTGTAAAAAACAGTAATATTGTAAAATATTATTAGAATTTAATGAATATATTTGTAAAAATGTAATTTATTCCTGTGATCAAAGCTGAGTTTTCAGCATCATTACTCCAGTCTTCAGTGTCACATGATCCTTCAGAAATCATTCTAAAATGATGATCTGCTGCTCAAGAAACATTTATGATTATTATCAATATTGAAAAAAGTTTTTTGTGCAATTTTTGTGGAAACCATGATGCAAAAGTTTATTGAAATTGTTTTTTTAAACACTTTTATTCAGCAGTAATGCATTAAATTGATCAAAAGTGACAGTAAAGACATTTATAATGTTACAAAAAATTTATATTTCAAATAAATGTGGTTCTTTTGAATGTTGTATTCAACAACAACAACAAAAAAATGTATCAAAAAATGTAATCAGAAATGTTTCTTGAGCAGCAAATCAGCATATTAGAATGATTTCTGAAGGATGTGACACTGACTGGAGAAGTAATGAAAATTCAGCTTTGATCACAGGAATAAATTACATTTTAACATATATTCACATAGAAAACAGCTATTTTACATTGTAATAATATTTCAAAATGTCACTGTTTTTTTACTGTATTTTTAACAAAATAAATGCAGCCTTTCTGTGCATAAGATACTTCTTTCAAAAATCTCAATTATGTATTTACACATTTTATCTGTAATTTTACTTTTTACATTGTTACACAGTAGGGAAGACAAGTGACTGTCATTTTGAATGAATCATTTACTTGTTCAAAGTTCGTTCAAAACATTTGGTTAGTTCAGGATTGTTCAGATAAATGATTCATTGAATCATTTACTCAGCTCTTTCAAAAAACACCACATTCAGATACGAAACAAGTCAGTCATTGAGCCTGCATCTCAATGTGCATACTATTCATCCTAAATAGTATGTGATATTAGTAATATACAATAGGCTACTATTTAGGGTGGATAGTAAGCACACTGGGATGCAGGGTGAATCTTTTTCACGCAACCGATTAATTCAGGAAAGAAACACGTGACTGAGTTTATGATTCTATGAACCATTCATGTAAACGATTCGTTAGTTATGAGTCATTGCCTGCGTCTCAATGTGTAGATATTAGTAATTTCAATACTATTTAGGGCGGATAGGGTGGATAGTACATATTGGGATGCAGGATTGATCCGTTCACTCAGTCGATTTGTTCAAAACGATGATTCAATTGATTCAATAAGGTCACTAGCAATGCGCCTCACTGGCCTCGCCGCCTTGCCTTTGGAAATTTTTAATTGACGGAGCAAAAATAGAGAAGGTATGGCTGTCAATATTGTCTCTCATATGTCTTAGTTACTCAATATTATCTTCTTTTTTATTGAGCTGTTGTATAAAAAAGATCGCACTGGAAGTCATGTGTTGGTCTGAATATCAGATATTTTCACAGACACCCAGAGATGTCAGGAATAATGTAATTGAAGGCTTTAGTGGTGGTTTGAGTGGAACTTTTGATTTTAAGCTAGCTAGTGCTAATGAACACAGGAATCAGATCCTTTTATTATTTACCTTGGACAGCAGCAGATGAAGTGCTTGTCTTTGGTTATCTTTATCGATTTGGCAATGGTTATACATAAATAATGCAACACAGAAAAAAAAAAAAAAATGACGCAGTAAAAGCATGGGTGAAATGTAGATGCAGTAGGTGCGGTCACATAAAATTTTTCGGCGAAATGTTACTTATGTTGATTTTATCACATAACTGATCGTACTGTCGTTGTCGTGCCTTTGGTCAATACTCCAAATGGTCCCTTTGTTACCCTTGTTGTGTTTCTAGTAGTGTTGAGGTCTGTTTGGCATTTTAATGCGTTTCATGAGAGTTTTGTTTCATGTGAATTTAATACAACAAGCGCTGTGTTCTCCACATTAGTGAACATATAAACATGAAATAAAGGGAAATTTTTGCATAGAGCTTTTTTAGGTTGTTTAGGTACTTATTAGGTATATATTTCAAGTCATGGCAACTTGACATTTTAAAATAAGTTGCTTCCAAATGATATAGTAAATGAATCAAAGCCTTGCACCATTGCCTTCTCTTTGTGTATTTCCATAAATGCCTTTCTATTTTGTTTTTTATTGTGTAATATTAGCCTGTAATAACAAGATCTTTGCTTTGGAATTGAAAGTGAAAATCAGAAATCTTCTATGAATACAAAGGAAAAGAGCTCTCAAATTGTCTGGATAATATTTTTATGCCAGAATGCCAGCAATGAAACTAGCAAGAATGCAGTCCCATAGGACAGTAAAATCACAAATGAGATCCCTTTGAAGATGATGTGTGTAATTTTTTTGGATGTTAAAACCCTTTCTCGTATCCCAGCTTAATGTTCAGAGACAGCTACAAGTAAGCCATTCGTAGGTTGATTTCCCTAAGAAATATAAACACTGCGACTCAATCCAAACATTGTTTGCACATCCATCTTGAAGCAGCAACATTTCCCCAACTAATGGTGTGAGTTTGGGGACTATCTATTTTTCCAACCAGTATTTTTGGTATTGAATGAAGTATTTCTCCCATTTTGCATACATTGTTCTTTGACATCATCTCCGTTCTAGGATTGCTTTCTCTTTGATGATAAAATGAAGTATCTTGAAGACACTTGAATTTTCTCTCTTGAACAAAAAAGAAGTTTGTTATAATGTTCAAGCTCTTCTTTTCCATACATTATTGTCAGGCTTAAAGACAAAACCAGTGAAAGTAACTGTAGTCTACATGTGCTATATTCCACACCGTAAATGTTTTGTGTGTAATTAATATAAATTTAGTGTATTTTACTACCTGATTCTTTCCAAAAACCTAGTGAGCTGCCTATTGAGGCAGCAACCCTGTTGAAAAAAAAAACAGCATACTAGGTATGTTTTGAAGCATGGCAGGTGTTTTGAGCTGGTTTAAGCTGGTCCTAAGCAACTTGCTCCAGCTCAAAACCAGCTTAAACTAGTTTATGACCAACTAAGGACCATCTTAAATCAGCTCAAACCAGCTGCCATGCTTCAAAACATACCTAAACAGTATGCTGTTTTTTTCAACAGGGATTATATACATACTCCTAATGAATCAAGATGACAAATGTTGATGAATATAATTCATTCAGTACTGAAAAGTATATTGTATGTGCTATTTGTGTGTGCTGTGTATTTTATGACCATTTGTGTATTGCACTATTAGCTTAGCAACACAATAGGGATGGGCGATATTATCGTTTGCGATAAATACCGTTGAAAATTCTCCTCACGATAAAAATTTGTCTCCTCGCGATAATTACGATAAGTTAGTTGTTGACGTATTTCGTGCGCGACTGATTCACTGTTCATGTGTGGAGTTAAAACAAGCATGACGAAAGACGTGAGGCTGAGGAGCAGCTTGTTGTTAAGCGAAGAGTTCCCTTCACAATTGGAACTGGTTGGTTATAGAAAATCAGATGTGGAGCAAACAACGGTAATCACTATAAACAAATGTTCAATGAATGAGCCGTATGTCATTCACGCCATCATCACCCGGGTTTGATAGCGCGCGAGTGCAGGGAGACCTGAACATCTCACGTGCTACTTTTAAACTAAACTCATTTAAACCTTGCCAGTTGCCACTTTAAACATTCAACTGTAAGACGCAAAAGAGAACTTGCGCGCGCTGTGAGGAGATTTGTGTGTACTCATCCGAAGCGCGTACACGGAGAGCTGCGTCAGATATATTTTGTAAACTATCTGAAGACATAGTTGGGATTGTTACTTTTGATACAGTTAGGGCTGTTACGGTCGGCATGACAATCGCGCCACCGCGGTCGTGTGACATTATATATAATATATATATATATATATATATATATATATATATATATATATATATATGAGGTCGCGTTAACTGTTTTTGTTTTTTAGCAATGACGGAAAAAATATGAAGGCCGTCCGTCATTTTGAAAGATTACTGAGGCTGATGTAGCTTGTAAATATAATTCCCACCCCTGCCCAGTAGGTGGTGAGCGCGCTCCAGTGTGGCAGCAGAGCGCGAGTTCAGTCTCCAGAATAAAATGATGCGTTTGATTACAAGCACTCAGTTTAAGTATATTTTATAATAATAAAGTTATGATACTTATACTTAAATAATTCAGTTTCTAATCCAGTTTGTTTTGTTTTAAATGGTTTGTTTTCTTATTTTTCTGCTGACTAATGACTATCAAGTTATGGTATATATATATATTATATATATATATATATATATATATATATATATATATATATAAAATTATCGTCATTGGTATCGTTATCGCAATAAATACCTGAAATTATCGTGATAATTTTTTTAGGCCATATCGCCCATCCCTACAACACAATTCTTTCCTGTTCCTCAGTCCAGGCTAAAACAAATGTCTTTTAAGTTTCATATTGTGTGTGTTTAGGTGACAGATACTAAAGTGAGGGTTTTGATGTCATTATAATCTAGCAGAAAGACTGTGATGGCTCTGATTGATGACTTGATAAGGAAGTGCTTTCTATGATTAACTTTGAATGGAATAATCACAGACTCATTATTTAGAAATTATATCATTATACATTTAGATACTGGACATTAGAATTTCTTTGATTGCACTTTAAATCTGTCAGAGAGAAGAATAATGTGTTGGATCTGCACAATTCAACTGCATAGAGGAACATAAGTGAATTTAAAAAAAAAAAAAAAATAGTAATGGTAAAAGGCCTAAAGAGATAAAGAGATATGGTAGAGACTAGTATGCAAATGTGGTGAGAGATTTCAAATTACAGCACTGTATGAATTGCATGTTTACTCAGGAATCTTAAATTTACATTTATTAATTTAGCAGATATTTTAATATAAAGTTATTTACAAATGAGGAACCAAAAGCTATTCGTCCTATAGGGAGAACATGAGAAGTGCTATGATACAAAGTTCTAGTATTACATGAACAAAATAGTATAGAGATTAGATGTAGATCCTAATAATTTAGCATATTTTATGTATTTATTCATTAAAGCAGGGAGATGAATATGCATTTGGTGTTTTTGGGTAACCTCTGTTTTAATGCAGGCATCTCCAGGGTACATTTTAAAGTGAAGGGTAAGTCAGAGCTCTAGGGGACAGATGGGATTTTACTGCTCTGTTTAACTACACAATAGTGGCAAAGAGTCACCTTTGCAATGCAAAGTATAAAGACAAAGTCACAAACTCTGAGCTACATTACGACTGCTTTTGTGAGCAGTACTTCAAAACCATTTTTCAGGTATTTAGAACAACATCAAAGTTCATTATAAGTTCCCCTACGTTGTTTTGCCAAGCTTGACAGCTATTGATGACAAATACAAAACGTTCAAAGATTTTGCCCCTAAGTGCACTGGAAGTTTCATCAAGCCATTTTTGAAAAATGTTAACAAAACGGTAGCTTTCCAACTCTTTTAAGATAGATGAAAGGCTGCCCAAACCCTAACATGACGCTCAAGAACAAGGAAATGGACCAGGACAGAAGAAACTTCTCTTGATCTATGAAATAATAAAGCACAAGAGAGATAATGTTAGGGCCATACATAAACACCGAACACACCAGCACCATCCGAATGATCCGAAATGCCTTGATTTTATCCTTGTGTACTCCATCTCTTTTTGCTTGACGTCGTCACCGGGTCCAGGGCGCACCAGAGCCTTCAGGACCATCAAACAGCAGAAGAGTTTTACACTGAAAAAAATCATGAATTCAAGCAGAAGTAAGTTAAACAGCGTAATCACTTCCAGAGTGTATATTATGCATGAGATAATTATCAGAATCCACCCGACGGCCGAACAAGCGATCCGGTATTTCATGGGTTTGAACTTCAGGAAGGTCACAGAATGGACAACCCCTACGTATCGCTCCACACAGATGCAGCTCTGAAACAGAGGACGACCGACCCAAAGTACCAGTCCAAGAAAAAGCAATCCAAACTCACAGTCACTACAGCTAAAGAAAAACCGTCGGATGAGAAAAATGTAGGAGACGCAGAAGACGACCTCAACAAGTGCTGCGTTGAAGACGAAGATTTCGGTGGATTGTCCTTGAATCATCTCCTTCACACTTAGCCATAGGATGTAACAGTTTGCTGGAAGACCAAAAACCAGATTGATGGCGAGAGAGACGGCGATGACGTGGGAGGGTAAAACGTGGCATGTACTGGAGTTCACTACGTACATTAACGGCAAACACAACGAAGTATTTGTCACCTCTAACATGGTCGTGGAGTTTCTGAAACCCTTGGGAGAAGGTGGAAGGAATAAAGATTCATTAGGACTGCAAGATTAAATATAATTTTCTAGTTTTAAAATAGATTAAGGCTATGATTTCCTCACCAACTCCTCTGTGTTTAAGTTGTCCACCGAACACTCAAAATAACAGCTAGTTTTGGCTCTGAACGGGTTGAAGATCCACTGAATATGATTAGTTTCATATGCTGCCAAAATACCTTATAGTTATGATTCATGATTTGGATCTTTTGAGCAGTTTTGCATTGATGCAGCATTCAAATTCTGTTTGTTAAGCTTGGGAAATGTATTACACATGCAAATATAAAACTATTTATCACAATCCTATTTGTCAGGTTTAGAATAACTTTGTCCTCATTCACAGCAAAATGAGAAGTCTAGCCAGTATGTGTGAGTAATATTAGACATTGTTTGGACAAACTAGTCACTTTCCAGCTAAAGATCTTTATTAGCAGTATTTTCATAATTGTATAATCAGTCTTTTTAGAGTCCTAAAGTTGGACGATGATCCGAATTTTGTCATAAAATATTGTATTTTACAAGCACATTGACATACTGTGACAACACTTATGTGTCAGTGGTACCGCGCCCTGAGGATACCTGAGTGCGTACAAATGCTAATAACTTAATTAATATGGCCTATTTTCATGATTTTCATTATCATGCTGAATTATAGGCCATAAATTGGAAAATATAGTGTTGTAACTTATTTGACATCACTTGAATGCGTTTTGCTACACAGATAAACTCAATTTAAAATGTAGTTTCTCATTTTTTATGAGTTATTTTTTTAACTAATGTCTATAGTTCACCCAATTTTTTAAATGTCTATAGTTTTTAATTATTTTATTTAAGCTACATCAGACAGGCAACAATGATGAGACCAAGTGCACATTTGATTGGATTTAAAGTGATTTAGAATAATTAGAAGCATATTGACCCTACTGTAGGTTGTTTTGTTGAATGAGTTCATATTAATGAAAGAAAGGGTAAAAGTTTGGTTTTGTCCTCTGCTGGACATGAAGTTTCATTAAAACTCATTCCTGCCGTTATTGAGACTCAAACTCGCAACCTTTGGATTACCAGTCTGACTCTCTAACCATTAGGCCACGACTGCCCCCCTCCAAAAAAAAAAAAAAAAAAAAAAAAAAAAAAAAAAGGTCCTAAGATATATACGGTCCAATGAAGCATTCAGAAATCTTTGGAGGAAGGAAAGCTTATGTTTATTGTGCAATATTTTAGCTACAACCCAGTGGTATTCAAATAGTGACAATTTCTATACAGTTTTGCAATTTAAAGTAGAGCAGCAGATGTCTCCAGTACACAGCTACACTAGACAGGCAACAATGACAACACCAAGTGCACATTTGATTGGATTTTTTCTATAAAGAGATTTAAAATAATTAGAAGCAAATTGACCCTAGGTTGTTTTGTTGAATGAGTTCATAATGAAGGAAAGGGTAAAAACTTTAATGTCAACAAAAGGGCAGTTTTCCAATTCTTTTGAGATGGAGGACAGGATATATTATCCCTAACATGATCCCAAAGGCCAAGGAAATGGACCAGGATAGGAGAAACTTCTCTAAATCTAAAATATGATAAAGAACAAGAGAGACAAAGAGAGGACCATATGTTAGTGATGCAGAGACCAGCAGGAACAGAATCATCCTAAAAGCCTTGATTTTGTCCAGGTTTACTCCATTTCTCTGCTTGACGTCATCACCAGGTCCAGGACGCATCAAAGCCTTCAGGACCATCAAGCAGCTGTACAGTTTTACAAGGAAAAAGAAGAGGAATTGTGGTAGAAGAAAGTTGTAATATTTAATCACACCCGTTGTACCGATTAGACAAGAGGTAATAATAATAATCCATCCGACAGCAGATATGGCGATCCTGTATTTCATGGGTTTGAGCTTCAGGAAGATCAGAGGATGGAGAACCCCTATGTAACGCTCCACACAGATAAAGCTCAAAAACAAAGGACGACCTATCAACAGCACCAATCCAAAAAAGACCACTGGAAACCTACAATCAATGCAGTCAAAGAAATATTCTGCTATGGCAAAAAAAAGAGCAAAACAGAAAATGATTTCAGCGAGTGCCCCATTGAAGACGAAGATTTTAGTGGACTGTCCTTGAATCATCTCCTTCACGCTCAGCCACAGGACGTAACAGTTTGTTGGAAGACCAAGAACCAGGTTGATACCAAATGCAGTGGTGATTAGGTAGTAGTGTAAAACACCGGAAATGGTGGAATTCACAGGAAAAAACGATACCGTACATGTTGAGATGTTTGTCATCTCCAACATATCCATTTTTTTGATCTGTTATAAAAGAAAAATAAGTATGTTAAAAGGACAAAATATGAATTAGTTAAGAAATAAAAAGTTACAAAGCAAGTTTAAAAAAGGTAATAAAACTTTTGTATAGAATATGTCTACTCACAACAAGCTGATTTTGAATTTGTTTTCAGGCTTCCCTTAAAAGCATGGTAGCTCTAACTGCTAGTATGACTGCCGAACGTGTTGAATGTGAGCTGTAAAGATCTCGTTTTGACTTAATGAGGTGTCTTTGACATATTGAGCAGCTTGAAAATGAGAATTTGAATGTTGCATCGATGCAACATTCAAATTCTCATTTTCAAGCCCAAGAATTCCATATCAGGCATGCAAATGAAATTTATTTTTAAACTGTATAAATGACATCAGACTGTTCACAAACTTCACATAATGACATAATGAACAAATCTATAAAATGACCCATACTTCCCATGTGTATATCCTATGTATGTACGTAGGCCCTGATCAGGGCCTACCACTGTGGTCAGGACCTCCAAGTGCAGGACCCATTGAAATATATTATCAGTCTTCCACGCTGTCAAAAATCTACTAAGGGAATCAGTCTCTCGAGACTGGCCTGGAGTTTCTGAGTAACTGAAGCTTTGAAGTGGCACACTAGCAGGGAATGACCAAAATGGTAGCTCTGAGACCCTCCTCAGAAGGGGCGAGCAACTCAGCGCCGCTACTTTTCCAGGCGGATGCTGGAGATCGCTGCGCCCTGAAGCACGCGAGGTAACAGGGTTGGCAGAACAGCCCCCTGAGGGTACAGAGGGAAAAATGGGCACCGTGTAATTAGGTGTTGACCACTTCACCCCAGAGGGGACTGCCCTCCCGCAGCCTTCTTGGAGGTAGATCCATCTTACCCTAGAAGGTTTTGTACCTAAGAGTACCAGCCTCTTGAGACTGGTCTCCGGCACAACTCGAGTAGCCAAGCGGATGACCGTCAAGGAAATCACTCATTGCTCATGACTGTATAGTAACTTAATAATTAATAATGATTGATCATTATTTAATTTATACAGTGAAGATTACATGCAATGTTGTTTTACATTTTATCAGCTACTTTATTCAGTTTCTGTACCTGAAAACTGGATACATGAAAAACCTGAAAGGCTCTATTTATTTGTATCTTTGCTTTACTGTATTTATTTGTGCTGTTTGATTATTTGTTCTTATTTTCTTTATTTTATTTGACAGTAGTAATTTTTTACCTGAACATAGCACATACCAAACGTACCGAAACCGTGAAACTAAAACCGTGATACAAACCGAACCGTGTGTAATCTGAACCGTTGCACCCCTAGTGTATGTATGTAGTGTATATATGAGCGTATACTAGCTTTGAAGTGTATTATTTTAGACCACCCTATAATGTACTTGTCTGTGTGTGTTTTGAGTGTGTAAACCGAAAAACTACTTTTATTTGGGTAGCTCACCAAGAATCATGTGTATGCTGTGAAATATATGCACAAACCAAAAAAAAATGACACAAAAATATAATTTCAACATATTTATTATAATTTTATTTTAACATAAAACAATATGGATGATGATAAACATTAATATGCATTTTGCTTTTTGGACATTTATATTTAAGGAACTTAACAAAACGGCAGTTTGGACAAACCCTGACATGAGCCCAAGGCACATAGAAATGGACCAGGACCATAGAAACCTCTCCCAATCTATAAAATAATAAAGCACAAGAGATATAGTTGAAGGACCATACGTCAACACTGAAGAGACCAGAACCATCACAATGATCCAAAATGCTTTGAGTTTATCCCGGTTCACTCCATTTCTCTTCTTAATGTCATCACCCGGTCCAGGGCGCAGCAGAGCCTTCAGGACCATCAAGCAAGTGAATAGTTTTATACCGAAAAAAATAAGGAATCCTGGCAAAAGTAGATTATAAAGTCCAATGACATTCACCGAAACTAATATGCATAAACAGATGATCAGAATCCATCCAGTGATGGATATGGCAATCCTATATTTCATGGGTTTGAACTTCAGGAACGTCACAGGATGGAGAACCCCAATGTAACGCTCCACACAGATGCAGCTCTGAAACAGAGGACGACCGACGAACAGCACCAGTCCTAGAAAGAGCACACCAAGTTCACATTTAATGCATTTATAGAAATGATGTGGTATGACAAAAACGTAGGAGGCGCAGAAGAAGATTTCAGCAAGTGCTGTGCTGAAAACAAAGGTTTCAGTGGACTGTCCTTTAATCATCTCCTTCATGGTCAGCCACAGTATATAGCAGTTTGGTGGAAGACCAAAAACCAAGTTGATGCTGAGAGCGATGGCGATAAAATAAGAGGACAGATTGCTGCATGTCCTGAAGTACTCCGAGACCATCACCGGCACACACGTTGAAGCGTTTGTCAACTCAGCCATGTTTTACTTAGATCTTTTGAACTCTTTTAATTTAGTAGGTTTAGTTTTAGATTTGTAGATGCTTGATTCCAGCCGTGTTGGTTGAATATCTGCAATGATTGTGGTTCGTTTCAAATGCTGCCGAGCTGCTTTACAGGTTTGATTTAACGGAGATTTTTTGTTTTGTTGAGCAGTTTTGCATTGATGCAATATTCAAATTCTGTGTTTCCAAGAAATGCCTCATCAGACATGCAAAATAAACAGCATTTTTTTTTTTTTTTACAACCGCACTATTTTCATGTTAAGAACCAACATTCTTCACAGAGAGTTTTTGGAGGATTCAGTCTGAAGTACAGATATACAGGCATCTTAAAGGGTTAGTTTACCCAAAAATGAAAATTATCCCATGATTTACTCACCCTCAAGCTATCCATACCATTATTTCAGCCAAATACAATCAGAGTTGTATTTAAAAATATCCTTGCTCTTCTAAGCTTTATAATGGGAGTGAAGAGTAACTAATATTTTGAAGCCCAAAATAGTGCATCCACCCATCATAAAAGTAATCCATACAACTCCAGGGGGTTAATAAAGGGTTTTTGTAAGAAAAATAACCATGTTTAAAACTATAAACTAAAATAACTAGCTTCCGGCAGACGGCCTACGCAAGTCGACTTGTGCCAAAAGAGTAACCCCTGACGCAATGTTTGATGTAGGATGTAGTAGTAGCATAAGCTTAGACGCCTCTCGAGGTTCAAACAAATAGGGCTGGGCAACAAACTCAAGCTCCTCTGACATTTCTCTTTAAAAATTCTTGTTTTAGATTTATAATTCATAAATGCTCTATCCTCTGTGCTGAGTCGGGTCAGAGGTTACTCTTCCATCGTAACTTGATTTGAGTAGACCATCTGCCAGAAGCTTGTTATTTTAGTTTATAGATTTAAATATGGATATTTTAAAGAGACACATTTTGTGCAAAAATGTAATCATGCCATTAATTTTGACTAATTGTGCCAAAGAATAGACGCATTTTTTTACTCAGCTGATTAGACATATTCAATACTGTTGAAACAATTTAATCATAACCATCATGAATTTTATTTCCAGATTTGATTCTACTTCCATAAATTTAAATTTATATTATATTTCTGTGTCCTGTTTGTCAAATTCAGCAATTGAATGTGAAACCTGAATGGCGCACAAGCCTCGCAAAGCTTTTTGTTTTTCAGCAGTATTGCAGAAGTTGTTTGATTTGACACCTGTGAACACCTGTGTCTGTTTGAACAGATCTGTGTGTGGGTCATATGACATCCATCCATCAGTTTGTCATGTGCGCTCGCATGTTGATTCTGTAACATCAAATGTTTTGAGAAATGAGCAGCTGACTTTGTGTGAGTGGGAGAGAGAGCAGATGAGATTTTCCACCATGGAAATAATGTGTGGTAGTCCACATTCTGATAGGACTCATACATCACAAATTATTGACATCACTGAAAATGGATTCCATTATACTGTAAATAACTAAATTCTAGATATTTCTTAAAAAAATAAATCTTGAGTTTTACTGATGTTTAAAACTATTGAATGCTCATTAAATATTAATCACATTTTGATTATGATTAACTGTAAGTCTCACCCACTGTATTCCTTAAAATCCAGAAAATATTGAATCAGGAGAGACAGATGGCAATAAGATCACAATATGAAGAGTTTGGTTCCAAAACGCGATAAACGCCATTTAAAAAAAAATTGAGTTTCCGCCAAAATCAGTATTGCATCTGGTCGGTATTGAAAAGTCATTTATTAATTTTGCGCAAAATGCGATATCCCTCGTGTTATTCTGTCATGTTTTCTCCCTTTCTTTCCAAAACGCGACAAACGGCAGTCTCCTTTTTCAGCTGAACGCGATATATCCGCTCTCAACCAATCACAGCGCACCATTCCACGCACTCTAAACTGAAGTCTTTTTAAAAAGCTGTTTTTAATACCAATGTACTCAGCAAATGTGTTTATTTAACTGTGCGGTGGCGCCAGATACTCTTTAATCGGTAATAACAAATAATTTATAACATTAACAAGATGACCCGTTGAATTCATTTTGGGAGCGACGGCTGGATGTATTTTTAGTAAAATGTCAGTATAAAAGATAAATATTGGCAAAGTTTAGGCTCTGTCATATATGTGAATCAACTTTGTTGTGTATTTTCAATTTGAAAAATAACTTATATTGATGGATTAATTGCATTTTGGGAAAAAAATAATACGTTTTATAATAAACTTTTTAAAATCAAAATGTAGATTTGAATTTTTAATGTTTTTATTACCAAAAGATGCTATGTGAAAGTTTGAGACAGAAAATAGTGGTTTTCATCTTGCCACTTTCTTGGTAAAGAAAACACCTTTTTACTCCAATTAATCAATATGGAGTTATTGCGTTTTGGAACCAAACTCTTCAAATATACATAATGATTTTGCTGCCGATATTAAATAAAACATGGTGAATATCACAATGATTTTAGTGTGCTTTTTGGTCATTAATTTTGACGTACAAACACAAATTTTCAGATGTTTTAATGGCATGAGGTAGATTTTATTCATACCCTTCAGTCAGTTCAAACAGTCCATTTCAGTGAACTCTGAAGATTTATGATTCATTGATTCATTTGTGTCATTACTCAAAATTGTTCATGTTTAAGTCTTTTATAATTCTAAATATTGTTTTATTGGTGCTCATTATAAATACTCCTTTATATGTATATTATACTTTTTTCATTCTTGCATTAAACATTATGTATGTACTTGACTACAAAGGTTTATTTGAAATTAATTGACTCAAAGTAATTTTTCATGTTAAAGAGCTGAAGCATAAAGAAGTGGGGTAAGATAACCAAATGAGTGTTCATTGAAATGCAAATTAACTTCACTGATTGTAGTTTGAAGTTGTTAATTCTGCACTAGCTGGCAAGTTTCTCTGCAAAAAGTTTCTCTTCAAGTATTTTCCTATCATCAATTAAGACAGGAAAAGAAAATCACAGTGACTAGTGTGAAAGATGTCGTCCTTTACTCTCTGCAGGAAATAAAGTCAATGCAGTCGAACACCTAGTTCTAGTTAATGCAGATCTGACCACCGTCTCTTATACTTCACTTCCAGCATGACATAAGTGGTCAAATATTCCCAACAGAATTGCATGACTCATTGCATTGATTTTGTCTCTGAAAGAAACTTTAGATTTCTTTCTATTTTTACAATTTTCTCACATTAAGGCCGGTTTCACACGTTGTGCGTATTTGCGTAAGCGACGTGCATTCATTTCGGCACCCATATTAACAGTGTGTGGCATTTACACTACACATGTTAGCAGCACAGTGCTACATATCAGAAGCTTTTATGAGATAAAATACTGTAAAATACTCACACAGCTCACAGTGACACAAGCACTTTCTATTATTATTACAAATTTACAGAATCACATTTGTAATAATTCTCAATGGCACACTATTTTAACCCACAGATTAGTTTTTTTCTTTGTTACATAGCAGAAATATTGTTAGTGTGATAGTACAATGTATAACCTAATTTCGTTTACTGAATCAGTCACATGACATGTATCGGTCACATGCATTCATTTCATGTCACATTATTAGTCTTGGCACCCCATAATCATGAGACTCTTACAGAAAGTTTTATCCAAGCAACAAAAGTCTGATTTGCACATTTAAATGTGCTGAATTCCTCTGCATTTGCACGATGTTATTGCTAACATTGAGTAATTGTCGCACATCTCCTGCCATGTTTTGTTGGATAGTCATGTTTTTTGTGTTATAAAACTGATTGTGCCCACATGCAGTAGAGTTTTCACCCTGATGGCAGTAGTTTGAAGTTCATTTGGCACTTGAGAACCACAGAATAAAATGTGTTCATTTGTTCTGCTGTGAGATTCGTCTCAGATGAGGCTTTCTGGCTGAAGTCCTGAAACAATTTACTCTAGTCAAACAAGATCTTTCACTGGTGTTTGATCGTCACAGAGACAGTTTTTCTGTATATATTACCGTTTGAGAGATGATTTACATTATTAGCTGTAGTTGCTGAGTCAAAGTGCCCCTATTATGCTTTTTATAACCTTTAATGCAGTGTGTAATATAGCTGTTTGTGAATGTAAAAGGTCTGAAAAGTTTCAATGATTGCTTTGTCAAAAGTACTGACATTGGTAATGAAATTTTAAAAATGTGACGATATCAGCATTTTGAGCGCCATTGAGTGGATTTCTTAAAGCTGCAGTCCGTAACTTTTTTTGGTTAAAAATTATCCAAAATCAATTTCTGAGCAAGTACATAACCAGCCAGTGTTCAAAACTATCTCATTATCTTAGCTCGATTCACAAAGGTAAGCTTGTAATAATGTTTTATAATAAGAGCGACATGGCGGATTTCCGCGGGAAATTTGAGCATGCAGCAGTTCGTCTGTGCGTCATTACGTCACGTCCGTAAACAGAAAGAAGGAGTCCAGGCTAATCGGTTTTATCACGTGAGGACACTGCTTGTAGCGGATCATTTATAGCCTTTTCTCACAGCAGCTGAAATAATTAAACTTATCATTTTTGATGGCGGATTGTAATCCAGAAAGATCCAAATGACAATCATCAGTGACAACTGGAGATTCAGCCGTAGTCAAAAAGCAAAAGACTTTGAACTGTGGAGTGGCTACAGAAATTGAAATCTACAGGTAACGCTAATATACACATAGTCATAGCAATGCTGAGGTTGTTAACAATAACAATTTGAGAACAATATAACAGTAATAATAATTTGCACGGTTTTGGCATGATCTAAGCTAAGCGATCGTTAGAATTAATCATCATTGGCAGTGCGATTTATTGTAGGCCTAATGCTTTTTTCCTCAGTTGGTCAGAACAAAAGTGGCAGAAATGTTACTTACTTGTTCAGATGACATTTTCCAGTGAAAATTCTTATATTGGTCATACTTTCAAGACGTAGAATCTGTGATTCTGAAGTTCAGTATCCACACAGGTGCGGTAATTGACAGAAAGCATTAGATTCATCCGCGCTGACGAGCTGTGCCGAGGCACAACCCGCGTACAGATAACTGTTCCGCATATGACTGCAATTGCAGGTTTCAAACAGAGATGGCGACAAAGAGGAAAAATCGCAGACTGCAGCTTTAAACACCTCTGATTGGCTACTGTGTTCACGCACTCAACAGAGTTGTCTGTGATTGGCTACAATGATCAGTGCTTCAAAAACATGTTGTAAAGAGACATCTTTGACCGCTGATAGATGCCTGCTTTCAAACGCTCCCGTGTGTATCTGTGTAAGTGCTCAGTGAAGAGCATCAAAGATGTCTATTCACAACATATTTTTGAAGCGTTGATCATTGTAGCCAATCACTAAGTGGAAATGCTAGTATCATCACATTTTAAAAATGTCAGTTTTTATTTGGTTTCTGACACCAAACACAATGGACTTGACACCCGACCAATCATAACAGAGTAGGCTCTCGGAAAGGCGGAGTTTAGAGAGACTGAATCCTTTATTGAACCGTTTCAGACACTGTGAGAAAAGGGTGATGGTACAATGTACATCATAGGAAAGTGTTTTTGACCTTGGATGCATGTAAACCTGTTGTAGGAGACTCCAAAATAGCATAATAGGAGCACTTTAAGCTCTAATTATTGCTCATATTTAGGATTAATTATCTGATCAAACACCTTACCAAGTTTTAAAGGGGTCATGACATGGATTTTTTTGTATTATTAGGGCTCGAGCACCGATGGTGTGAGGACCCTATTGTAATTGTTGCTCAGCCAATTATTCTTCTTCTCCAAAATGAATCGCATTTTTTAGGGCCTAAACGTTCTCAAAAACTCATGAAACTTTGCACACGCGTCAGAAGTGGTGAAAATTTACATCTGATATGGGTTTCAGAATTAGGTGTGGCAAAATGGCTCGATAGCGCCACCTACAAAATTTCAATTAAGCGCCCTTCGTGCTACGTTTCACGTACAGTTATGAAATTCGGTAGACAGATGTAACAGCCCAATACCTACAAAAAAGCCCCGGGTGCAAAGTTTGTATTTTCTCTGCAAAAATTTGTGCAGTTTTTGCCATTTCCACATGTTGTACTTTAACGAACTCCTCCTAGAGCTTTAATCAGATCAACATCATATTTGGTCAGTCTAATCTAAACGCCTTTGAGACGTTAAATTGCGAAGATCTAGAGTTTTTGCTGAAGGGCGTGTCCGTGGCGGCCTGGCAAAGTTCGATGTTTCGCCATGAAACAGGAAGTTGTTGTAACTCGGGCATACAATGTCCGATCTGCCCCAAACTTCACATGTTTTATTAGAGTCCTGACCTGAAGACATCTATATGACAATATTCAGTTACAGTCATAGCGCCACCTGGGGGGAAACAGGAAATGACATGTTTTACACTGTGATTAACTCCTCCTAAACCAGAAGCACATCATATATGGCCAGTCTAATCTTAAGGCCTTTGAGATGTTAAATATCAAAGATCTTGAGTTTTCGCTGAAGGGCGTGTCCGTGGTGACCGACAAAGTCTGATGTTTCGCCATGAAAGAGGAAGCTGTTGTAACTCAGGCATACTATGTCTGATCTGCCCCAAACTTCACATGAGTGATAAAAGTCCTGGCCTAAAGACATCTATATGACAATATTCAGTTAGCTATAGCGCCACCTGTTGGCAGCAGGAACTTTTACATGATTTTGCCATAATTCTCCTATATTTACTCGCTCACATGCATGTCGCCCACTGTTCGCTGTTTTCCTGAGGCCAACGGGTGGTGGTGAGCCCGGGTGCGAGGGCCCTTTCATCGCTGCTTGCAGCTTTAATTTGAATATGTTCCTTTAGGTTCACTTATGAAGTTAAAGTTTTTTGCACAATATATATATATATATATATATATTAGTTCAGACAAGAAACTCTAGATGGTGCAGGCTGATGGGTCCTTAATGCAAGCTGATGATAATTACAGCATTAACTACTTGGCACAAGCTGATTGGTCCATGTCACTTCTGCAGCCAATGAGCTTGTTGCTCACACATTTAAATGGCTGGTTACATTCACTATAGCAGTTTGCCGCACGCTTCAGAGTTCCTCTAAAACCCTCCAAATATATATATTTGCTTTTGACGTGACTCTCACATCTAAATGTCAACCGTTAAGCGACTGAACGCCAGTGGGCGGGGCCTATATACATCTATGATGATGTATAACTATTTGTCAATGTCTTGCTCTGGAGGCAGTCATATGCAAATTATGTGTGATGTCACAGATCCCGCAATACCCAAATGAGCCTTTATTAAATAAATTTTGTTTAAAATGAGGGCATTTTATGCTTTAAACCTTGCAGGTTTGTGTTTCTGTCTTCCTCTAGAACGCTCACCTGCAACGTGTGCAGATGCGAAGCACGTGCAGAATGAATCGTGAAATTGAATGTCTGTGCCTGATCGACTCGAGGGGAACATGAGAACTGGAGAAAGTGTTTGGGAATTACACTGAGTCACAGATGAACGTGGGCTGGAGCTGTAGTGAGCATGTGTGTTTGAATTGCCCCAGAGAAACGCGCCTCGCTCCCCTGTAATTACACTCGTGATGGTGTAGCGCCGCTGAGATGCTGCGTGTGTGGGTCGAACTTTAATAGTGAAGGTGTTGTTGGCAGAACCCAGCTGAGATGTGCAATACACACTGAATATTTCATAGCATATTTTCCTCCTGCTTTTGGCCTGGAAGATGAAACCGCTGAAGCACACGTCAGCAGAAATGCTGTAAATAGTGTTTCCTTTTAGAAGGACAACGAATGTAGGGATTGTTTGCCATATTTTTCATTTAACTAGGATAATTTCCCTGGTGTAAACCTATAGAAAGGACAAATAACCAATGAGATCTCTTTAACATCTCAGTATTTGCTTGTAGATGGCATTGAGGTTAAACTGAGAGCTCCTGCTTTTCAGATGTTTCTACTGAGAAAAGATAATCTGGTAATCTCACATGTGATTCATCTAGAGATCTCAACTGTTTCAGACTGTAAATGTAAATTTATAGCAGTATATTCTTACTGTATGTCAACTCACTTGTGTCTATCTTTTTGGAGAAAATTCTGAGACAAAGTGGAATCAAACGTCCCCATTATCCAATCCAATATACAGCAGGAATACAGTTTTCATCTGTGAACATCAATATGAATGTTCAAAAAGCTTTCTTTTTTGAATGTCTGCATTCAAAATTGTTACATATAATGTATGCACAGCATATGGTCAACTAATTGCAATATTGCATTCAGTATAATTTTTTTAAAGGTGCATTGTGGTATTCTGGACTCACTGCACATGACATGCAGGAAAAAAATAGTAGGCTAAATCGTGCACTCTATTTAATGTGCACGATTTATAAATCAAGGGAACGAATTAGTAAATCTTGCCCACGATTTATCAAATTGAGGGAATAAATTAGTCAATTGTGTGCATGATTTATAAATCGAGGGAAGGAATTAGTAAATCCTGCGCACAATTTAGCAATCAAGGGAACGAATTGTGCGCAAGATTTACTAATCAGTTCCCTCAATTTGATAAATCGTGCACAAGATCAATCAAACAAAAGTATATTTTGCTTAAAAATGAAGCTTATTTGTAAGAGCATTAAAGTCACCATGAAATCAAACAGCTCTTGTTTTTTATGGAGTGTTGTGGTATTTATTATAAATGATTTATCCATGCACATCATTATTTTTTTTTTAATTCATGTGCCTTGTAATCTTTAATCAGAATAACTTCCCCTCCCTCTTGCAGCGACATCTCTTCTCTTCTCTGATGATGTGGGCGGGGCAACCTGTCACTCACAAGAGATCCACCAATAGCAAACCACAACCATCCAATCAAATCCACATGGACAAAATCAAGCCTACATTTTTTTCTTGCTTGAGAAGCCATTTCACTCAGATATACGTCACAACAGTGAAGAAAAGACTATCACAACTTCTGTATTATGTTGACTTTAAATTTTTTTTGTTTGTTTTATGACATTTTGTTTTATGTAAAACTCATGTGTGCACGATTTACTAATTTTTTCCCTTGATTTGCTAAATAGTGCACCCGATTTACATTTCTGTAGAAATTGGCAAATAAAACCATAAACACAAAGTGGAACGAACTTTCTATCTCATACACACACACACAAAATAAACACACAAACACACGTGTGTGACTGCAACAGAGAACATTTTTATAGAAATTAATATCAAATAAAATCATCAAAACTGGCATAAATCTGAAATATTTCCATACATAAATGAAGGACTAATACTAGAGCACAAATAAGGCAACATGGAACAAGCATGTTCACAAAATATATCATAAAGTTGTGAGAAGTTGAAGCATCAAGAAAAATGAAGTTGACCTATATTGGATATATGTGGTCATTGCACTTTCTTTCTTTAACTATAATTCCTAAAGTTTTTCCACAAACCTGTAGATGGTAGTATTCTATCCCTAACACATAAAGCAATGTCCAAATGCAATTTAGATTTAATTAAGTTCATCATTAAAGTGATTTTTTTTTTCATTAAAAATAAATTTTTCATAAGCCAATTTATGGCATGGTTACGTAATTGGCAGTAAATGGGTAAAAAAATACAAAATATCCACAACACTGCATAAATGCATAGATGAGAAGTAAAAAATCTATATTTCCTTATGCAATTGCTCTGTAAAAGTTTGGGGTCAATCTGACCCCAAGGGACTAAATCGTTAGTCCAATTAAGGGACCATTACTCTATCTCATAATAAACTGTTTGCATCATTTTTAAAGTCATCAAGAAATGAAAATGTACACTATTTACTTTAAAACACGATCCTGGTCGTATTGTGAATAATTCACCAATGCATGTCAACAAAGAATGAGAAAGAACATTTATTTTTTCTCATTTATTATCCTTTTACATTGGAAAATGTGACATTATGGAAGCAAAGTGTGAATGCTGTTTCATGTTGATTAAATTTAGTTAGTTTTTTTGTGCGTCCAGATACAATCCAGACACATCTGGATTGATTGATTGATTGATTTAAACTTTATTTTATGTTTACTAAAAGGGTTGTTTGCCAAAGTCTTCAGAGTAAACTGTCAGTTTTCATCATTTCAAAAATGTATTTTATTTTCTACTCCCCAACAAAATCATTCCAGAATTATTCATTCTTATCAAATATAACTATTCAAGTCATCTGGTATGAATTCCTGTATTTTTACATATCGCAATATGTGGCAGAAAAACTAATATTGCAATGTAATTTTTTCACAAAATCGTGCAGCCCTATCATAAAGTCTTTTATTAGTGGGACTTGATTTCGAAATTGCACTCTACATGTAGACATTTAGAAATCTCTAGTGTTTTTGTCAAATATGTTGTTATTAAGCAACAGGAAATGTAAATGTTTAAAATTTTCACCTCAGATACATTTACTAAAACAAAGGCCCACTTTGCTGACTCTTTTGAGATAGAGGAGAGGTTGCACGAACCCTAACATGATCCCTGAACACAACAAACAGACCAAGAGATGGTAAACGTGTTGTAATCTATAATATAATACAGCACGAGACAGATAACCATAGGAGCGTATGTCACCACCGAAGACACCAGCACGACCTGAATGATCCGGAAAGCCTTGACTTTATCCCGGTTCACTCCATCTTTCTTCTTGACGTCTTCACCCGGTCCAGGACGCTTCAGAGCCTTCAGGACCATCAAGCAGCTGAACACATTCGTGATGAGAAAAGAAAGGTATTCTGGCAAAAGTAAGTTGCAGACGTCAATGACTCCCATTGTAGACAAAATGCATGAACAGATGATCAGAATCCATCCAGTGGCAGATATGATGATCCTGTATTTCATGGGCTTGAACTTCAGGAAGGTCACAGGATGGAGAACGGCTACGTAACGCTCCACACAGGTGAAGGTTTGAAACAGAGGACGACCGACCAACAGCACCACTCCAAAAGTCTTTGTTGCATACTTGCAGTTAGGACAATTGAAGAAATATTCTTGGATTACTAAACCATAGGAGAAGCTGAAGATGACATCAATGAGTGATGTGTTGAAAACTGAAGATATCGAGAGACTGTCCTCGGATCATTTCTTTCATGCTCAGCCACAGGATGTAACAGTGCGCCGGGAAACCAAGAACCAGGTTGATGCCGAAAGAGAAGGCGATAAATAATCAAATTGTATTTCACTGGAGTTGTTTGCAAGAATGGACGTCTGTGTTGAAATGTTTGTCGCCAACAACATGATCACACCTAGAAGTTTTAAGAAATTTAACAAGAAGTTGGAAGAAAACGTTTGTTAGGGCAGTGTGAACGTTAAAGACGTTAAAACATATTTAAAATTTGTACACTACCTCACAAGCAGAACCATGCCTGTTGAATGTGTGACTGAATGGGGTTTGTTTCAGATACTGCAAGATCTGCTTTATAATTTTGATTTGATTAATTATTGGATTATCTTTGACTTAAGTTTTGCATTCATGCCTGTGTAATATCATCCCAGCATGTGAAATGCTATACTAGGCATGCAAATAAAATATCACTGAGATAAATAGCTTTCTTTCTTTTTTTTACTATTTTTTACATTTCTCATTTAGCAAGTTGTGATGAAAATGTGAGTAGTGCTTCCATATAAAACTTGCTGCAATGTTGCTTGGTTGGTTGAAAACATCTTCTCAAACAAGAAAAAATGTAGGCTTGATTTTGTCCATGTGGATTTGATTGGATGGTTGTGGTTTGCTATTGGTGGATCTCTTGTGAGTGACAGGTTGCCCCGCCCTCGTCATCAGAGAAGAGAAGAGATGTCGCTGCAAGAGGGAGGGGAAGTTATTGTGATTCAAGATTACGAGGCACATGAATTGAAAAAATAATGTTGTGCACGGATAAATCATTTATATTAAATACTGCAACACTCCATAAAAAACAAGAGCTGTCCATTTTGATTTCATCGTGACTTTAATGCTCTTACAAATAGGCTTCATTTTCAAGCAAAATATACTTTTGTTTGATTTTTGGGTGAAACATAACTTAACTAATCCAAAATGAGCTAATTTAAGTTCTTCAACTGTAAATGCGAGATTTTGTGGTGTACTCTTTGTGCTCTGTTGGCTAGCATGCATTATGTAAAATAGGAGAAAAATCCAGCAACTGCAGCGTCATGTCATGAACGTCTGTTTTGTTTGCTAACAAAATGAGGATATTTTCCACCCATGTTTACTAATGGAACATTTGAGCACTAAAGTTTGCATATGTGTGTGTGTGTGTGCAAAACCAGGAAATGTGCGATTGTGAGGAG
Source organism: Culter alburnus (assembly GCA_028476615.1). Taxonomy (NCBI): domain Eukaryota; kingdom Metazoa; phylum Chordata; class Actinopteri; order Cypriniformes; family Xenocyprididae; genus Culter; species Culter alburnus. The sequence continues at coordinate 300,005 of JAOTNS010003687.1, read as the reverse complement.
ACGTTGGTAAAAGCCAGAAACTTCTGGAAGGAAAATGCATGTCCTCATTTTCACTATCAGATCCAAACGTCCTCGGAGAGCAGTCAGCCAAGTGAATGATTTCCATCAAATACCGGCCTTTTCTTTATCTCCAGCCTCCTAATGTAAGACATTCACTTACGCGCACAGGAGACGGTGGCTTGATTAACGTTTCTTATCATCCCTGTTGATTTTAGGGAGATAATTTATTCTAAACAGCACCGACTGCTGCAAGATCCACTGTAAATAATGGATATGCTGCGATATTTTCAATTAATTTTAAACGATTTCATGCCTGTTTGAGTTAAATTGCTCTGCAGTGCTGTTTAAACCACTCTATCTCATAATAAACTGTTTGCATCGTTTTTAAAGTCAACGAGAAATTTAAATTTATACTATTTACTTTAAAACACGATCCTGGTCGTATTGTGAATAATTCACCAATGCATATCAACAAAGAATGAGAAAGAACATTTCTTATTTCTCATTTATTATAGGTTAGTTTGGTTGTTTTTTTATTTAAGCTTTACTTTATGGTCACTGATGGAAGTTTGAGTTGCATCTTGTAAAGAGTAAAACCTAAGTTTTTCCCAAATCGTTCACCTCTAAAAGGATGGTTTGCCAAAGTCTTCAGAGTAAACTGTCAGTTTTCATCATTTTAAAAATGTATTTTATTTTCTACTCCCCAACAAAATCATTATAGAATTATTAATTCTTATCAAATATAACTATTCAAGTCATCTGGTATGAATTCCTTTATTTTTTCATATTGCAGTATGTTGCAGAAAAACTAAATATTGCAATGTCATTTTTTTCACAAAATCGTGCAGCCCTATCATAAAGTCTTTTATTAGTGGGACTTGATTTTGAAATTTCACTCTACATGTAGACATTTAGAAATCTCTAGTGTTTTTGTCAAATATGTTGTTATTAAGCGACAGGAAATGTAAAAAGTTTAAAATTTTCACCTCAGATACATTTACTAAAACAAAGGCCCACTTTGCTGACTCTTTTGAGATAGAGGAGAGGTTGCACGAACCCTAACATGATCCCTGAACACACACAAACAGACCAAGAGATGGTAAACGTGTTGTAATCTATAATATAATACAGCACGAGACAGATAACCATAGGAGCGTATGTCACCACCGAAGACACCAGCACGATCTGAATGATCCGGAAAGCCTTGACTTTATCCCGGTTCACTCCGTCTTTCTTCTTGACGTCTTCACCTGGTCCAGGACGTTTCAGAGCCTTCAGGACCATCAAGCAAGTGAACATTTTCATGATGAGAAAAGAAAGGTATTCTGGCAAAAGTAAGTTGCAGACGTCAATGACTCCCATTGTAGACAAAATGCATGAACAGATGATCAGAATCCATCCAGTGGCAGATATGATGATCCTGTATTTCATGGGCTTGAACTTCAGGAAGGTCACAGGATGGAGAACGGCTACGTAACGCTCCACACAGATGAAGGTTTGAAACAGAGGACGACCGACCAACAGCATCACTCCAAAAGTCTTTGTTGCATACTTGCAGTTAGGACAATTGAAGAAATATTCTTGGATTACTAAACCATAGGAGAAGTTGTTGATAAAATCAATGAGTGATGTGTTGAAAACGAAGACATCGACAGACTGTCCTCGGATCATTTCTTTCATGCTCAGCCACAGGATGTAACAGTGCGCCGGGAAACCAAGAACCAGGTTGATGCCGAAAGAGAAGGCGATGAAATAATCATTAAAATTGTGGAATTCACTGGAGTTGTTTGCGAGAATGGACGTCTGTGTTGAAATGTTTGTCGCCAATGACATGATCACACCTGAGTGATTAAAGAAAGTTAAGAAGGTTTGTTAGGACAGTGTGAATGTTAAAGACACATCTTTGCAATTCATCTTACCTCACTAGAAGAACTGTGCCGGTTAAATGTGTGACTGAATGGAGTTTGTTTCAGATACTGCAAGATCTGCTTTATAATTTTGATTTGATTAATTTATTGGATTATCTTTGACTTAAGTTTTGCATTCATTTCTGCATTATATCATCCCAGCCTGTGAAATGCTATACTAGGCATGCAAATGTAATAACACTGAGATAAATAACACACTATTTTTCATATTTCTCATTTAGCAAGTTGTGATGAAAATGTGAATAGTGCTTCCATGCAAAACTTGCTGCCACGTTGCTTGGGCGTTTGCCATCTTACAGTATGTTGAATTTGGCAAAACATGCTGCTCTTATATGGTAGAAATTGAAGTAGTATGCTAGCATGCTATTCAGAAATCAGCCATAGCATCAGTATTCTGCAGAGGTTGAAAGTAACGAATACAACTTCTTTCATTGCAGATCTTGTATGCTTGTGTCCATATAAGGGTTTCCTGGAACGTCATACCTTTTATGAATTTATGAATCTCACTTAAAGGATAGTTCACCCAAAAAAAAGCTTTCGAAAGCTTGATTATGTTCGCTTGACGTGTGAGAACCAATAAGGTTCATTCTCATGTTTGAGCTTCAGCAGGAACCAATCAGGTTCATTCTCATGTGCAATAGCCAATCAAATCACTGTTATTTCTTTAGTAAAAATATGTTGTTTTGGCACATCCAGAGTGGATAGCTAATGGAGCTTTGTTTCATTCTGTTCCTGAAATCAGCCAGTAATCTTGAAAAATAGAGCCAACTTGTAGTTTTTTTATGACATTGACCTTCGTTCATTTTACTCTTTTGTGATTCTGTGATGTTTTCTCCATTACATATAAATGTATGAATAAAATGTGAGTTTTGGCAGTTTCCATTAACACCGGATCCAGTTTAACCGATTACATGGAGTTTTATATGGCAGTATGTGGCATCATCAGAAAATTTAAGCAGGATATTTGCTTTATATCCTCTGTAAATCATCTGTATAATAAACAGGCTTCATCCAAGATACTTGTGCATTTGTTGACTTCATCTTATGTGTGTATTATTTGGATTTATTTGAAAAACAGAAGCATACTGAATAGACTTAAGTGTAAATCTCTGGTTTCAACATAATTAATAATGTGACATGCAGCCAAAGATAGCTTTATTTTAAGAAACACACACACACACACAAAACACATTTACCTTTGTTTGCATCTGCAAAGCATTACAAATGTTTCTTGTATGTTGATGTCAGTCTTAACGACTGTCCAACTTCTTGAATCTTGGGAAGGGTTTCCCTTGAAATCTCACTATTTTCTTCTTTCATGATTCACACTTTTTATTTTCTCATTCAGATTAACAAAACAGTACTTTCCATTCTACAAACGTAACTGTTTCATTTCATTATTTTCTTGTATTCTACAATTACATTTAGTGTTTCAGAAATACAATCTGATACAGAAGCATGTGCTTTCTAACTTTTGCACAATGATAAACTATAATAAACTATATTTGAAGTAACGAGCGAGCGAGTCAACTCATGTCGTCATTTTGTTTGATAGACATTGACAAAGTATCCGCCCTTGAAAATCGGTGGACATGGTTAACTAACCGCTGCTATAAGGCCAATTGAACAATAAGTTCAAAAGTTTCACATTTTCACCTCAGTTAAACATTTTTAAATGTTAAAACAAAGAAACACTTTTCTAATTCTTTTGAGATAGAGGAGAGGCTGCACAAACCCTGTCATGATCCCTGAACTCAAGCAAACAGACCAGGACAGGAGAAATGTGTTGTAATCTAAAATATAATAGAGCATGAGACAAATAGCAGCAGGACCGTACGTCACCACCGAAGACACCAGCACGATCTGAATGATCCGGAAAGCCTTAAATTTATCCCAGTTCACTCCATTTTTCTTCTTGACGTCTTCACCCGGTCCAGGACGCTTCAGAGCCTTCAGGACCATCAAGCAAGTGAATACTTTTGTGATGAGAAAAAAAGGGTATTGTGGCAAAAGTAAGACGTTGAACTCAATGACACCTATTGAAACTAAAACGCATGAACAGATGATCAGAATCCATCCAGTGGCAGATATGATGATTCTGTATTTTATGGGTTTGAACTTCAGGAAGGTCACAGGATGGAGAACGGCTACGTAACGCTCCACACAGGTGAAGGTTTGAAACAGAGGACGACCGACCAACAGCACCAGTCCAAAAATGATTGTTACATACTTGCAATTAGAACAACTGAAGAAATACTGTTTGATTACTAAGAAGAAGGAGAAGCTGAACATGACCTCGATGAGTGATGTGTTGAAGACGAAGACTTCGAGAGACTGTCCTCGGATCATTTCTTTCATGCTCAGCCACAGGATGTAACAGTGCGCCGGGAAACCAAGAACCAGGTTGGTGCCGAAAGAGAAGCGATGAAATAGAAAGGTAAATTGTGGCATTCGCTGGTGTTCTTTGCGAAAATGGATGTTCGGCATGTTGAAATGTTTGTCGCCAACGACATGATCACACCTGGATGTTTGGAAGTTCAGTGAAAATCAATGAGAAGGTGAAAGGAAAGAATGGAGAAGGAATCTTTAAAATATTACGCTACCTCACAGATTAGTTTTCAGTCGTTCTTCAGTGTTTTTTTTGTCCACCAACAGACATTAAACACCCAGACTGCTTGAGCTGTGCTGGTTGAATGTGGGACTGAATGTGGTTCGTTTCAGATGCCGCAGATCAGAGTTTTGATCGATGACTTTTTGGATCTCTTTTGACTTGGTTTTGCATTCATGCCTGTGAAATACTGTGAAATGCTATACCAGGCATGCAAATGAAATCATCACATATATATATATATATATAATTTGTTTAATCCTGAATGTATAGATTCAAATCTCTGAATATTTTAATGTAAATTGTGTATAAATGTAAACCAGAATATATATTTATGTATATGAATCCTGACCATATGCAAATCTTAATATATATTATCTACATCTCAATATTAATACATCTTTATGATCTGGAACGTCATTAGACAGACATTCTTATTGATTTTTGTTTTATGAAAATAGTCTACACACATGCAAATATTATGCTATTAATATAAATTCAGGCTGTCATTTCTTCAGTGTTGTCACATGAAAAGATAATATATAGATATAAGAAAATATTTACAAAAATGTGAGGGGTGTACTTCTCTGCGATACTGTATATATACACACGCTAAATTATCTTTTGCAAAACACAATAAACACAATAAGGTACAAACACAATATGACAAAAGAAACCGATGTTGATCAGTTTAATGACATAAATCTCTTGTCATTAACACTACTGCACACTCTTCTTTATTGGCATTGATGGTTCCATGAAGAACCTTTATCATCCATGGAATCTTTCCTCAAAAGGTTCCATTCCACACAAACATTCTTTATATTTTTAGAATGTTCTTCACACTATGAAAAAAAAAAAATGGTTCTTTGAGGAACCAAAAATCTTTCTTCTATGGCATCGCTGTGAAAACACGCATTTGGAAACTTTATTTTTATAGAATACAGGTTACAGCATCAAAGATGAAATCTGGTTAAACTCTCTCTCTTCTCCTTCCAAATCATAATTATAATCCACAAAGATGCTGAACGCATCGAGACTTCAAATTACAGGAAATGACATGACAGTTTGGACGCCTCTGGTCCTCTGCTCCGCTCGTGGGCTGAAACACTTGAGGACTATGACAGGTCTCCGAGAGCTCTTATATTATCAGTGCAAAATACAATTATTTAATATGACATATTTCTGAGATTAGCAAGTAGAAAAAGATAGCAGAGGATCATACAATCAAGACTCTTACATTTTAAAGTGTTTGGGAACATTATTTGCTCTGGAGATCTGCAGGACGTCAGATCCTCCTCCTCACAAAAAAAAAAAAAAACTTCCTCAAAGCTTCTTACTTATGAAGTTGAACAGACTGACTAGGGTGGCCACAATCTTTCATTTCTGTATGTGCAATTTTAGATCGTTTTAACAGTATATCACAAGTTAATCTTCCTGAAAATCAACGAGTGTTTTAATAATTGTAGAAATCATGCCTATTTTTTCTGTGTTTACTTTTCAATCTCAGAACAAATAGGTTTGTTTTGAAATATATACTTGATATTATGCAAAGGCTGTAAAATAGACACATATTAGATAGATATCCCCCTTAAACATTTAGTCAGACTAGTTAGAGTCCTGAAAGGAATCCATGTTACACTGGACATCCATGGCATTGAAATGTGTTCGGCAAACAGAGAAAATGAGGAACGCGTGTTTTCTTGTGCAACTCTCACTCTCAAACTAGCCATTTCTCACACTTTCACACGTCCAGCGCCAAACCACACACACACACACACACACAGATACTGAGTCATCAGCCTCACAGGGATGTGTGACATCTCTATTTTTCTGTCATTCTCACAACTTCTCCTCTCAGTCCCCTGTTGTGGACGTGTTGGGCGCGTGAATGGGTTTTTTGCGGTCTGCTCTCGCAGGGGTTTGGTCGTTATGTCACGATGGTCCGTGGAGCTCTGAGAGTAACAGAGAGAGGGAACTTCTGACCCTGTGACAGTGAACAGAGACTAGCTGATGTGACCCGGTCTGATGTGACGTCACAGTCAGACGGCCCAGTGTTTATTTCACAGCACGTTTGTGCTCTGGGAATGACTTCTCTGTTCAGTATTCTGACACATATTAAAAGCAAGAGTTGGTTGTTAGTCGCCAGCAGCTCCAGACAAACAATGACACTCAAAACTGTCCTGTTACTAGAGCTAACATTACAACAACAGCATATCTTTGTTCTTTGAAACAGCAAAACCAATGTTACTCACATATGGAGCAAAAACAAAGAAACCTCGATGTCCATTTTCAGGCCTTCCAGCTTCGGTCTCTCCAGCGCAGGAAAGTTTTTCTAATATTAACGTGGATCCTAAAGCTCTTGTCTGATCATAACCAGTGATATTCCTCTGAGCTTTTCTCTTTTGTAATGTCTCTCAGCCATCTCTCTTTCTACAGTCTTTCTTCAAATCTCCCTCTTGCTCACTTTCTCTCCTCCTCCATCATGAGTGGACACACCCCTTACTGCTGATTGGCTCACTCTCTCTCCTTCCCCATCAGGAATGGACACACCCCTTACTGCTGATTGGCTCACTCTCTCTCCTTCCCCATCATGAGTGGACACGCCCCCTACTGCGGATTGGTTCATTCTCTCTCCTCCCCATCATGAGTGGACACGCCCCCTACTGCTGATCGGCTCACTCTCTCTCCTTCCCCATCATGAGTAGACACGCCCCCTACTGTGGATTGGCTCATTCTCTCTCCTCCCCATCATGAGTGGACCCGCCCCCTACTGTGGATTGGCTCATTCTCTCCTCCCCCATCGACACCCCCTACTGTGGATTGGCTCATTCTCTCTCCTCCCCCATCATGAGTAGACACGCCCCCTACTGTGGATTGGCTCATTCTCTCTCATCCCCATCATGAGTGGACACACCCCTTACTGCTGATTGGCTCACTCTCTCCTCCCCCATCATGAGTAGACGCCCCCTACTGTGGATTGGCTCATTCTCTCTCCTTCTTCATCAGGAGTGAACATACCCCCTACTGTGGATTGGCTCATTCTCTCTCCTCCCCATCATGATGGACCGCCCCCTACTGCGGATTGGCTCATTCTCTCTCCTCCCCATCATGAGTGGACATGCCCCTTACTGCTGATTGGCTCACTCTCTCCTCCCCCATCATGAGTAGACAAGCCCCCTACTGCAGATTGGCTTACTCTCTTTCCTTCTCCATCAGGAGTGAACACGCCCCCTACTGCGGATTGGCTCATTCTCTCTCCTCCTCCATCATGAGTGGACATGCACCCTACTGCTGATTGGCTCACTCTCTCTCCTCCCCCATCATGAGTGGACACGCCCCCTACTGCTGATTGGATGCAAGTGTGTTGTGGTGCTCGGCCCAATCCACTTTCAACATTGTTTCTCAGAATTCGCTTACCTTTAAAGAGCTCTTTATGCCAAAAAGGTTCTACATAAGGAGACATGTCTTAAAAGATTGCATAATACTGTCATGTTTAATGGGCTATATATTTATAATTTAAAAAGTATGTTTTACAAACTGTTTAATCCATAAAAATTGATAAATGAAAACAAAATTAATTAATTAAAATTAAATAAACTGATCCCATAATGGGAACCTCTAAGGTTCTATAAGAACCCTTTAAGATTCCATATAGAATGTTTTCTTCTAAGAGTGTATTATGTACAAAAGAGCAAGAAAAACCCTGTTTTCTCTTTATTTTACTGTGGTTTTGTACTTCTGTGTCAGTAGAAGCTTTATATAATCTGTAACCTGCTGTAGTGTCTTCAGAATCATGTAGTTCTGCATTTATTCAGTCTACACGCATCTGGCAGATGCTCTCGTTCATCCGACGATTGAAGTGAACGTCCTCTTCCTGTCCTTCACTCCCGCTTTACCTCCACAGGAAGCGGTTCAGAGCCAGTATGAAGCGTGATAAATGACCGCAGCGTTTGGTGTCTGCCGTCTCGTCCTTGTACCTGGGAGGTCGTGCTCAGTTCATGACAGTGATTATTCGTGTTAAGTGCTTGAAAGTGGGTCACGGTGAGTACAGAAAGGTGCACAGACCTGCTCAAGAACTGCAGCAGAGCGACAGGAATGTCTCATAGTGTTTTATCTAAAGAAACTCTTATAAATTCAACATCTCTGTGTCTGAAATATAATATTAATATATTAGAAAGTGCATACACTCCATTAAGAGCATATGAATTCAGTTTTATGTTAGTGGCAAGTTGCTTCAAAGCACATTTGCTCTTCTATTATTTATTAGTTATGCTATTGAAGTATAATATTTGTGGAAGAAGTGTTTGTTGTCATTTCTGGTATGATAAATTTAATTATTAGGGTTCACATGTTCATGGAACACCTTGAAATATCTGGAAATTTTTAAATTGTGTTTCACAGGCCTGGAAAAATTATGGAACTTTCTATAGTGAAAATATACACTACTGTTCAAAATTATATTTAGCAAGGATGCATTAAAGGTCTTCTGCTCAGGAAGTCTATGGCAGCCCATGGAAGCGCTTGCGGGAAAGTTATGAAATTTAGCACACAGATAGAGGACAGTCTGAACTGTCACCATAGCAAATTTGGAGTCTCTAACTCGATCCCTCTAGCGCCACCAGCTGTCCAAATTGGCACTTATGCTAATAACTTTTGAATTCTTTTTTCCTCTAATTCCTTGGCTCAAGGCATTTCGATCACACCCTATGACTTCATTTTCCATCATGAACATTTTTCCACCATTTTGAATTTTCCAAAAAACGTACTTTTTCAAACTCCTCCTTTGCTGTTGCTCCGATTTTTACAAAAATTGAACCAGAACATCTTCAGACCATGCTGACAAAAAGTTTTATAATTCAAGTCGATTTGTCAAACCGTTCTCAAATAACGCAAAAAAAGGCTATTTTTGCTTAATGGTTTGCCCAAAATCATAAAATTGGTCACGTTAGATTCAGGGCAGCATGCCGAGTCGATTGATATCCAATTTTCCCGTATCAGCCATTTTGGACATTTTGAATTTTGTAGTAAAATGCTGTATTTTACTAACGCATGAACGTATCATTACGAAACTTGGTATCGGTCATCGCCACGATGCCCTGAAGGAGTCTGAGAAGTTTCTGACCAGCGCCACCTAGTGGAGAAAAAAAATATGCTAAATTCAAACATGCTAGGTTTTGCCTTTTTTTTGTGAAAATCTTCGAAACCGTTAGTCTGATGGAGACAAAAACACTGTAGGAAAATTGGAAACATTGGTTGTTAACTATACGCCAATGGAGAGACTTAGTTTAGTATTATTTATTATATGTTAATTCCCAAATTCATTAGTGAATTTTTAAAAATAAATTTTTGTCTTTATAATCTTTCATTATAATCAAATAATCCGCCTCTTAAATTACGTATCTTTTTGGCTGATGTCATGTAGGCCGTGTGTGCTATTGATGAGTGTCAACCAGTATCCAGCTGTTAAGTCATTGTTTTCAGCTACTGTTGTAAATAACACAGCCTTTCAAAATCTTTGCAGTATATATATATATAAAAAACGTTAGCAGTAGGGTAAATAGAGATGCTCTGGAGGGTGAGCTTGACCTTCATACCAGTCCAAAACGATACATAATAGTGATGCTTGTCTTTGCAAACACCACTAACAATGTAAACTATAGTTTGAGCAGCTGCAGGCATCTTTTCAAGGTCTTAATGTGTGTAAGATCTGCTGTCAGGCACATTTTGATACAGGCAGAATAATGAATGAGCTGCAGTTTGGTTCAGTCCTTCAGTGATAAATGCAATCAGTGAGGAACAGAAGCTGCTCCTGTTAAGTGGCGGTTACAATGACGGAAGTCTTTTGTGCGCCATTCAGATACAGAACAGATGTGTTTGATGCCTCAACAGAGCGGAGGAAGCTCATTTATTTCCTAATGAATTTCAACACGACTCCAGCGCTTCATGAGCACTGCTATCTTGAAAGTTAAAAAAGGGTGTTTTTGGTGTCCTGGTGCGACGCTAGGAAGGAATAGATTTAATTAGGCCTGCAGGATTTGGGGGAAAACTTATGGATTCGCATATGTTTACTTCAAATTTGCTTAGGAACAAGTATTTTTCCTACATTTCCCAAAATAGGGTGTTGTGAGCATTAGTGAGTACATGTCCACTCGCCCTTTAAGTCAGATGTGTCTACCAAGTGCAAATCGCCCTGCTGGTTCTGGAGAGCTTGACAGCTGAGGTAGTGTTGGGGCGTCCCAGGGTGATTCAACACTCCCCATCAAACACCAGAGCACTCAAGGAGGCCATCCACATTTTCAATCTTATGAAATATGTCCACGACAGCAATTTGCAACACACCAGGGTTACGTTTACCACCAGATGAAGTTTGTCCATAAGGGAATATTGTTATGTTTAGCTTTTGACTGACACTTCCAGATGGTTTGTAACCGCCTGGTACTGCTGGGATTAAAAGGCCAAACTTAACATCCAAATCAGCCAAATAAGAGTTTTGTAAAATGCAGTCTACTGTTGCTAAACTGCAGGACATGTTTGATACTAAACAGTGCTATTAAAAGCTCATTAAGCCACAGAAGAGACACTGTTCCCCAGGCGCCGAATGTGGATAAGCAAATGGGCTTCAGATACGCGCCTAAACGCATACACACAAAAATGTCAAAATGCCTTTTTGGAGAGTATTCACGTAAACACAGTGGGTTATGTCTTATTGGGTTATTGGATCCGTGCATTTGCTCTTAAAGTGACAGCAGCCTAATAAACCTGCTGCAGCCTGTCATTACTGATAACTCTCAGGAGATTGGTATGGTAATAGAGATTGTCATGGTAATGGATATGGCAGTGTTAACCCTCAGGGGTCTGAGGATTTTTGGGGCTTGGAGAAGTTTTGACATGCCCTGAAATTTGTGCTTTTTTCAGTTGTTCATAAACATATTAATGGAAAAAGTGTCATTACACTGTATTCAGCACAAACTAGGCTACAATAATATGTGAGGAACATGTATGTACATGTTTGTGTTTTTGAAGGAATAACGTTTATGCGTGGTTATTGAAAAAACAAAAAACTTAAGTCACTGAAATAAGGCCAAAAAATATATATTAAATCTTTGTTCACAAGACTTCTGGGTATTTGAGGTTGTAGACTAGAGTTTTTGCTTCAAAATGAGGTAAAAATTATGCTGCCTGCTTGTTCATATAAAACAATAGAGAGATTTAAATTTTCTAAAACATCTTTGGTCAAGAAACACAGTATGCGTGGAGACGTGAATCATCATGAATAATGGGTGATTCTCACCTGAGAAGACAAAAGAATTGCATAAAGATCTCTAATGACCTGCATAAATAATGAGCTCTTTCAGTCAGGTAGGCTGTGAAAAAACCCTCTGTTGATCATGTCTCAAATCTCATCATAATGTAAATCAAACATACAGAAAAAATAGCAATACTGTGAAATATTATTACAATTTAAAATAATGGTATTCTATTATATTCTTTAAAATATAATGTATTTCTGTGATGCAAAGTGTCTGAACAGTTATGTTACCTCTATGGCATTTCATATAGGCTTTTAGCTTAAAAGCATGCACATTTGGAGAAATACTGATGGATTCTCATATGTTTGTCAATTTTCTATACAGAGGAGTAATATTTATTCAGGATTTATTGTCATTACTATGAGTGCTGGATACTGTGTTTTGAATTCATACTTGCAGCCGGAGGGCGCTCTGTACACCTTTAGTCCACAAATGCCTGAGCACTAAAGAAGAATAGGCAATCAAGGAACTAACCGAACTAACAGAGGCCAGAGATCACTAACTATGGCTATTCAAAACACTTTTCAAGACAATAAATACACGATTGAGACGATGAATGCATGTATTGACTGAATTTGCCTCTGAATAGCGCTGGCTCCGTGGGCGTGGCCGCATTAGTGGATAATGAGCTGAAGCACAGACTTCTGACATGGCTCTCTTTTCATACAGATTACATAAACACAGAATATTTGTTTTCGATTTGACTTACACGATTTAAAACCTGACATTTCAATGTTTTTTTAGACATACGTCTAATTTTTTTGTCATTAGTATTCACTAAGTTACAGTTCATTTTCTGAGAACTATCAGATTGGACTTCGTTCAGAGGGAGACGAGAGATCACGCATCATGTTAGTTTTCTTTATTTTACAAAAAGCACAACATTTTGTTGTTACTCTGAGTGTACACAAATAAAAGAAGATATTCCACAGATTAAAATGGTGTATAACTCTTAATTGTATGTGCAACATTGACAGAGTATTTTGAGTCTCTTTCACACTGGTGGTCTAGATCTGCTACGCTGCTGCTGCAGAGCAAGTACTGAGAATTGTTACATACATTCACAGACATTGCTGTGAGCATGCAAGACATGCTGCTGCACATGTAACATGCATGAATTAACCCCCAGATTTATGCAGGTTGAGCTGGGGAGGGTGGAGGGTTCCTGAAAGCGTGCTGCAGACTGCAAACGGCAACACTACAGGTGTTTGTTTGAATGTTGAGCCATAGCTCATTGGCCGCTAATGCAGCAGCAACCAATCAGCTGTGCAATGTAGATAATGATGATCGCTACCAAATGAGTTAAAGGTGCCCTTGATTCAAAAATTGAATTTATTGGCATAGTCAAATAACAAGAGTTCAGTACATGGAAAAGACATACAGTGAGTCTCAAACTCCATTGTTTCCTCCTTTTTATATAAATCTCATTTGTTTAAAAGACCTCCGAAGAACAGGCGAATCTCAATATAACACCGACTGTGACGTAACAGTCGGGGTGTACGCCTCCAATATTTGCATATGCCAGCCCATGTTCCCAACATTATGAAAGGGATTACACGTCTGGATCTGCAAGGACAATAGCGAAAAATGGCATATAGCGGAATAACTGACATGATCCATGATAACATGATATTTTTAGTGATATTTTTGTAAATTGTCTTTCTAAATGTTTCGTTAGCATGTTGCTAATGTACTGTTAAATGTGGTTAAAGTTACCATCGTTTCTTACTGTATTCACGGAGACAAGAGCCGTCACTATTTTCATTTTTAAACACTTGCAGTCTGTATAATTCATAAACACAACTTCATTCTTTATAAATCTCTCCAACAGTGTAGCATTAGCCGTTAGCCACGGAGCACTATCAAACTCATTCATAACCAAATGTAAACATTCAAATAAACACTGTACTTACGCGATTAGACATGCTGCATGACGAACACTTTGTAAAGATCCATTTTGAGGGTTATATTAGCTGTTTGAACATTTTTTATGTTGTTTAAGGCAAGCGCGAGCTCTTGGGGCGTGGAGCACCAGATTTAAAGGGGCCGCGTACCCTGAATCGGCTCATTTATAATGATGCCCCAAAATAGGCAGTTAAAAAAATGAATTAAAAAAAATCTATGGGGTATTTTGAGCTGAAACTTCACAGACACATTCAGGGGACATTTATTTATTTTTGTTCATTTTGTTTGTAATTATTTTCTTTGTTCTTATTGTATTGCTGACTGTTTACTTGTTTTATGTAATTATTTTGAGTTAACCTACTATTAGTTTTTGCTGAAGTATCCATAATTCTGAAAGTGAAATTTCACTGACATTTCAAATTACTCATATCATGAAATAAAACTTTGATCATTTCCCATGGCAATAATCGTGTTAAATAATCATGATTTCAATACTAACCAAAAATAATCGTGATTGTGATTTTTGCAATAATCGAGCAGCCCTACTCTGCACTAAACATTAGCAGTTAGCACCATTACCTCCACCTTCGCCACAGTTTCATATTCACCTCACCTTCCACATATCACTTTATATCACTTTTGAAGCCTTACCCTTCCCCTCTCCCCTCTCACTCCACCGAGCCTGTTAAGCAGTGCTGTCACGAACGAACCAGGCTCTCCCTCCACAAACACACAGCCCTCACTCTCTCCCGAGTACTGATCACTCACACATACAGCTCACCACCACGCCAATCAGCTCCCCTTCATAAGTCACTCTCACTCCACAGTCGGTGTCTGGTGTCCCATTGGAATTCAAACTGCTTACCTGCTCCATAGCCATTGCTACAAGCTACAGCTGTTCTCCAGCGATCTCCTAATAATCTCCCCTGTGCTCCAGCGATCATCTGTGCTACTTGCCTGAACTCCAGCGATCTCTGAACTCTCAAGTAACCTGCCTCATAACTCAGCCTTTTGCAATTTGGAGACCCATTTCAAATAAACAGTTGGAGTTGGATGGAATGCAAAAACTGTGAAGCTCAATATCTCGGAACTGTTTAGAATTCAGATAAAACCTTATAATTCCAAGGTGGCGAAATAAAGAAAATGAAATGATTGGGGGGAAAATGTAATAAAACTAAAACTGCCATTAGGTGGCGGCAAATCATTGTCTTAATAAGTGAGTTAGTCATTCAATCATTCAGTCAAATGATTCCTTCAAAACATGGCCTCATTCAGACACGCAATGGCTCTACTGTGGATTTGTTGCAAAATAAAGCAAAAATGGACAAGGTTCTAAGTCTAAAATGAAAGTCACCTAACATTAACTTCTTGTTTATAGGCTATCAAATTTGCCCTAAGCCCCTGTTAATTTCCATGATGGTGGGGGGAGGCCCCTTCTAATGTGAGGCCCATTTCAAGTGAAACAGGTGAAATATAGCGAAGGCCTGCCGTACTCACGTGCACACCAGTGACTTACCTGCTACCCCACAATATTTTAACTAATTTTCCCTGGATTCTTTATCAGTACATCTACCTCCAGTTTACATCATATTCACATGCCCATTCATTTATGTTTTTCATCTGTGTTTGCCAATAAAGACTGCATTGGGTTCACTCTCATCCCTGAGTCTGGCTTTATCATTACAAGTACTGGGATGACATTAAGGTGGCATTAGTTTCTAGCCAAATTTCAAGCATGCATTTGTGCATTTCAGCACATGATGGTGTTGTAGAGTTTGAGTGGCAGATCTGAACTTTTTGTAGCTGTGTGTACTCAAAGAAAAAACATTTTCAAAAGATATTTAGTACACTTTTGAGTGGGACTTGATTTTGAAGTTGCATTACACTATAGTAAAAAGGTGTTGTTTTGGCACATATAATATAGTATCCAGAATGGTAGTTATTAAAGGGGTCCTTGATTATGATTTCACTTTTTTAACTTTAGTTAGTGTGTAATGTTGCTGTTTGATCATAAACAACATCTGCAAAGTTACAACGCTCAAAGTTCATGCAAAGAGAGAGATTTTCTTTTACAGAAATCGCTTTTTAAGGACGACAACGAGCTTCTTCCGTGGCTGGTGACATCACAAACCCCAAAATTTACATAAACCCCGCCCCCGAGAACACACAACAAAGGGGGCGGGGCCATGTTGGGCTGCTTTAGAGAAGAGGAAGAGTTGTTGTAGTAGATTGTTGTTGTCATGCCGTCATTTTACGCCGGACTGCTTCACAAACGAGGGTCAATTCAACACAAAAGATTAACATGACGACACATGCTAGTGGATGAGTTGAATCAACTCCACAGCAACTACATAAATTTATCCACTAACCATTCAGAAACGTCCAGTTTCATTCTAAAAGTTGTAACTTCTTCCTGAGTCTCTCCATCAGTGTCGACTCTGGTTTGAACAATGTAAGGCTGAACACCATTACTGACAATCCTCATTTTGGCTGCGTGAGATTCTCCAGCTTTGTTGTTGTTGAGCTGTTAAAGCTCCGCCCTCTTCTGGAAAGGGGGCCGGGAGCAGCAGCTCATTTGCATTTAAAGGGACACACAAAAATGGCGTGTTTTTGACCTTTGTTCATTTTCTATGATTCTGTGATGTTTTCCTCCATTAAATATAAAGTCTGTATGAATAAATTGTGTGCATTGTCCAATTTTATATGGCAGTATGCTTCTATGTCAAAAAATTTAAGGAGGATATTTGGTTTATTTCCTCTGTATATCTCTATCTGGAGTTAGAGTAAATATCTGTTGGGCTTCATCCAAGATACTTGTGCATTTGTTGACTTCATCTTATGTGTGGATTATTTGCTAATATTTGAAAAACAGAAGCATGCCAAATAGACTTCAATGTGAATCTCTGGTTTCAACATCTCTGTGCTCTGATAAGTAATAGATAATGTGAGCGAAATGGCAATAGTGGCAGCCAAAGTGAACTATTTTAAGAAAAATACACATTATTTACCCCTGTTTCCACCTGCAAATTGTTACACATTTTTAATGTCAACTGTCGGATACACCAGGGTTACTTTAATTTACCCATCATGGTCTTTCCAGATGAAGTTAGCCCATAAGTGAATACTGTTCCATTAGCCTGGAGAAGTCTTTTAACAGAGTGCCCCACAACCTCATCTGGCACACCCTACAGGCTCACAGTGTACCTGAAGCCTTCGTGACTTGGATCAAGCCTCTCTACACCAGTGTCAGCAGTGCCATCTGCTGCCCAGAACATCACCGCCCTTCCCAATTACCATCAATGTCCACCAAGGCTCGGCCCTTCTCACCACTCCTGTTTGTCCTGTGTATGGACATAATCACTGCCGACTTATAAGCGTATCACCCATGGTCACTCATCTGCGCTGACGACGTCTTCCTCATGAGTTGTGATAACAATACATTTATTATTAATAAATTATTTAACTTAATATTTAAAGAATGCGCACAGGCTGATTACGAGCTTCAGGCAAAACAGGTCAAAAATGTAGATTTTGGTCAAATTTAAAGGTGCCCTCGAATGAAAAATTGAATTTATCTTGGCATAGTTGAATAACAAGAGTTCAGTACATGGAAATGACATACAGTGAGTCTCAAACTCCATTGTTTCCTCCTCCTTATATAAATCTCATTTGTTTAAAAGACCTCCGAAGAACAGGCGAATCTCAACATAACACCGACTGTTACGTAACAGTTGGGATCATTAATATGTATGCCCCCAATATTTGCATATGGCAGCCCATGTTCCCAACATTATGAAAGGCATTAGACAAGGGCAGCCAGTATAAACGTCTGGATCTGTGCACAGCTGAATCATCAGACTAGGTAAGCAAGCAAGGACAATAGCAAAAAATGGCAGATGGAGCAATAATAACTGACATGATCCATGATAACATGATATTTTTAGTGATATTTCTAAATTGTCTTTCTAAATGTTTTGTTAGCATGTTGCTAATGTACTGTTAAATGTGGTTAAAGTTACCATCGTTTCTTACTGTATTCACGGAGACAAGAGCCGTCGATATTTTCATTTTTAAACATTTGCAGTCTGTATAATTCATAAACACAACTTCATTCTTTATAAATCTCTCCAACAGTGTAGCATTAGCTGTTAGCCACGGAGCACAGCCTCAAATTCATTCAGAATCAATGTAAACAATATAACAGTATACAATACTCACATAATCCGACGCATGCATGACGAACACTTTGTAAAGATCCATTTTGAGGGTTATATTAGCTGTGTGAACTTTGTTTATGCACTGTTTAAGGCAAGCACGAGCCCCGGGGGCGGGGAGCGTGAGCATTTAAAGGGGCCGCACAGCATAAATCGGCTCATAGTTAATGATGCCCCAAAATAGGCAGTTAAAAAAATTAATTAAAAAAAATCTATGGGGTATTTTGAGCTGAAACTTCACAGACACATTCAGGGGACACCTTAGACTTATATTACATCTTGTAAAAAAACATTCAATGGCACCTTTAAGGTTTTCATTAAGTTCATTAAGCCCTCATCTAGTGATCCAAATGCTTCAAAGAGCAATTAAACATCTAAACATATCTTTATTTGTATGTGAGAGGAGTACCTTTCCTTTGTCCATGAAAAATGCAGTTTTTCTCTGCTCGCTTCTAGATGACTGATGCTTCCTCTAAGCTCAAGTTTGGTATCACTGTGTAGTGCAACGTTCCAACTTTGAGAATATACATAGCGAATTCTCGATGGCATGAGTGAACCAATGAAATGTGATTTTCAAACTCATGCTGATGTAAACAAATCGATCTTACTCACGCTGACTGCTTTGAAGTGTGCACACAAAGACACCTCAGTGCGTGATCCTGATATACACATATAAACAGAATTTCAGTACTTCAAAATATTGAAAAAAAAATTGTTTTAGAACCTTCAGAAAACTTTAACTCAATTTTAATAATAACAATTAATAATAAATTAATCATTTAAAATTAATTTATTGTATTTTATCAAAGCTCAATAGTCTCCCAAGTCAGTAACTTCACCAACACACAATGAAGATTATAACAGAAATTTGAAAGCAAAAGAGAAGTTTAGCTTTTTCTATATAAGCACTCAGTGTCTAATCAGGACCCATAAGCCCTGACTCGGTATCACGGAAGGGAATTATCTCAGTTCATCGTTCATTGCACTTCCATATCCCAGCCTTTTGAAACTCTCATTATCCGCTTATGGCAATAATAAGCACTGATCTGGAAACAGTTGGCTCTGCAGACTCTGCTCTTCCTCATTAGAATAAGCCAAGGAGTCTTAGCCGCCCTGGATCAGTCATTATCTTACGGCCCCGTTCGTAACGTCTATCATTTTCCTGGTTCCTATTTAGTTTGTTAAACGCAGCCCATAGATCCATCAAAGGGCCGTTAATGACTTTCTAAACCTGACAGGTCCGTGTAAGGCTTTAATCATCTCCAGAGGGGATAACTGCTTTAAATGACCGGCCGCAGATGGTCCATCTTAGTTTCGCACATCATTTGCTTCCTGCCACGGTCAGCGGCGCAACATTTTAATGAGCTTCCGCACGTGAAGGGTTTCTTCTGTCAGATTCATCCATCATCCTTTGTGCAGGGGGCTGGCCAGAGGTGGAATGGGTGTGGCCTATTGGGCTGGAGGGGGAGGAGTTACGCGACTGGACTTGAGGTCATGTTTTGGCTGGTTAGTTTGTGTGTTTAACCACTGCTGGTGCTCTAGATGCCTCACTATATTTTGTGTGTGTGGAAAAAAGCATATTTCTCCTTTAAAAGTAGCCATTATGGTAAGTAGACATGTTATATTTTGCAAGCAACGTATAAAATTATATATTATATTGGTAACACTTTACTACGGTGGCCCAGTAGTGCACAACACAACGAAATTAAAAAAGCAAACATAAGTTCACAACGCAACGAAATCGAGCCACACACAACGGAAATGCTCCCGACCACTAGGGGGCTCTCAGAGCTCGGTAAAGTTAGTTTTCCTTGCCAATGTTCTATAGAGTCGGCAGTAATATCAATACCACGATTAGTTTTAACAGTATGTAGCCACCGTATATCGACATGAAATATTAATTCAGAATCACCTATGTGCAAAATAGCTTCATATTTATACCTGTGAATGATTTGACGCGCTACCACGGCGCATGGTGAAGGGAACGTCTGCCAATTCCACCAAGTGGTTAAAACGTATAATTTGTATTCATTAAAATTACTTATGACATTTAAAAACTGACATATTCAAATTTCAAAGCTTGTCAGTCTTACCAACAGGAACTAACAAGCTTTGGAATTTGAACATGTCTGTTTTTAAATGTTAAACAAAGTCATTGTAATGAATACAAATTATACGTTTTAACGAATTGGTGGAATTGGCAGATGTTCCCTTCATCATGCTTCGTGGTATCGCGTCAAATCATTCACAAGTATAAATATGAAGCTATTGTGCACGTAGTTGATTTTTAATTAATATTTCATGTCGATATACAATGTTTACATACTTAAAACTAATCATATTGATATCTTTGTAAGACTGTCGACTTTATAGAACAGTGGCAAGGAATACTATTACCGAGCTCTGAGAGTGGCTTGAATAAATTTCGTTGTGGCTTGATTCGTTGTTTGTGGCTTTATTATGATTTCGTTGTGTTGTGGCTTTATTCTGTTGTGTTGTGGCTTGATTTCGTTGTGTTGTGGCGTTGTGTTGTTGATTTCGTTGTGTGTGGGTTGTGTTGTGGCTTGATTTCAGTTGTGGCTTGAGTGGCCTTGAATTGTGTTGTGGATGATTATGGCTTGATTAGTTTGTGTTGTGGCTTGATTGTGGCTTGATTTCGTTTTGTTGTGGCTTGATTTCGTTGTGTTGTGGCTTTATTCCTTTGTGTTGTGGCTTGATTCCGTTGTGTTGTGGCTTGATTTCGTTGTGTTGTGGCTTTATTCTGTTGTGTTGTGGCTGATTGTGTTGTGGCTTATGTTGATGTGGCCTGTGTTGTTGTTCTGTGGCTGTGGCATTTCGTTGTGTTGTGGCTTGATTCGTTGTGTTGTGGCTGTGGATTTCGTTGTGTTGTGGCCGTTGTGTTGTGGCTTTATTCGTTGTGGCTTGAAATTTCGTTGTGTTGTGGGTTCCTGTTGTGTTGTGGCTTTTCTGGCTTGATTTCGTTGTGTGGTTGATGTGGCTTGATTTCGCTTATTTCGTTGTGTTGTGGCTTGATTTCGTTGTGTTGTGGCTTTATTTCGTTGTGTTGTGGTTGTGTTGTGGCTTGATTTCGTTGTGTTGTTATGTTGTGGAATTTCGTTGTGTTGTGGATATTTTGTGTTGTGGCTTGATTTCTTGTGGCAATGAACCATGTTTGCTTTTTTAATTTCGTTGTGTTGTGCACTACTGGGCCACCGTACTTTACAATAAGGTTAACATGAAATAACAATGACAAATACTTTTTAAAAAAAGCATTTATTAATCTTAGTTAATAATGATTATGCACTCTAGAAATGCTGGTTGTTGGGTTTCAAAAAAAAGCAAAAATGTTTGGCCAACCTGATTGGTAGTTTTATTTAACGCAACTATTGTTTCAAAAAAATACTATGTGGCTGGCTTAAAATGAACCCAAAATAGGTTGGAAAAATAGTGTAGTACATACTATATACTGCAGAAATATCCCTAGTAGTATCGTAGTATGCTGTTTTGACAGTCTGTCTCAGTACTGTCATTGTTCATGACATCGTTGTGTTTCCAGCTGTGTTCGGGATAGAGAGGAGCGCTGGGCTAATGATCACAGAGGCTGCTGTCTCAGTGTGAGCTGAGGAAGGTAGGACTTCCTGCTGGCACGTGTCCTTGCTTTGAAAGGGGACCTATTATGCAAAATTCACTTTTATAAGGTGTTTGAACACAGATGTGTGTCCACCAGCCTATAATGGTAAAAATCCATTATATATCAAATTATAAAAAATATATATATAAAATTATTAAAAAAAATCTCCTTTTTTTAATAATCCCCATAAATCATAAAAGTCTCTCCAAATAAGCAGTTCCAGATTTCCCCCTACTCTTATGTAAGAGAAGCCCCGCCCATGATTGCTGATGGACTCCACCCTATTAGCTTAGCCACTCCCCTGAGTGAGCTGTACACAGTCCGCCATGTTTATCTACTCGCCAGAGCATTTAACAGCAGCATTCATGTAAGTAATATATTCTTATTAAAGCTACTGAAGTTATTCAGTCAAGAGCAGTGAGTGATTTCATGTTTTTTTTGTTTTTTTTTTTGTGCGGTTTATATTAACAACAGTAGGTACTGTATATTATGCTGCTGTCACTTTAATACACAGCTCTAATACACACACATGCGATTTCTTTCCATTGTTTTTGTTCACAGACATAACTAACTGTGTTTATGAGCTTTGTGTGTTTTTGATATAACCTTGTGAGTATTTGACAGTTTAAGCGCAATAAGACGTGAAAGAGAACTTAGTTTAATACTCACAGGACACGCCAGCTTTCTGTGCGCATGCTTCAGATGTGTGCGCTCAAGTTTAGACTGACATGGCTTTAAAACACATACAAATAATAACTTTCATGATGACGAAGAATTGCAATGTCACGCGAACTTGGCCTCAATAGAGATGATGATCAAAACCAAACAAATATTTTGTTAGTTATTTGCAGAGTATCCGAGGCATGAGCTGTAGGCTCCGCCCTCTTCTGGAAAGTGGGGTGGGGAGCAGCAGCTCATTTGCATTTAAAGACACATGCACAAAAACAGCATGTTTTCCTATCCTCTCAAAAATGGGTATTACAACATGCTATAATAAATGATCTGTGGGGTATTTTAAGCTGAAACTTCACAGACACATTCTGCTGACAACAGAGACTTACTTTACTTATAAAAAGGGGCATAATAGGTCCTCTTTAAATTCAGAGGTTCAGTGTTGTGAAGCTAAGAGGTAAAACCAGACCGAATGTGCTTAGATGAAACACATTCCAGCATTTAAACTCATTTCTTACCTATTTAAACTTTATATGAAATGTATGACCAAAAAAAAAGTATAAAGTATTATATTTTGATACATCAGGCTTTTTAATAGTTCATATAATATGTTATAGTGAGAATATGGAGCTGATACACTCTAAAAACTAATTCAGGGGACCTTTAGTCATTACTTAAATATATATATATATTGTTGTGAAATAAAAAATCAAGTTCTGAAATGCTGTTAGACTTTTTACTTGTAATTCTTATTTTATTGAGCTTGGATGACACACAAATTATGCCTATTGATTCGATATACTATCATGACTTGTCATAGTTTAACATTTTCAGTTAATCAAAAATGTATTTAATTTTAAGTTCTGTTAATGTAAAATACAATCTGATGACGTGTAAACGTGTTTCATTGTTTTGAGTTGTATGAACACTTCTTTTAACTGGGCTGGGATTTATATTTCCCATCATGCTTTGCCCATGGCACTTGAAAGGGAGAGTAAATGCTAAAATTAAGTGTTATATAATGTTTTTGCACAAGATTAATGGTAAGGGAGATTTAGCAGTAATTAGTGTTTTGTTATGCTAATTTAGAAGAGTTTCTGTTAATGTGGGTTTTTGGAGATTTACCATCATGGTGACAAGTGGTGCTTGGTAAGTTCATGTTACTTAGAAATGCATTTTTATTGTGGCAAAAAAACGTCTTCACCTTACTTAAAACATTATGTTGGATCAACTTAAATAGTTGCATTCATGTTGACAATTATTAAGTTCATGTTACTTAGAAATGTGTTTTTATTGTGGCAAAAAAACGTCTTCACCTTACTTAAAACATTATGTTGGATCAACTCAAAATATTGCTTTGAATTAATGTAATTCTCCCAATTGGCTTAAGTTAAAAATTCTAGTGGAAAACTTTTTTTTTTTTTTTTTTTTGTTGAACCAATGTTTTATTTTTTAGAGTGTACATTTGAGGATAAAAAAATATATATTTTATTCGGAGGCAAAAATATGAAATATGATGCAGATGCTGATATATGGTCAAAAAGTAAGATGAAATTCAGATTGCTTGTAATGTGATTTTTATAACAGCATAACAGTCATCACTCTATATCTGCCAATAATGTCTTATTAAGATATATTTAAATGCTTAGTTTTATGATCAAAGCTCTGTAGTTTTAAAACACACAGTGCAATGCAATACATTGATGACTGACAGATGAACAAATAGACCTTCCTTAAAAGCCAGATGATCATATTTGATACATTTGAACATGATTTTTCTATGAAATGATTAATGGATAATCAAGTAAACCTAAATTTAAACCCCAAATGACATGATGGTTAGTATAAGGTGACTGATTTTTTATTTTAACGGTCAAAGGTCGCTGGAGTGACTTTTCCTCACGTGAGTTTCACATTATACTCACAAAACACGTCTCACCACGACATGTGATTTTCAGTCTGGCATCAGAAGCCCAGTCGGTGGCTCTCAAATTGTGCAAAAATGACTGTCGAGTCACTCATTTCCTCCTAAACATGTGTGAGGTGTTTGTAAAGCGTCTCTGCAGCTCTGGCTGATCCGCGCTGATGTCACGGGCCGAGCGCGGGCCCGGTCGGGAGGAGGTGCAGCTGCGGGCTGAATGCTAACGAGGTTTTCAGGCTCTTTGACGGCGCCGTGACTCATCGCGCCGGCCCCATTGAGACCGACTGCGGCGTGCAGTAATGACAGATGAAAACAGCCGATAGAAGCTGGCGGTTTTGTGAATGGGGCTCCGTCGGTTCAGAGTCAATGTCTCGTGCGATTCGGCTCCCGATGAGTGTGACTCACATATTCATCTAGCGATGAATGTCAATGGGAAGAGTGACTCGCAGACAACGGGGACGCTAGATTCATGAGCGCATGATGTGAGCATGAGACAGTTTGATTTGTAAGAATTTGCATGCATAAAACCTTGACAAATGTTTTTGTACATTATGTGCCATTGAATGTGTTGTGTGTTGATATAATGAAGATGTGCACTCAGAGCTCTGACATAGGCAGACTTTTGACGTGCATCCTGAAGTCTAGTCCATATATAGTGCTGTAATATGGTGCTGTGTTTTATTTATAAAAATAAATAAAACTCTCTGCCAAATGCATAAATGTTTAAAGAGTATGCTGGATGGCACGGCACAGCTGGATATGTGCCCAGTTGTAATGCTTATATCCATTATTTGATCGTCATATAATGAATCGCTGACATACACTACCATTCAAAAGTTTGGGATCAGTAAGATTTATTAATGTTTCTAAAAAAAAGTCTCTTCTGCTCACCAAGGCATGCTTTTATTTGATAAAAATACAGTAATATTATGAAATATTACTACAATTTAAAGTGCCCCTTATGCTATATTTTAAGGGTTCCTAATTTTGTTTTGGCGTCTCCTACAATAGGTTTACATGCATCCAAGGTAAAAAACAAACAAAAAACACTTTAAAGGTGCCATCGAATGTTTTTTTACAAGATGTAATATAAGTCTAAGGTGTCCCCTGAATGTGTCTGTGAAGTTTCAGCTCAAAATACCCCATAGTTTTTTTTAAATTATTTTTTTTAACTGCCTATTTTGGGGCATAATTAGAAATGCACCGATTCAGGCTGCGGGCCCTTTAAATGCTCACACTCTCCGCCCCCGGCGCTCGCGTTAGTCTTAAACAGTGCATAAACAAAGTTTACACAGCTAATATAACCCTCAAAATGGATCTTTACAAAGTGTTCGTCATGCATACTGCATGTATGCGTCGGATTATGTGAGTATTGTATTTATTTTGATGTTTACATTTGATTCTGAATGAGTTTGAGGTTTTGCTCCGTGGCTAAAGCTAACATTACACACTGTTGGAGAGATTTATAAAGAATGAAGTTGTGTTTATGCATTATACAGACTGCAAGTGTTTAAAAATGAAAATAGTGACAGCTCTTGTCTCTGTGAATACAGTAAGAAACGATGGTAACTTTAACCACATTTAACAGTACATTAGCAACATGCTAACAATGTCAGTTATTATTGCTCCATCTGCCATTTTTCGCTATTGTTCTTGCTTGCTTACCTAGTCTGATGATTCAGCTGTGCACATCCAGACGTTAATACTGGCTGCCCTTGTGTAATGCCTCGATCATGGGCTGGCATATGCAAATATTGGGGGCGTACACCCCGACTGTTACGTAACAGTCGGTGTTATGTTGAGATTTGCCTGTTCTTCGGAGGTCTTTTAAACAAATGAGATTTATATAAGAAGGAGGAAACAATGGAGTTTGAGACTCACTGTATGTCATTTCCATGTACTGAACTCTTGTTATTTAACTATGCCAATATAAATTCAATTTTTAATTCTAGGGCACCTTTAATTTTCTCATAATATCCATTGCAGCATCTACTCTTTTCTCACAGTGTCCGAAACGGTTTGATAAAGGATTCCGTCTCTCTAAACCCCGCCTTTTTGAGAGCTTCCATTGCTCTGATTGGTCAGATGTCCCAGTGTGTTGTGATTGGTCTACTCTACTCTGATTGGTCAGATGGCCAAGTCTGTTGTGATTGGTCCACCGCTTACAGCGCATGTCGGAAACTAAACACCCATTACCTTATCTGAATTTTAGATTCGGATCTTCCTCAGCACTTGATACGCAGTGATCCGAACTGTAACCATGGTGTTTGTTTTATCGTATCAATTTCAGCATAAGTCCTCATCATTTTAAAGTGCAGCAAAGTGGATTTGCTTTAGTAGCAGAAAACAGCATCTTCTCGACTTGTCAAAGCCAAACTCTTCCAGTCTCAGCTACAGCTACAGTGTTTGAGGGTCAAAATAGATGTTGAAGCAGCCAATGAAGACCATAGACTGGTATTATGCAAATCAGTTACATTGTTACGTAGGTTTGTAACAGGAAGTGAGACTGGAATTACTGAAGACTCGTTTCAGCATTTCAGAATCGTTAGAATAGCTTTAGTTGTATTTACCATTAACAACGCTGGTTGTATCATCCTGGTACCCTGTAAACATGACTTTAGAAAACTAGTGTGCACTTATTCACATGTGCATGTGTGATTGCTCTCTCTGTCCTCTAGGGGTCGCCCTCCAGGGCTGCAGTCTCTCTTCATCTGGGAGCATGTTCTAGGACGGACCCTGCACAGCAACCATGAAAAGCTTAGGGGCCAACCGTAGCCGACATCTGTCAGACAGCTGTGACCCCACCGCGGGCCCCCAGGAGCCCTTGTGTCCCTTGGCCCCGGACCCCCACGCCACCTACCTCCTGAGCCCCACCGTCAACCATTATGGCACTCTGGATCCTCACTTCCATCATTTTCCAGTTTCCACCCCGACGACCCTGCAGTCGGACTGCCTGCTGCCTCTAAACAACCAGCTGACCAACAGCAGCACCTTCCCACGGCTGCACTACACCAGCCAGCCGGAGCAGAGCGAGTACACGCAGGTACTGCCACAGCCATTGAGTTACAAAACATTATCCAAAAGAATCCTGCTTTAAAGTAGTTTGTTTCAGAATTTAAATTTCCTGATAATTTACTCACCCTCATGTCATCCAAGATGTTTGTGTCTTTCTTTCTTCAGTTGAAAAGACATTAATGTTTTTGAGGAAAACATTTTCAGGATTTTTCTCCATATAGTGGACTTCACTGGGGTTCAACGGGTTGAAGGTCCAAATGTCAGTTTCAGTGCAGCTTCAAAGAGCTCTACACGATCCCAGATGAGGAATAAGGGTCTTATCTAGCGAAACGATTGGTCATTTTTTAAAAATAAAAAAAAAATGTATATACTTTTTAACCACAAATGCTCATCTTGCACTGCTCTGCGATGCGCCACGCATTACGTAATCACGATGGAAAGGTCACGTCGCGTCAGTCACGCTTTTTTCGTAAGTTGAATATGGAAGACGTAGGACGTAGCGTAAGTGTTTTGGACTGTGAGAGGCATTGCACTTTCTTCCTAAGTTGAATTCGGAAGGCGGTCTGGCGGAAGCTAGGTATTTTACTTTATAACTTGTTAAATATGGATATTTTTCTTGCACAAACCATAGACTGTAATAAAAGATGGACGACGCGACGCTGCTTCCTTCCATTGTAATGAACTCAATGTAAAACGTACGACGATGGGCGTTGACATGTTATGCAAAAATGTCAGTTTGGAGCCTGGGCATGCGCAGAAGGAATCGTCACTGGAGCCGGAGGCGGAGTCACGGTATCAAACTTCCGCCCAGACGACTGCGTCATCATTGAT
Organism: Culter alburnus; assembly: GCA_028476615.1. NCBI lineage: Eukaryota > Metazoa > Chordata > Actinopteri > Cypriniformes > Xenocyprididae > Culter > Culter alburnus. Next base: position 271,967 of record JAOTNS010003687.1, on the reverse strand, counting down.
GTATTTTAAATAGGCTATATAAATTATACACAATTTAAAATTCTACCTATAAAGTAATAGGCTATTCTATTTCTAGAGCAAAAAATATTTTTGAAACAGCAAATTCAGTAGATAAACTCAATAATATGCCACTAGAAACAACTCGAACGGTCCTGCCATTTTATATCAAGTTCAGCTAACGTTACAGGAGATCGATTGTTGTAGACAGTGCTCTATAATTAATTAGAGTAGGCTATCATTAGTTTTGTCCAGCTAATTATTATTTTATACCCATAAAAATAATTAGTAACTGCCAGATAACGATCACCTGCTTTTTCCCGTCATGGCTAACATTAGGCATGTTATCTTAACTAATAACATTTATTAATTAGCTTATAAAGCCCACATTTAACGTTGCCGAAAAAAGTTCAGTGATCCGTCAGATCCTGTAGGTCGGTTAGTACAGTTTACTGCTGAACAACTAATTTTGTCGGTGTGAAATAACACAGAAATCGAAAATTAATAGTTAGTTATATATCTTCAATCTCCCCTCGAAGCTCCGACAGTCCTCAGAGAAGCTGTCAATCACAACTGTCAATCATAACGACACGCCCCGTTTCTACAGCATCAAATTGCTAGCTAAAAAAAACTTATCACAAAAACGAACAATAGAATATATATCAGCGTGATAACAACTACCTTAAATGACCAAAACCATCCTTCGGAAAATTTTATTTGAAGCATAATTTATTTTTTTGTTTTGACTCATTCCCGTTCGTTTGAATGGAGAGGTCGAGGTTTATGACCTGTACTGCATCCAGCCACCAGGGGGCGATCAAAGAGCCCACAGCTTCACTTTTCAAGACATATGAGGCACACCCGACACAAACGCATCGCTTCTCTTCAGAAGGTCTTTATTAACCCCCTGGAGCTGTGTGGAGTACGTTTATGATGGATGGATGCACTTTCTGAGCTTCATACTCGTTGCTCCCGTTCACTGCCATTATAAAGCTTGGATGCATCAGGATATTTATTAATATAACTAGGATTGTGTTCATCAGAAAGAAGTAAGTCATATACACCTATGGCTTGAGTGTAATTTTCATTTTAAAGTGAACTAATCCTTTAATGACAGAAATTTCAGTTTTGGGTGAACTAAAGGTTAAACTCTTCAGGGCTGGGTTTTGCACCCCTGCTCTAGTATATCTGCGTAATTTTCACATGATTTCGTGATGATGTGGTTTGTCTCAGCAGGGTTGTGTGTGGCTCAGACAGGCAGTCGCGCTGGCACCCTCACATCTTCCATGTCCATGGGTTTGGGCCTGGGACTGGGCGCCCCCGCCATGATCAGCAGCGGCACGGCCACCATCTCATCTGCAGCAGCCGCCAAGATGAACCGGCTCCCGGCCAACCTGCTGGACCAGCTGGAGCGCCACCTACCGCTGCAGCGCGACGGCTTCAGCACGCTGCAGTTCCACCGGCGCAGCCGCGGCTCCAAGCAGCGCAGCGAGAGTCCCAGCCGCATCCGAAACCTGGTCCAGTCCGTCCAGAAACTCTTCGCCAAGTCACAATCTCTGGAGGTTTCGGCGGTTAAAGGGAGCATAACCGCCGGCGACGCGGCAAAAGCGACGCGGCGGAGCAAAAGCAAAGACCGCGCCAAGACTGAAGGCACCAAACGGCGTCCGCGGCCCAATCTCTCAGGCTTCTGGAGCTCGGACGACGGATTAGAGGACGATCCCCCGACTCAACCTGCTGCCGGCCCACTGGCGGTTGCATATCGAAACCCTCTCAGCATGATGACGCTGGGCAGAGCCGTGTCGGACAGTCAAGCGGCACCCAGACCGCATCCGCAGGGCTACAACACCATCGCGGCGCACTCGCTCAAATCGTCCAAGAGCAGCGGTGACCTCAAGCCGCAGGTCAGCCTGCCGCCCTCCGGTGGCCAAACAGGGGACAGCGTGCTGGTCAAGAGAGGCTCCTGGTCAACGCTGACCCTTAGTCAGGCCAGACAGGTGCTACAGAAGGGCTCCGCCACCGTCAACCGGACCCTGCTCAAGTCCAAGTCCTGCCACGGACAGGAGATGACCTGCAACTTCCTACAGGTGACACACAGACCCCAAAATGAGAATTCTGTCATCCTTTATTCATTTCAAACCCGTAAGACTTTCATCAATAAGCAAGTACGGTTGAGCTTCTGTTTACCACATTTGAGTCCTCTATGTACATTCACTGATCAGTGTTTATATGTGAATAAAAGTGTATAAAGCGATCGTGTCCCTTCAGAACACTTAAATTCATATGGGTTTAATTTACAATCTCTTTATGAATGTTTTGACATGTTTTAGGTGAGTTTTTGGTGAACAGACATTTAATGCAGGCACAGAATTCTCAAAAATACCTTTATTTGTGTTCTGAAGATGAACAAAAGTCTTATGGGTTTGGAATGATATGAGGGTGAGTAATTAATGACAGAATTTTCATTTTTTGGGTGAACTAAACCTTTAATGTGTGAGAGAAACAGTGAAGTAGAGAGATGGGTTTCTTGATATTTGTATATATTATTTATAATATTTGGCAAATATTACTAGGATAAAGCATACAAGATTTCATGACAGGGTGTGTTTGAATTATAACATCAATTATAATGCCAAACAAGCACTTTATATCACTTTTTTAAGTGCAATAATAATAAATACAAATATTTGTATAATATTAATGCATATTTGTTGGAAAATATATATGAATTAATTGAACTATTTGAATTTTTTTTAAAAATCATATTTGAACAATAATTGAACATAAACACCATTTCAAATGTTGTTAAAAAAACAACTTTAATTTGTCTTATTTTATGTATAAAAATAATAATACATATTTCTAAAAAGATATTATTAAATATTTTATCAAAATTTGAAATATTTACAAATATTTGTATGATAATAAATACACAAAAATGAATTGATTTTTTTTTATTTGTTTTTAAATGGGTCAGTGATATAATTATTATTGTGTTACCTATTTTTGAATTTAATTAAAATATTAAATTATAATGCTAAATATAATAAATATTTGTTAAAACTATAATATTATTTTGAAAAAAATCAGATAATAACAGTAAATATTCTTACAAATATTTGCATAATAATAAATACATAATTATTAATAAATGCAACAATAATGACAGTAATAAATCAAAACATTTGTGAAAAAAAATATTATTAATATTTTGTGTAAAATAATAATACATATTTGTAAAAAAATATTTTATTAAATATTTTAGCAAAATTTGAATCTAAAAATATATTAATATTTTAGCAAAATGTGAAATATTTATTATAATAAATACACAAATAAGTGCAATAATAACAAACAAACATTTCTATACTGATTAATAAAAAAAATACAAATATTTGTTACAAATTTGGAAATAAAATTTTAAGTATTATATGTAAATAATATTTCAACAATAATTTGATGTACTTTTGAATGGCATTTCAACAGTTGTATGTTAAAAACAAGATTTTAAAAAACATAAGACCAGCATGAATGCAAAGAATGCATTTTACACTTCATTTCAAGTTTTATTTGTGATCCTTTGACCCAGATGCATTGTGGGTAGTGTGAGTGTATTGTAAGTGTAAGTCTTTCAGCAGGTGCCTACAGGTGAGTGGAGTGGGACGCTGGGTAAGGCAGGGGGCGCAGGCGAGATCCCGTGCAGGCGAATGCGCAGCGGCAGTTATGTTAAAGCCATGGGAGACGTGGAGGACAGCGACGACTCAGACGGACCCCCTTCACCCAAACCCTCGCCCAAGACCGCCGCCCGACGACAGAGCTACCTGAAGGCCACCCAGCAGTCTCTCAGCGAGCAGCAGCCGCCTTTACCACCGCGCAAGTGAGTGAAACACATGAACCACAACATGCACACACTCAACTGCAGCTGTTTTACAATTAAACAGACACAAAGACACTTTAAATGTGATTCTCTCTGTGGTAACTGCTGGACACAACACATGAGGTGCATTACTGAACATCTCAATGATGCCTTCAGGAATATATTCACTGCGACCAGCAGATGGCAGCATGTTGACAGGTTGATTAGTTGCTTTAAAACTCCATATCAGAAGTCCAAATAATTATTTATACTCATTAAACATGACTCACTTTCTCCATAGCCAAAGAAAAAATACAAAGGAGAAATCTTTAATATTTCAATTGTTTCTCCTAGATGGTGAGATTAAATGGTCTTCTGCTTCTCATGTGTAATAAACTTTTTTGGGATGTTTTATCTAACTGCAAAGAGTAAAAATGCTTTTACACAAACTTCCATTAGAAACGACACTAGCTGAATTAAACATGCACGTTGCATAATGCTTACTGTGTATATAATGCATACTATTTTTAAAAAATAGTAGGAAGCATATACTACATACTACACATATGTAGTGGTTCTCAACCAGGGCTTCAGCAAACTTACACATGATTTAAAATAAGACAAAACAACACTTACAATACTAATATATATATACATATATATACATATATTGATTTACAGGATATATATAATATATCTCCTGTAAATCACGGAAGACTGGAAAAGTCATGCAAATCCATTGATTAAAAAGAGTAAATCTATGGCCATTTTATAATAAAATATACTTTTTTTCTAGCTATGTTAAGCTCTATAATTTAATCAGGCATTAATTTTGAATAAAATATTTTAAAAAAAAATGTATTATTAATCCTTCCAGTAAATCACGTATTATTGAAAAAGTCATGAAAATTCATTCAATAAAAAGAGTGGGAATATGATTAAAACTGATTAATTTGATCTACTTTGTTACCTTTAAGGAGACATATAAAACTCACATGATTTTAATTTTTACAAATTTGTGTATAATAAATTCATAAATAATCATAATTAATACAAATATTTGTATATAATGAATAATATTGTTATGGTTAAAGAAATAAACAAATACTCATTACTATATAGAAATATATATTAGAATTTGAATATATATTCATTAAATTCATTTTTAAATAATCTTTTTCAACATACCACTTTTGAATATATTATATATATATATATATATATATATATATATATATATAATATATATATATATATATATATATATAAATCACGGACGACTGGAAAAGTCATGCAAATTCATTGGTTAAAAAAAGTGGGAACCCTGAAGAAGATGTGACTTTAATATTCTGGAGTCCTGGTATCTATTTACATAAATTAAAATTGATCATTTTGATCTACTTTGTTACTATTAAGGAGAAGGACGAGTGAATTGCAGTGCCACGTCAACATCCTCGATGCTCCAAGAACAGCATTTTTGTCGACCAGATTTTATGAGTAGGGAAAAGAGTAGATTTAGACTTTGGACTGTATCATTTAACGTTAAATAATACTTGTAAAAATCCCTGTGAATTGCTCAGAGCATAAGATGACGTTTCTGTTTATCGCATACTAGCGTTTGTCATGCAGTATTCAGTCGAGTCAGTGTTGATGAACCTTAGAAACAAACAGCAGACATTGATGTTCAACGGTCCGTGTAACGGCCCACCCTTCCTATACACTCACTAGCAGACAGAGTCCCTGTCCGTTCATGCGGGAGCAGTTCGGAGTGGTTTGGTCTCCTCTGCAGAGCGCCGCCTCAGTGCCGCACCTGCACAGGTTAGTGTTTTAGCCCCGCCTCCACCTGGTTACGTGACACATTCTCACTCTATGCTATTAAAACATGACATAAAATTCCCCACAAAACACCCCGATGCACGACGTCCACCTCCACTAGAATCCTGGCTGAATTCTCACCAAACTTTATTTATTTTTTTAGCTTGGTCAGAAGTGTTCCTAACATCCTGCACCTGGCTCACCTCGTCTATGAAGCTACTAAAAATAAAGTCACATGTTATTGGCTGCTTGGCAAAAGGGAGAAGGATGTGAAGATTTCCTGTTGAATGCATTGTGATCCTGCACTCATTCTCTTCTCTCAGCTGTTTGCCGTCCCTATGCGAGGTCTCCACCAATCGCAGCCTGGATAACCTGGACTGTTTGACCCGGTGACGTGGGTCTGCAGCACTGGGACACTGATGGGGGATTCGGTCCACGCTGCGCCACGCTGGGACGAGGGTCTACCATGAGACAGGTCACAGACCTCATTTAATTTATTTCAAATCATTAAAGAATCACTGTTGCTAACACATTGTAATTTTTAATACTTAGTTTAATGCAATATTAACTTGGGCACATTATCCCAAGAGAAACAGAAAGTGATCAGAAGCAATTTTCATGTGGTAAAAAAAAACTCACAGACTTGCATTGAAGGAGGGACTCAATCCATACCTAGAAACCTGCAACACCATAGCAACCCCCAGAACACCCTTACGATACCACAGCAACCCCTAGAACACCCTTACAACACTATAGCAACCCCTAGAACACCGTTATGACACTATAGCAACCCCCAGAACACCCTTGCAACACCCTTGCAACCCCCAGAACACCCTTGTAGTAACACTTTAAGAACCGCATATCAACACCTTAGGAACCTCTAGAATACCCTATCAACCACATAGCAACACCTCAGCAATCCCTAGAGCATCCTAGTAACCACATAGAAATCCCCCCCAATAAATAATCTAAGAACCGCATATCAACACCCTAGCAACCTCTAGAAAACCCTATCAACCACATAGCAACACCTCAGCAATCCCTAGAACAACAAAAAAAAAAAACACCATAAGAACCACATATCAACACCCTAACAACCCCTGGAACACCTTAGTAACCATATAGCAACACCTTATCAACCACATAGCAACACCTCAGCAATCCCTAGAGCATCCTAGTAACCACATAGAACCACCCCACACACAACACAAAAACCAAAGAACCACATAGCAACACCCTAGCAACCACACAGCAAGACCTCAACAATCACTAGAGCATCCTAGTAACCACATAGAACCTCCCCCCCCATAAAAAATACCCTAAGAACCACATAGCAACACCTCAGCAAACCCTAGAACACCCTATTAACCACATAGAACCCCCCAGACATACACACCAACACCCTAGCAACCACATATCAACACCATATCAACCACATAGCACCACACAGCAAGGTTCTTAGGGTGTAGCAACCACCACAGGCATTAGGGTGTTTTTTGGGAGGGGGGTTAGCAATCCCTAGAGCATCCTAGTAACCACATAGAACCCCCCTCCCAAAAAACACCCTAAGAACCATATAGCACCCTAGCAACCCTAAACTATAATCAAAACCCTAGCAACCCTAGAACACCTGGCAACCACATAGCAACACTTCAGCATACCTAGAGCATCCTAGTAACCACATAGAACCCCCCCCCCACACACACACAAAAGCACCTAAGATCCCCCCCCATTAAAACACCCAACACATATCAACACCTAGCACCACCCATCAACCCTATCAACCACATACAACACCCCGCAATCCTAGAACACCCTATATTAACCACACAGAAACACCCAAAACACCATAACAAACCACATACACCTAGTAAACACATTACTATAGCAATCCCTAGAACACCCTAGTAACAACATAGCAACTCCAGAACATTCTAGAAAAACCATAGAAACCCCAGACCCTCACATAGAAACACCCTAGCAACCCTAAACACCCCTAGCACAACATATCACACCCTAGCACCCTAGAACACCTGGCAACCACATAGCAACAGTTCAGTAATACCTAGAGCATCCTAGTAACCACATAGTACCCCCCTCCAAAAAAACACCCTAAGAACCATATACACCCTAGCAACCACATATCAACACCCTAGCAACCCCTATAACACCCTGCCAAACACATAGCACACCAGCAATACCTAGAGCATCCTAGTAACCACATAGAAACCCCCCCCACACACAAAAAGCACACTAAGACCCCCCCATTAAAACACCCTAAGAAACAATATCAACACCTAGCAACCCTAGAACACCCTATCAACCACATATCACACCCTATCAACTACATAACAACACCTCAGCAATCCCTAGAACACCCTATATTAACCACACAGAAACACCCAAAACACCATAACAACCACATATCAACACCTAGTAAACACATCATTACTATAGCAATCCCTAGAACCCCTAGTAACAACATAGCAACTCCAGAACATTCTAGAAAAACCATAGAAACCCCAGACCCTAGCAGCCACATAGAAACACCCTAGCAACCCTAAAACACCCTAGCAACAACATATCAACACCCTAGCAACCCCTAGAACACCCTGGCAACCACATAGCAACAGTTCAGTAATACCTAGAGCATCCTAGTAACCACATAGTACCCCCCTCCCAAAAAACACCCTAAGAACCATATAGCAACACCCTAGCAACCACATATCAACACCCTAGCAACCCCTAGAACACCCTGCCAACCACATAGCAACACTTCAGCAATACCTAGAGCATCCTAGTAACCACATAGAACCCCCCCCCCCACCACACACACAAAAGCACACTAAGACCCCCCCATTAAAACCTAAAGAAACATAACACCCTAGCAACCCTAGAACACCCTATCAACCACATATCAACACCCTATCAACCACATAACAACACCTCAGCAATCCCTAGAACACCCTATATTAACCACACAGAAACACCCAAAACACCATAACAACCACATATCAGCAACCTAGTAAACACATAACATTACTATAGCAATCCCTAGAACACCCTAGTAACAACATAGCAACTCCAGAACATTCTAGAAAAACCATAGAAACCCCAGACCCTAGCAGCCACATAGAAACACACTAGCAACTACATGACAACACCATATCACCCCCCAGAACATTCTAGTAACCACATACAGTACAGTAGCAACACCATAGCAACACCTAGCACATGTTAGCAACTCCCAAAACAGCCTAGCAGCCACATGGCAACACCCTGGCAACCACCCATCTTAGCGGAGAGTTTTGCTCACATTTTCTTCAGAAGATGTAAAAGTCTATTTCAGTTTAGTCTTGTAAATCGCTCCGTTATGTGTTCAACATCACAGAGCAAATGCTGAAATGTGTCAGAGAGGTTTTGCTGTTTACTTGACCTGCAGGAACAGAGTGTTCCAGATTAAAAATGCTGTACGACATCCTTAAGCTAGTTTAAGGAGACGTGGAGGGTGGGAAATCAGTTTGAGAGCATGTTATCGGGAGGAGATACTTGGGCGTTCGCCTACATTCTCTCTTAATATACTGATGAGGACATCAAGACGTGTGAAGCCAGTCGAGGGTCTGAAATGTCGCTGATTTTTTAAGAGGAAAGAGAATTGATTTTTTTTTTTTTTTTGAAGATCTGTTTTGCTTGCTTGGGATTATTGTGAAGACTGATGGACAATTTATGGAAAAGTTGTTTCTGAGATTGGAAGAATGCTGTCGAGAGAAATTGCTTGAATCAAAGGGAAAGAAGTCAAGAAAACTTTTTCTAGGAATTATCTTGTGATTTTTAATCCAATGAGCTCTTTCAAAAGTCACTGTAATTACTGCAGTTTGGTATGTTATTTCTATTTGTTTGCCTTTAATTGTCAGGACAAACACACACAAACCTCCAGTTCTGTTGTGTCCCTGTGAGAAGTGTCACCTGCTGGATGAACAAACACAAAGTTTCTCTTTACTCTTCACCATCTAAACTCATTCAGGCTTGAAAACTACTGCTGCTTTTCCTTTCCCAGCAGGCACCAAAGAGTTTGAACCGTGATTGTGTTTTGCTTGCAGAATAGTTTGGAAAGGTCAGTTGAATCACAGAAGAGTTCGGTGACTTTCTAAAGCATTTTCTCTGCTTTATTCCTGATGGATTTGGAAAAAAAAGAGAGGACAAAAATATTTCAGGTTTAAGAGCTGCTACATTTGCACTGCCAAAAAAGCAAATCCTTTTGTAAATTATTTGTGTGTCCTGCTTTAGTTAAGCAAGGCATTTATTATATTATATTATATTATAAATAATTAATTTAAAAATTTTTTGATAGAATACAAACAATACAAATAATATTTTTCTTTTTTCTACAATTTTCCAAGCTTTCTGAATAAGAATGTTTGGTGAAAAATGGTCTAAATTAGCATTTTATACCAGTTTATCCCAGACAAGTGCCTGTGGGGATACATTAAGGAGTTTTCTCATGTTATGACTCATTTCTTGCATACTAAATGGCCCACTCAAGATTCTGCATGGACCTTTGTTTTAGGTTTTTTCGTGTCCGCGCGGCGCCAACCCTTGCATCCAGCGGGCGCTTGCCCCCTCTGCCCCGCACGGGGTTTCCTGCACGTGCCTTTCGGTGGCAGGGTACGTCCCGTGGCTTGGGGTGGGTCTTTGGTCCTTGGATCTGCCCACACCCCGGGTCTCTTTACCTTGGCCATCTCCCTCCAACAGCTGCTGGCTCCGTGGCTCGTGATGAGACTCCCCGGTCATCCATCCATCAGCATCACCAGTGAGTATTGCACGCATGCAAACGCACCTTCAGAGAGGATCGCATTCATGAACCTGCTATATAACATAAACCACCCCAAAATCAAAAGAAATATTATTTTGCCTAAAGAAAATCAAGCCTGTATTTATGACATTTAAAGGGGTCATGAATTGAGAAATCAACTTTTTGATATATAAGAGGTCATCAAAAGGTAGTGAGATGAGGAGGAGAGAAGAGCGATACAGGACTAAAATAACATTACCTTTCAAAGGATCCTAATGCGAGGAATATGGTTATTAATTTTCAACAATGTGAATGTCTCAGTTGAGCTTTATTTATTTGTATTCAGTACATTTCACTGTGGATTCTTTGGTAAATCAGTTGCATTTCGGCGCAGGCTTTGCAAACAGACTTTTACGATATGGACTCGACAGTAATGCAACAACATGTCAGTAACTGTGTTAATTCTAATGCCTGATCTGATATTAATGATTCATGTACGGTCAGATGTTCTTTGTCTATGTGACAGTAATTCAAACCAGTGACTAAACAGTCAACTTCATGTTGTTTCTCTTAGTAGGATGATATTAAATTATATATAGAAAGCGATCAAAGAATGCTTCCTTAACAATCGCTGGAGCTGTCAATCACACAGCATGAGTTTATCAGTGACTGAGTTCTGGCCAAAGCTCCTGTTTTATTCAACGAATCTCTTGATTGATGATGAAAGCATTTGTTAGTGTGCAGAAATTGAGTTGCAATGACGAGATCACTGCTTTCATGCGCTCAACAACATGTCTGTGATCGGCTACAATGTTCATCACTGCAACCTTTCACGCCACGATCTAAATATAATGCCATAGATCTAAATGTAATGCTATAATCAACACTTTTAGTTAACCTTGAGAGCTGTAATAGGAAAAATGTGCTAAAAGTTTTCAAGAGACTTAGCTATTTCATATGTAAAGATGTTAGCCAATCACAGCAGTGGGCGTTTCCACTGAAGTCTCACAGCAGACACGCCCCTTAAAACAGAGAGTTCAAATCAGAGGGCTAAAATCAGGGTAGGAAAAATGCCTTTTATTTCTAAATTATGACAATTTTTGATGTAAAAAGCATACTAACATTTTAAGTGCACCTAATGAAACATAAAACAATAAAACAATGCAGTTCATGACCCCTTTAAGAACCCTTTTGCATTTTAACATTATGCATCCAGACATTTTTTTATTATTATTATATTCATTATTTTCAGTGGGGATTCTCATTAGATTCAAAATAAAAATGCATACCATACAGCATAAATTAAAAGCCGGACAAAAAATACTATCATGAAGTATTTTACTATTTAAAAAACATTTTTTTACAAAATACATTATTTTTTAAATATCATAATGTCAGTGTGCTATGTCATAATGTCACGACAAGTGTGTTGTGCTGCTCGGTCCGATCCACTTTCAGCAGAGTTTCTCAGAAAGCGCATACTGCACCTCTAATCTTTCTTTAAGTAAAATATATTTTCGTAATTCTTTTGCTTTTGAAGTGAAATGAGAGCTGAACATGTTTATCATGAGATTCAGACTTTTATATCCAATTGATCACAAAAATGTATATCTGAGACATACAGTAAGTGGGGAATTATATACACTAGTTTATTCACTGATGCACTATCATTCAAAAGTTTAGGGCCAGTAAAAAAAAATTTTTTTAAAGAAATTAATAGTTTTATACAACAAGTAAGCATTAAATTGATCAAAAGTGTCAGTAAAGATGTTTATAATGTGACAAAAATTTCTATTTAAAATAAATGCTGTTCATTTTCTCTTCGTCAAAGTATCCTGAAAAAACTGTATTACGGTTTCCACAAAAATATGAAACTGTTTTCAACACTGATAATAATTCTGAAGGATCATGTGACTCTGAAGACTGGAGTAATGATGCTGAAAATTCAGCTTTGAATAAATTACATTTTACTATGTATTCACATAGAAAACAGCTATTTTAAATTGTAATAATATTTCACAATATTACTGTATTTTTGATCAAATAAATGCAGCCTTTCAAAAACATTAAACAAACACCAAACTTTTAAACAGTAGTCCATGTTGTACTTCTGTGGATTATGACTGCTTTGGTCTAAAAAACATTTATGACATGAAAAACTAATGAAAGCCAGTGAATGATTGATGCATTTGATAATAAAATCACCAAACACCTAGAAGATAGCGCTGAATTTGCATGTGCATAAACAGAAACTGTAAGCACTGATAAAGTGGACAAAGTTCACAACAAGCAATATAATAACTTCATGATAAGCAAAGGCCTCATGGACTTTTTGATTATCAAAGGTGATGTCAGTGCAATCAAACCAGCCCTGTTATTCTTTCTCAGTAATAAAGACCTTAGTGTGAAGTCGGATCGCTTTTCCTTTGAGAGGTCGGCATGTGGGCAAGTCCAGACAGATGATCTGGAATCATGGTGTGAGAGTCAAACAGCCGTAGACCATGAAGACTGTCTCATGATGGACCCTTAAAGGGATAGTTCACATAAAAACGAAAATACTGTCGTCATTTACTCACCCATCTCATCTCAAAAGGCGTATATATGTAAGTGCATGAGTCATATTTACTACTTTGGTCCATTTTGGAGATGAACGTGGATTTTGGACGGATTTGGTCCTTTTTCACTCAGTTCATGTAGACTACTGGACGTTTATAACGTCTCAAATGGCCAGTGCCAAGTGTGTAACAGCGAGTTGTCACACACACACATACACAAGTCTTCTGACCTACATTTGTACTGGTGGTGTCCTGCGGAGATGAATCCTTGAGCTTAACGGCTAATGTTTCTCGTCCCATCATGACCGACTCTGGCAAAACTTCCACTGCAAATTAAACCTCATCTTAGCTGGTTTTCAGAGGAATTAACAGACATCAATCAGATTAGTTTGGCGCAACGCTTGATAAACCAGCAGTCAGTGTGCCGTCTGGTTTTTCACATTTCATTAAAGATGATCTACTTTATCTGTATTGCTTTTCGCTGTATTTTGATATGTTTTATAATTGAATATGCAAGTCCAGATTTATTCAATCGAACAACATTCAGTTTCATCATGATGGTTAAATGTATTGTAATTCATCTTGAGTCTTGAAAACATACACCACTTGTGTAGTGTTAGTACAGAGCTACACTCAGAACAGCAAATAATGAAATCTAGTCTATTTTTGGAGAGGAATCTGGCTAATGCAATTTAGTTTAGGTAGCAAGCTGTCAAGAAAAACAAACCTTGGCCGCAATTCTGCTGCATTAAAAAGCCTGTGCTATCATTGCCCAGTCCATCGCTATGGTTGGAATAGCATACTATAATATGTATATGTATGGTTGTAAAAGTGATTTTTCTATATGCAACATCCAGATGACCTACTATATTTGACAAAATGAGCAGCTTACTGCATGGGATACTGTATAAGGCACTCGACTTGACGTATAACGAAGACTTTAGATATACACTCATATTATGAATGGGCGAAAGTGCAATGCGCAATATGGCGGAATAAGTCCTGATAAAGTCACTCCAGCAATGTATTTTTAATGCTATTTGAGCATAAGAAACAACATTTATGGGACAGTTCATGTCAGATTTTGTTTCTGATTTTGAAATATGTTATGTAAATGTGAGCAGTTTTTGAGATTTCAGGATTTTCCCATTCAAGTAGACAGGAGTTGGTCTTGGATGCCCGAAATAACTGCGGAGTTGTTGCAAATATGGCCGCCGAGTGAACAGACTTTCAAAAAAAAGGAAAATTGGACAGCTTTCTGAATTATAAACACGGAACATAATGAGGTTGTGTGGCCACAATATAGCATACTACTGTTTATGGTGGAATAATGCATATGGTTTCACTTCCCTTTTAAAGGGGACCTATAATGCCCCTTTTCATAAGATGTAATATAAGTCTCTGGTGTCCCCAGAATGTGTCTGTGAAGTTTCAGCTCAAAACACCCCACAGATCATTTATTATAGCTTGTCAAATTTGCCCCTATTTGGGTTTGAGCAAAAACACGCCGTTTTTTTGTGTGTGTCCCTTTAAATGCAAATGAGCTGCTGCTCCCCGCCCCCTTTTTTCCAGCTCACGCTTCGGTTGCTCAACAACAACAAAGCTGGAGAATCTCACGCAGCCAAAATGAGGATTGTCAGTAACGGTGTTCAGCCTTACATTGTTCAAACCGGAGTCGACACTGATGGAGAGACTCAGGAAGAAGTTACAACTTTTAGAATGAAACTGGATGTTTCTGAATGGTTAGTGGATAAATTTATGCAGTTGCTGTGGAGTTGATTTAACTCATCCACTAGCATGTGCCGTCATGTTAATCTTTTGTGCAAATCCAGCGCTGAATTGACCCTCGTTTGTGAAGCAGTCCGGTGTAAAATGACGGCATGACAACAACACTCTACTACAGCAACTCTTCCTCTTCTCTAAAGCAGCCCAACATGGCCTCACTTGCTTTGTTGTGTGTTCTCGGGGGCGGGTTTATGTAAATTTTGGGGTTTGTGATGTCACCAACCCAAGAAGAAGCTCGTTGTAGTCCTTAAAAAGCGATTTCTGTAAAAGAAAATCTCTCTCTTTGCATTGAACTTTGAGCGTCGTAACTTTGCAGATGTTTATGCTCAAACAGCAACATTACACACTAACTAAAGTTAGAAAAAGTGAAATCATAATCGAGGACCCCTTTAAAAATAGTGGGCAGAATATAGTCCCTTTAAAAAAAAACTCCCATGGCACATTATTCATCGACCAAATGAACTCGCATAAAAGCACTGAATTAGAAATGGTGATTTTATTGTCCTCAAAACTCATAAGACACATAATCTCCACTCAGACACTTATTTCTCCCCAGCTATCTAAATAAGATATTATTTAGGCCTATATTGATGGCGAGGCTATGAACTTTATTATTTAAATGTCTTGCTGTCCCATCAAAAGCAGCTTATAATGGCATAAAGATGCTGAATCAAATTACTTCAGGAATTGGGTTACATTTACACTGTTGCCGCGGGTTGTTTTTCATGTCCGCGCGGGTTGAATCGACCCAAAATAACATGATATTTAGTGCCTGGTATGCGAATTTTACCAGGGGAGCCCCACCAAATATGCAAATTTTACCCCCCAGAACACAATTTTTACCATAGGACCCGGGCGTGCCTCAAGCGTCCTGAAAAGTGAAGCTGTGGGCTCTTTGATCGCCTCCTGGTGGCTAGATGCAGTTCAGGTCATAAACCTCGACCTCTCAATGCAAACGAATGGGAATGAGTCAAAATAAAAAAATAAATTACACTTCAAATAAAATTTTCCGAAAGATGGTTTTGGTCATTTAAGGTAGTTGTTATCATTCTGATATATGTTCGTTTTTGTGATAAGTTTGATTTTAGCTAGCAATTTGATGCTGTAGAAACGGGGCGTGTCGTTATGATTGACAGTTGTGATTGACAGCTTCTCTGAGGACTGTCGGAGCTTCTAGGGGAGATTGAAGATATATAACTAACTATTAATTTTCGATTTCTGTGTTATTTCACACCGACAAAAGGAGTTGTTCAGCAGTAAACTGTACTGACCGACCTACAGGATCTGACGGATCACTGAACTTTTTTCGGTAACGTTAAATGTGGGCTTCATAAGCTAATTAATTAATGTTATTAGTTAAGATAACACACCTAACGTTAGCCATGACGGGAAAAAGCAGGTGATCGTTATCTGGCAGTTACTAATTATTTTTATGGGGATAAAATAATAATTAGCAGGACAAAACTAATGATAGCCTACTCTAATTAATTATAGAGCACTGTCTACAGCAATTGATCTCCTGTAACATTAGCTGAACTTGATATAAAATGGCAGGACCGTTCGAGTTGTTTCTAGTGGCATATTATTGAGTTTATCTACTGAATTTGCTGTTTCAAAAATATTATTGCTCTAGAAACAGAATAGCCTATTACTTTTAGGTAGAATTTTAAATTGTGTATAATTTATATAGCCTATTTAAAATACATCAATGATGACGCAGTCGTCTGGGCGGAAGTTTGATACCGCGACTCCGCCTCCGGCTCCACTGACGATTCCTTCTGCGCATGCCCAGGCTCCAAACTGACATTTTTGCGTACATGTACACCCATAGTCGTACATTTTACATTCAGTTCATTACAATGGAAGGAAGAGGCGTCCTGTCGTCCATCTTTTTTACAGTCTATGATAGGACCCCCCTGAAATGCGATTGGGCGGGTTTTGTTGTGAAAACCTGGCAACCCTGTTCAGATGTGAAAACTAGACTGATAAAAAGTAATAGTAAGTTTGTGGGTTCAATAACGACAGACGGAGAAACTACACACACTAAATTTTGTTCTATGTTTTCCAACCAGTAACAAACCTAAATACGTAACTGTATTCTGGAAATAAACCCAAAAAACTCAGCCCACCTTAAAGGGTTAGTTCACCCAAAAATGAAAATTCTGTCATTTATGACTCACCCTCATGCCGTTCCACACCCGTAAGACCTTCGTTAATCTTCGGAACACAAATTAAGATATTTTTGATGAAATCCGATAGCTCCATGAGGCCTGCATAGCCAGCAATGACATTTCCTCTCTCAAGATCCATTAATGTACTAAAAACATATTTAAATGAGTTCATGTGAGTACAGTGGTTCAATATTAATATTATAAAGCAACAAGAATATTTTTGGTGCGCCCAAAAAACAAAATAACGACTTATTTAGTGATGATTTCAAAACACTGCTTCAGGAAGCTTCGGAGCATTATGAATCAGTGTATCGAATCATGATTCAGATCACGTGTCAAACCGCCAAACGGCTGAAATCACGTGACTTTGGCGCTCCGAACCGCTGATTCGACACGCTGATTCATAACGCTCCGAAGCTTCCTGAAGCAGTGTTTTGAAATCGGCCATCACTAAATAAGTCGTTATTTTGGGTTTTTTTGGCGCACCAAAAATATAATATTATTATAATATAATATAATATAATATAATATTGAACCACTGTACTCACATGAACTGATTTAAATATGTTTTTAGTACATTAATGGATCTTGAGAGAGGAAATGTCATTGCTGGCAATGCAGGCCTCACTGAGCCATCGGATTTCATCAAAAATATCTTAATTTGTGTTCCGAAGATGAACGAAGGTCTTACGGGTGTGGAACGACATGAGGGTGAGTAATAAATGACAGAATTTTAATTTTTGGGTGAAGTAACCCTTTAAGCGACTTTTTGAGGGAAAAAACAAGCCCAAAATTGCTTATAATAACCAGACTTGGCAACTCTGCCGCCAAAGAGAGAACGCGCGCGCAAGCGGGGATTCTGTGTGACGCACAAACAGCGATTCTGATTCGCCCGCGTCAAGAGCTTACGCCCCGCCCACCGACCAATGAGAGCGCAGAGGGTGAACGCCTCGAGCGCGTCTTTCTCCAATCCCGCGTCCTGAAAGCGGATTACCGGATCGGTTCTTTTTCCTCGGCTCCTCGAGACGTGGATGGTGGGATCCGTTGAACGGAAGGATATTATAGCGAGTGGATTCGGCAGTGTGGACGAAAAAACACAGAACAGAAAACATCTCAGTGGATCGATTAATTGTGTCCTTTCTGTTCAACGTGTCGAGATGGAAATCCGCCGTCGACGGTGATCGCTTTACACAGAGAGGAAGAGGAAAAGGTGTGTGGATTTTTGTACTGTGAGTGGGCACGCGCGCGGGAACGAGCGAACGCGCGCACGGCGCCTCGAGACGGATCGCGTGTGCTGGTTTTGGCATGTGCTCGGGGTCAGAGGAAGTCACGAATAACACATCTGATAATAGCGAGATTTAGCGTCGGAAATGCATTTCCGTTGATCATTTTAATATTTGATTTGGTGCTGTTTCGATTGCATTAGCAGGTTAGCTCATGTTAGCATGGTATGGTGGCTACCGGAGGAGTGTTTATATTGAAGCATCCGTCTAGACAGGCAAAGCATGGCAGCGTTTTCTACCTGAACATGACAGCGCACACTTCACGCATGCAAATGCTGCTTTAGGGCATTTAATGCATCTGGGTGTGCGCTGCACGTGTGAGATCTGAATCTGATCACTAACAATGGCCAGTGTCTGTCTGTCTGTCTGTACACCGTGTTTTGAATAAGGTCGAATGCTTTTGTCAGGAAGAGAGAACATAAACTTTGAATAGTGTTTGCATAGATTTTAAATCTCCTCTGATTCATGCTGACAAAGTAGAGGATGCCAAACATAAGTTGCCCTCCATAAGAATGGAGAATATTGTGAATATCTGCATTTGCAGGAATTTATAATATGTTTGAAAGTTAACTCAGCCATGTCCTACTTTTAGCCAAATGTTTCTCTTCTTGGTAAACATTTGCTGTGCTTTGGAGAGAAGATGTAATCCTTATTAGGATTTGTTTTTTATTAAGTGCACAAGCCTGAATGTGATGAAAGAGATGGGATGGGTTCTGTGGTCTGTTACACGTCTTTGCATTCATGGGTTGTATGGACCAAGATTAATTATTTAGTTGTAAAAGGATTAGTAATTAAAATGTCCTGATAATTTACTCACCCTCATGTCATCCAATATGTTTATGTGCTTCTTTCTTCAGTTGAAAAGACATTAATGTTTTTAAGGAAAACATTCCAGGATTTTTCTCCATATAGTGGACTTCACTGGGGTTCAACGGGTTGAAGGTCCAAATGTCAGTTTCAGTGCAGCTTCAAAGAGCTCTACACGATCCCAGACGAGAAATAAGGGTCTTATCTAGCGAAACGATCAGTCATTTTCTAAAAAGAAAAAATGTAAAATTTATATACGTAATCACGTTGGAAAGGTAATGCGTGGCGTAGGCAGAAGTACCGCGGTAGGGCAAAAAACTCCTCATTTTCTTCTCCAACTTCAAAATCACCCAACATTGTTGTTTTACCTTTTTTTGTAAAGGTCATTTGACTTACAGAGTGTTCACACCAGATGCGACTTGCACGAATAAATCGCGCTATTCACGCTTAGTTGGACGCTTTGACATTTTGAGTTTTTTGAGTTTAATTCACTTCACAACAGACTCGAATTCACGTCATGGGAGGGGCTCTGCCTCTCCTTTAAATATTTGTCCCTCAGACTCTTCCACTTCTTTCTGCACACTTCCTCTTAATAAACACATCAGCTCGTCAGGGGGAAAGTAGTTGTAAAATACGGCGAATAAGCTCAATTTGCTGGATTTAGCTAGCTTGTAATCTCAATATGTGTGTATATATATAGCTCAAATTGAGTAAAGAGCATTTTTTACAACTTACCAGATTGTCTGACCTCCGCACTCACTTAGATCCTTTTTATTCCTGTTTCTATAAAAGTATTAAGATGTATCAAACAGCGGCGATGATTTTGTCCTCCATTGTTGTTTTGGATTTCCGCCTCCGCTCGCTACATCGTAATCACGTCACTACTAAGCAAGCTCCTGATTGGTTAACGTAGCGCGAATATTCGCCAAAGTTCAGATTTTTCAACTCGTGCGAATCACGCGTTACGTGCGTCAAACGCCCGAAACGCTCAATTTGTGCTGCAGGATGTCTATCGCGTCTTTGCATTGACTTAAAATGTAAATCATTTGCGCTTATTGCTTCATTCGCGTCTGGTGTGAACGCACCATTAGTCTTTGCACGTTCTTTGTATGCACTGGGTCGATACTTCCGCCTACGTCATGCGCGACCTTTCCAACGTGATTCCGTAATGCGTGGGCATCGCAGAGCAGTGCAAGACGAGCATTTGTGGTTAAAAAGTATATACATTTTTATTTCTTTAGAAAATGACTGATTATTTCACTAGATAACTCTTATTCCTCGTCTGGGATTGTAGAGCTCTTTGAAGCTGCACTGAAACTGACATTTGGACCTTCAACCCGTTGAACCCCAGTGAAGTCACTATATGGAGAAAAATCCTGGAATGTTTTCTCAAAAACCTTAATTTCTTTTCAACTGAAGAAAGGAAAGCATGAACATCTTGTATGATATGGAGGTGAGTAAATTTTTAGGAAATTTTAATTCTGAAGTGAAATAATCCTTTAAGCTACTCAAAGTCATTGTACTCAGACTGGCTCTTTAAACCACTGTCACTCAAATAATTTTCTAAATTTAACTATTTTTTTTTTTTATGGAATGGTACTTTTTCCTATTAACCCTGTAAAGTGTAAAATGATTGCCAGAGGAAAAAATATCATTAGATAAGTTGATTAATCGAAAAATAATCGAGAGATTAATCGGTTGAAAAAATCATTAGTTCTAGTCCTCAGAAGCTTTAAAGTTTTAAATTGTTTGTGGCGAACTTAGTGTTGATGATTTCCAACATGCTTTAAATCATTTACTCGTCGTCAAGTTGTTTCAAACCTCTGTGCTGTTATTTTTTTCATTGCAGCACAAAATATTTATCAACAGTTTGCAGTGACCACATCAGTCAAGCACCAAAAGCATCATGAAACTAGTCCATATCGACTCATGAAATGTTTTTTTGATAGACAGGTTACGATGAGGTGTCATATGAACAATAGTTATACAAGACTTTCTCCTTTTGTGCCCCACAGAAGAAATAAATTGGAAGAGCATAAAAGTGAGTAAATAAAATCAGAACTTCATTCTTGGGGGTGATCTATTACTTTAACAGTGACTCTTTAACAACACATTTAACGCTAGAGGGAAGGAGCCACAGTGCAAGTCCTTCTCAGTTTGGTGGTATTTTGGTGCCTGTCCTCGTGCGTTCACAGAAAGGCCATGCGAGGTTTGGCTGGTGCCCTGGGGCAAAGCGACTGGCTCTAATGCGTTAATCTGGATCTGAGCCTCCCCTGTAGAGCCACAACTGTGTCATAAACTCATATCACCCTCAGTGCTGCAAAGTACCAAACATTAAGAGAAAACTACTGTGTTTTATTCACGCCACTCAACTGTTGAAGTTCCCGAGGGAGGTTGTGATGTAATTAATGCTTTGAGATTTGTTCTCTGTATAAAAGTGTTTAATTAAATTGCCACTACATCTTAGAGAAGCAAAGCTGAAGTTAGTCGTTCAATAGCTGTCAGTGGAAATAATTAGCTGTTGCACTTTCGCTACTGTAAGGGTTTGTGCTTTCCTTGATGGCATCTTGAGTAACTTATTTCCTTGCTGATAGAGGTGAGCATTACTGTTGCCAATGCTCATGCCTGTTTGACTCTTTTGAGTGCCATAGCTTGTAGGACTGGGCATTGACTGGCTTTTCTGAGATAAATGAGACATTACATGACACATCGTTTACAAGCTGTTTAATTGACGTCTTTCCGAGGCTGAAACACTGATTACTAGGGCTGGGACAATATATCGCTGCATCGTGATTCGTGGATTGATTCTGGTATTTTCCGAATGTATCGCGATTCTCTCTCGAATCGATTCTGAGCTTAGTTTTTAACAGCAGATGGCGCTCTAGGCTAGTTTTTAACTGCACGCTCAAATGCTTAAAATCTTGAGAAGATCATTCATGCCTTCGGCTGAGTCTGAGAATGTACACTTCAGCATGCTATTATTACGCGAGATTAATGTAAACAGCCCACTGCAAACACCCTTGTAATTCGCTTCAACCTTTTCAAACTTTATGAATGATTATTTTACAGAAAGTTCTAGTGGTGTGTGTAAGTAATTGGAAGCAAGCCGAGTACGGCTGTTTCTAAAGCATTTTAGTGCCATCTGCTGTTAAAAACTAAGCTCAGAATCGATTCGAGAGAGAATCACGATGCATTCGGAAAATCTCAGAATCGATCCAGAATCATTTCTCGATTTGTGATGCATCGATATATTGTCCCAGCCCTACTGATTACATGAGACATGATACATTTCGGTAAGTTGTACTGTATCTTTCAACATACCTTCTGATGTTCATTCATGTTTATTTCATGCTGTAACTAGTAGTAAAGAGGAATGATCGGTTAACATGGTTAACATTGAATTTGTCATAAAATTGCATGATTTTGTTACAAATTATTCAGTTACGTTTGATCAGGCATCAACTCAAAACGCACTAAGGGTACGTTTACACGACAATGATGTACTGAAAACGGAAAAACTTTTCCTTTGTGTTTTTCTCATACAGATGACAACATCGTCAATGATTCCCGTTCACACGGATCCACAAAAATGACTAAAATTGCTGTATTCTGCTGCCACGCCAGTAGATGGCGATGTCACTTTGTAAAGAAACACGCCTATAGACTGAACACGTAATACACATGCGCATGACATCACCGTTTTCACAAATCATGTTTTTATAGTTTACACAGAGACGACAATGCTATTGCGTTCAAAAACTTGCACTTTGAATCCCGTTTTCAAAAGTTTGCATTTTCAGGACCCCAAAATATTGTCATGTAAATGAACGGCCAAATATACAAGATGAATATCTGTTCATCAAAATTAGAATCAGTTTAAATCGAGAAATCGATAGTTTCAACCCAACCCTAGTAGCTTGTTATCTGTTTAGTGTCCTGTGTCATACCATCATTCATCTGTGTTAGCAATCAAATCGTCATAGACTGCTGTGTGGCATCTGTCCTGGCACCAGACGGCGAGCACAGCGGACAATGCCAGAGAGAGGAAACAGATTTATCCAATATTGTCTGTGAGCTCCACAGTCCCCGCATTGGACTTGTCCTGGCACCGAGTCCTCTATACAGCACAGACAAGATAGAGGAGAATTGTTCACCAACAGTTCTTCCTCTTCAGGGAGGGCAGATATTGCCCTGATTGTTCAGCAACACAAGTCATTGTGCTTGTTGCAAAACTGTTGACTAAATGTCATATTTTAGCCCAACTCTGTTCTTCAGTTTTGACAGAACACAAATACTACATATCCGACATGACAGCTCTCGCAGTGTTTGGCATGGTAATTGATATGACAATGTTGATATGTTTGGTCTTGGCGGAATAGATCTGCTACACTGCTGCTGTTATCACTGCTTCTGCAGAAAAAGTACAGGACTTGCTGCTGTACAATATAGCATACATGAATTACCTGTAGCAGATCAGGTGGAGCTGGGGAAGAGAAGGTTTCTGAAAGCACGCTGCAACTGCTACAGCAAATGCTGACTAAGTATTTGAAGGTTGAGCAACGAGCTCATTGGTTCCTGCTGTATCAGTAGCCAATCAGCTGTGCCCTATAGAGAATGATGTGATTGCAAGCAGATTGAGTTATTGACCTGTCAGCCTGTGCCATCTAGAGTTTCATGACAGAACTTTGTATTTATCAATAGTGTCACTGAAAGTGTTGAACAGTAATTTATGGTAAATAGCAATGCTGCTTATTTTTTAGTAGGAAATTTGAATTCATCGCAGTTTGGACTAGGCTATTGGTTTTCCTGTCTTAGCTTTTCCCACAAGTCTGTTTAAGATTAGGGATGGGCATTTTTCCAAAATATTATATTCGAATATTTGGGCTCATAAAAAACGAATATTTGAATATTTGTTTATTTAAATTACGTTAAATGAGAAAGACGTTTTTTTTTTTTTTTTTTACATTAATCAAGATTTTGTAACCATTTCTGAACAAGCTTACGATTAAACACAAGCTTAAATTATATCTTAAGGTTTTATTTTAGTTCAAAGCATTAAACAATATGTGCAAACAAAAAATATAAAGAACAAAAGCATTTAAGCTCAAGCAGCGCGAACGGGAAAAACACTAATAAAGCAGACAGCGCCAGTTATCGTACATAATACACTCGGGTCAGTATATGGTTATCGTGTTTATATTGTTTCACGTGTTCATGTTGAGAAAAACCAAATATCCACATGCTCGGGTGAAAAAACGAGCCGCGCTGGCAGACGTTGCAGAAACACAAAGATAACGATAAAACATAACGGTATGCTAAGCTAAGTTTCTAACAGCAGCACTTTGTTTTCTTTTCGTAAATATATCACTCTCGACGAAACTTAAAGGAAGCATGTGCCTCAGAATCATTTTGCTATCAAATAAGTTATCATCTTGGCTCACTCGGGGGATAACTTACAGCTGCGCTTACCTGTCGTGAATGCAGTGATGACAGCTGTCTTTCTTCATTCAACTGGTGTTTAGATTTCATGTGCTTTCTCATTATGGTGGTGATATTATGATAACTCGGTTTCATTAATTTTTGATCAAAAGTAATTCCATTGTTAAGATCATTTTCATCCAAGTAATTCCAACTTTGCGGCAGGTGACAACATTTGTGTCGATCAAATAAAACAGCCACAGCGCCACCGGTGCATTTAGTTATAACTGCGAGTTTTAGTGCTAGGATTTATCATGGATTCACTGCATTTACGGCCAGAAGCAACATAGTAAAATTCGAATAGTATTTTATTTTTCGAATATTAATTACAGAACAATATTCGACTATTTGTGCAGACCCCTTTAAGACTGTTTTCCAGTTCAGTGATTTAAGTTCTATTTAGTGTTAAGATATTTTTTTTTGCCTGGAAAAAATAACTCTATACCATTCAAAAGTTAAGAATTTTTTTTGAAAGTTTTTTTTTGCTTATTACAATTACAATTTTATTATTACAATTTAAAATATCTGTTTTCTATTGTAATATATTTAAAATGTAACTTATTCCTGTGATCAAAGCTGAATTCAGCATCATTATTCCAGTCTTCAGTGTCACATGATCCTTCAGAAATCATTCTAATATGCTGTTTGATGAATTTACATTTTTTTTTTTTTATATTTCATGCTAATTTGTGTTTTATGCTGTCACACTAATTGAGATCCTTCCTTTTTGTTTTTTGCCAGAAAAAAAGTTATGAACAATAAACAATCTGATAATTATTTAGCAGATATTGTCTTTTTAATGTTTTTTACATTGTGTTTCATAATGTAAAGCTGTTTGTGCACTGATATCATACTTACCATAAGTTTACCAATAATCTGTTGGTTTGCGTCCATTTTTGAATTTCAGTTTTTATAAAGCATTTAAGCCACTGGATTATCAAACATTGGACGTCACTACATTTCATTTCATAATATATAAAACATTTTGAGGTTGAATTTCCTACAAAAAATAACTGTATAGTGATATAAAATGACTCACACCATAAGATTTTAGTCATGCCACCCACTAGCTTGTACAGTTTCAAAGTAGCCTCTCCTACACTGTTCAGCAGGCTAATAATACGCCGTTGAGCGTTATCATCAGGCTTCGTGACACGCCATACAAAACCTGCAGTCTCGTCAGCAGATTGTAGCCCATGTTTTGTGGGCGCAGCCCGACACATTCCTGACGTGGTCTGCCATCGGCCGGCATGAGAGGAATGCTGTCGAGATTTGAGTATGTAAATGCTTGTCTTTGTCTCATCTCTTCCTGTTGCTCCTGAGAGCAGAGGCTGCTGGGAGAAAACATGTGACATTCTGAAGTGACATTGTATTAGGGTTGTTTCTGGGTTGGTGAGAATTAGTGTTGTCACAGTACAAAATTTCAGTAGTCAATGACAATAAAACTTCACAGTTCTCTGTACCAATTTCTGTAGCTAACTTTATTTATTTTTTTCTTTAACTATTTGAAAATTTAAAAAAAATATTAAATTAATTATTAATGCTATTTAAAAGTTAATAATAATTACTGCAGTTCTTAAAACGTCTTAATTTGCCCTTCCACATATTAAGGCCTTAAAAACATCTAAAATCAGAGTCTTAAATTCAAAAAGTCATGGCATTAAATGTTGCTTGCACTGTGAAAAATGAATA
Organism: Culter alburnus; assembly: GCA_028476615.1. Lineage (NCBI taxonomy): Eukaryota > Metazoa > Chordata > Actinopteri > Cypriniformes > Xenocyprididae > Culter > Culter alburnus. The sequence goes on along the minus strand of JAOTNS010003687.1, from coordinate 245,739 downwards.
TAATAAGATGCATTTGCTGGAAAAGCAAGAAGAAGAAATGACGCGTTGTTTTCTGAGAAATTAATACAAAATTATCTGAGTTTACACTTAAAAATAAAAACATTTGCCAATGGGTTTTTGAAGCTTTGAATCAAGTTAAATTAAGTTTTCAGAAACCCATTTAGCAGATTTTGTTCATTTCTTCAATCATAACTCATCCATTTCACTTAAAACAAGACAAAAAACAAATGATATAACAAGTAAATGTGTCTTTATTTAAGAATCTTTCAATATTTGCACTGGAAAACAAGACAAAAAAGATGGAGAACACCAAGAGCATTACTTTTTTGCAGTAGGGTAAAACTTATGTTCATATTCTAGTGGTTTGGAAGCTTTTTTTGTAAAATGAATTAAAAAGTAATGGAGATCAGTTGGAATTTGTATTTTAAAATTTTGAAGTTTTGCTAAAACAACTCAAAATATTTACATGTAGAGAACATATCGACGTTGTGTTTTCATTCACTTTTTTTTTTTTTTACTTTTTTTACTTGGCCTTAAAAAGATCTTTAAAAAGTTTTATAGGGATCCTTGATTATGATTTCACTTTTTTAACTTTAGTTAGTGTGTAATGTTGCTGTTTGAGCATAAACAACATCTGCAAAGTTACGACGCTCAAAGTTCAATGGAAAAAACGAGGGTGAATTCAACGCTTGATTTGGACGAAACATTAACATGACGGCACATGCTAGTGGATGAGTTGAATCAACTCCACAGCAACTACATAAATTTATCCACTAACCATTCAGAAACGTCCAGTTTCATTCTAAAAGTTGTAACTTCTTCCTGAGTCTCTCCATCAGTGTCGACTCCGGTTTGAACAATGTAAGGCTGAACACCGTTACTGACAATCCTCATTTTGGCTGCGTGAGATTCTCCAGCTTTGTGGTTGTCGAGCTGTTAAAGCTCCGCCCTCTTCTGGAAAGGGGGCCGGGATCAGCAGCTCATTTGCATTTAAAGGGACACACACAAAAACAGCGTGTTTTTGCTCACACCCAAATAGGGGCAAATTTGACAAGCTATAATGAATGATCTGTGGGGTGTTTTGAGCTGAAACTTCACAGACATCTGGGGACACCAGAGACTTATATTACATCTTGTAAAAGGGGCATATAGGTCCCCTTTAAATCTACCTTTATAAAAACTGTAGAAACCTTTTAAATGTAAAAAAGCATAATAGGTGCTTTTAAGTATCGACTTGGTACTGAAGTAAACTCTAGTGAGAACATTCTGACAGTCCATCTTCCTGTCTTTTTTTAGTCTCCACGTGTACGGCCATCTGTAAGAAGGCTCCTCCTCCTATTCCTCCACGCACCACCTCCAAACCCTACATCTCGGTTACGGTCCAGAGCAGCACCGAATCCGCCCAGGACACGTACCTGGACAGCCAGGACCAGCGCAGCGAGGTCAACAGCCAATCAGGACAAAGCAACTCCTCCGATAGCCTCGCCAGCTCTCGGACAGGAAGTCTGGTCAAAGGCGCCAAGCGGCCGCCTATCCTGCCGCCCATCCCTGCTCCGCGGGAACCCGTACATCTACCCAGCGCGAGAGTGACCACGCCTCCTCCCGCTATAGTCCCGCCCTCTCCCGCCCCCGACATCAGAAACGAGCCTGCGAGTCTCACAGTGGCATCTAGCGAACTGCAAGCTCCGCCCAAGAGAAAACTCTCATCGATTGGTATTCAGGTGCATGCATGAATATTTATGATGTTGTCGTGATGTATGCTATTGGATTGCATTTTTGGTATCAAGTCATGTGACTTCACTTCCATTGGTAGTCACTCTCTGCTAGTCGCTCACTCGTTTTAGCTACTGTACATTTAAGACTTTATATTTAGGATTTTACAGTTTTTTTTATTTTAATTTATTTTAAAATAAAGAAAAGCCTGTCTATTCTATGGAGGGCCATTTAATTTAATTAAATATTAAAAAAAAAAAAATCATTAAATACATCATTAAATAGTGAAAAAACACATCAAATTGTTTAATTATTAAATCACCAAACAAATTGATAAATATCTGTTGTATTTATTTTACTTTTATGCATTAAGACGATACTTTTAACCAAAGCGACTAAAGAGGAACAAAAGCAATTCATCAATTTAAGGATTAGTTTGCATTTTCATTTTTATCATATGGCCCTCCATGCTTTACCCTTATTATTTACAAAAATAATAAAATAAATATAAACCATAAAAATAATAATAAAAATGGTAAATAAAATAATGCATGCAAAATTATATAATATTGTACAATTATAAACATTTAAAAAATGTATTAAATATTACTATATTATTATATTTAATATATAATGATAATGTAAGAAATGCATAATCATAAAGTCATATTTAGCCCCTTAACTGTCACCATCTCGCTAGCGGGATTTCTAGGCGCTGTTTTTATTTATTGCCTATTTTTTGTATCGCATATTTCAGTAATCATCATAAATTAGGTATCATTCGAAAGCTTAACTCAATATTCATCCTGTGAAAACCATTTTGAAATTGGACTTTGCATTACCATGGAAACGGTGCTTTAAATCATTTTAGAGGGCTCCTCCCCCTAGTGGCTGTTGTCATCTTTCATACTACAAAATTTATTTTAACTACTTTATAGTCAAAACTTATCTAATCTTGACAAATCACATATTGTCGGAAAGGTCTGAATCTCAAGCAAGTGATATTTGGACAGAAATTTATTAATTTGCTACAGAGGAATGGATGAGAAAAATTTCAATGGAATGTGGGCGACACCCAGTGGCTATTTTTGGTACAGCGCCAAAACAAAATCTCATGGGATCTTTAATTTTTGTGATATCAACTTCAAATTTGGAACACAACTTGGTTTGACATATGGCTTTGATTTTTATATTGATTTTAGAATAAAAATTATTTTCTAAAAATATAATATATATATATATATATATATATATATATATATATATATTATATAAAATACATACTTAGTACAGTACACAGTAAATTTAAACTTCGATAACTTTTTCATGCTTTCATTCTTTCATTTTCAGCAACAGTCTGCTGCTGAGTGTCTTCTTTAAAACAACCAAACTTAGGTCTATATTCCAAAGCATTCTTGAAATACGATGATTTAAGTTTGGATAGTGCATTTTCACGTCTGCTCAAAAAGAGGGGTGACAGTTAAGGGGTTAAGAACATTTGTTTTTTTATGAAAATGTTTTAGAAAGTTGTAAATTTTGTCTGTTTTTGTTATAAGGCGTGTAAAATCTTATGCGTGCCGTTCATACTGTCATTCATCAGGACAGGCTAATTTGTTGAATACAGAGAGTAGGCACTGATATGTAAATGTGGGCGGTCATATGTTAATGAGCTCATGAATGTGACATACCATGACTAATTCTGAATGAAATGTTTTGTTTTAGTTTCATTCAATGCTCTGGGGGAAACTAGTGAGGGAGGTGTGATTTATAAATGTTAAGTACGTCACATAGTACTTTATTTCAGAAGAGCAGGAAACGTGGAAATGTGTTGCACTAACATTTGAGTTGTATCGTGTTGCATCCTTTTCAGATGAATAATTTTTTTTTGTCGCAGGTGGATTGTGTGCAGCCGGTTCTGAAAGAGGAACAAACTCCCACCACCAGGTTCCAGTCCATCGGGGTTCAGGTTGAAGACGGCAGGCCGTGAGTTTCCTCTCTGCCTTTTGCATCCTTGAGCAAAGAAATGTTCCTCCTCCGTTTAGCACTTTGGAATTTGATATGCATGTTGACGGCAGCACTTCTCACAAAAGCCTGGTCTGATCGGCGTCTGTGAGTCAGCAGCGCAGCTTTCTCAGCCATGTATGGTGCTGGAAACACTCAGAAGTAATGATTCAGTGTAGACGGCAGGAGATAATGAGATTCTGTCCGCATCTCCCGCGCGCTTTGTTTCCTGGCGCTCTCAGTTGCAGTCTATTTTCATATCTTTGCATCTCTCTCATTTACATGTCTCTCTTTAAGTATGCTGTCTCCCACACACCAGCTGTCTGTCTTTCTCCCGGCCTGCGGTCTCTTTTCTGCTCCTCATGTTCGGTTCTCTTTTTCTTTTTCTTTTTTTTCCTTAAGATGGACAAATGAAGTGGAGCATATCTAACAACTTGCTAATTTTTTCTACTTTATTAATATTTAATTGATATTAATAAATTAACATAAATTTCAGTTTTTTTTTTTTTTTTATGTTAGAGCGATTATATGAGGAATGTTGTAGTATTGTTTTGTTTTATTTTTCTTTCATCTGCTATTCTTTTTTAAAATAGAGAACATTTTTTAATCATGATTTTTTTTTACGTTTCTTTACATGAAGGATTTTTATTAGTGATATTTTATAATATAATATATTTAATATGTTTATAAAGATGTATTTTTGGTTTTATACAAATATTTATAATTTTTTAATAGTAAATTGCAATATTTAGGACTTTATGATTTACAACTTTTTTATTGGTGGTGATAAAAAATAAACATAATATTGTAGAATTTTAAATATTTTAATTTTATTTTTAATTACAACATTCAAGGAAGTGCATAATTGAGATGCCATGCTTATTGTAAAATTAGAGAATTATTAAATTATGAATGTATAACATGATAAAATCAATTTATTGGTGATGATACAAATAATAAAATTATATAATTCTAAATATTTTTATTTTATTTTAAATGATAATATTTAAGGAAATGCATAATTGTGATGTCATGTTTATTGTAAACTTAGAGAATTATAAAGTAATTATAAATGTATAAAATAAATGATAAAATCAATTTATTGGTGGTGTTAAAGAAATAAAATTATATATATATATATATATATATATTGTATAATTCTAAAAATTTTAACTTTATTTTAAATTACAATATTTAAGAAAAAATGCATAATTGTGATGCCATGTTTATTGTAAAATTACAGTACTATAAAATAATTATAAATGTATAAAATGATAAAAATCAATTTATTGGTGGTGATAAAAAAATAAAAATTATATAGTAATTCTAAAAATTTTAATTTTATTTTAAATTACAAAATTTAAGGAAATGCATAATTGTGATGCCAAGTTCATTGTAAAATTAGAGTATTATAAAATACAAATGTATAAAATAAATGAGAAAAATCAATTTATTGGTGGTGATGATAATTAAACTATATAATACTGTAGAATTCTAAATATTTAAATTTTTATTTTAAATTACAATATTTAAGGAAATGCATAATTAGGATGTCATGTTTATTGTAAAATTACAGTATTGTAAAATAATTATAAATGTAAAAATTAAATGATAAAAATCAATTTATTGGTGGTGTTAAATTACATAATTTATTAGAATTCTAAATATTTTAAGTTACAGTTTTTAAGGACATGTATAATTGTTGTTTATTGTAAAATGACAATATTATAAAGTAATTATAAAACAAATATTTCTGAAAAAATGTTTTGTGAAGTAGTTAAGATGGCATACCTTATTATTATTATTATTATTATTATTATAATAATAATAATAATAATAATAATAATAATGATATGAAACTTGAGCAACCCGCCATATATAATATATGTGTGTGTATATATGTGTAAAAAATACTTTTTTCCCCAACTAGTTTCAAACAGTCTTCCAGCTTATTGATTTTTACATAATGGATTCATAAACTAATGGAAGTGTCTAGTAGAGTCCGTGTTGACCTGGAGCTGAACTCTGCTGTCAGTGTTGGTCAGTGTCTTTAACGGGCCGTCTCCTCTCTCTGTGTGTTAGACTCAGTCGCTTCACTAGCATGGCGTCTAGACAGGAGACGACGGAGGCCGAATCTCAGGAGCAGACCGACGGTAAACCTTCAGCGAATAAGACGCCCAACCAGTCTCTGGACGGCAGCGTGCACAAGCTCTCACGAGCGGACGTGATGCGCTCCGGTTCTGCCTCGCTCCAGGAAAAGCTGGATCCTGCGCTGGACCCATCCTCCCTCCCGCCACCGGATCCGTCTCTGCAGGCCGGGACGGGCAGCGTAAATGGAGCCGTGGAGCAGCCCGGGGGCTCGGCGTGCCTCAGGGACGGACGCTGGTTCCAGAAGCTTCTCCAGGCGGAGACGGACCGCATGGAGGCCTGGTGTCAGCAGATGGACCAAGAGACCAAAGACAAAGAGCTGTCAGAGGAGGGTGAGTTACTCGCTTAACATCTAATCGATAAGAAAAACAACTGACAATGAATTTCATTATTCAAGCAATTCCTAATGGATAAAAGCAATTAATTTAATTCACCGTGTTACCAGTGTTCAGGATCGGTACACCGTTTGCCCACCGCGGCACCGCCCCCACTGTCGTTTTGATTTTTAATAGTAATAAAAATCATTTAGTTCAGTTAGAGAACAGACACTATAATTAAAAACTGAACGTGTTTGCTCAATTCACCGTGTGCCGAACGAGAGTCGCAGCAGGAGTCAGATTTCATTTATCAGTCGGGAACTGACTCGCAAGACGATGGCGGAAGATTTGTGGATTTTTGCAGTATTTTGGATTTAAATCCAGTGCTAATAGGGAACCTGCAAAGGATTAATTGTGTTTTTCATTAAGAATAATAATGAACCCACCATTTAAGGCCCCGGTATACTTCAAACGAAATCGAAGAACGAACTGATGTGACGTCATTTCGAACAAAATCAGGCCAAAACGAAGTTCGTTTTGTGTTCTTTTTTGAAAGTTCGAAACGGCTTGCCTGAATGACTTTTCCTGAAAGTTCGCTCCAGCTGCAAAACACCTTCGTACTACCATTGGTCAGTGACAATAACGTAACAGGAGGTGTGCGCTGAGGCTCCGCCTTCACTCGTGTCGAAAGCGCCTCTGACTCATTTTGAGTACGTCGAGGTAAGATCTCCGCGGGTGAAAACATGAACACACTGGATAGCCGCTTTATAGTACAAAATGAAGTTGTGCTTGTAAAAAAATCATGTTTGATACTGTAAAGCTGCTTGACTTTTTAGCAATCTATTGAATAAAGTGCTATATGAAGTAGGGATGCACCGATCCGCCTTTTTCGCTTCCGATACTGATACCTGGGATTCAGTATCGGCCGACACCGATCCGATCCGATCTTCAAGTAATAAGAAAAGTGCTAATAAACTGTATGCCTCACTTAGGGCTGTGACGGTCGGCATGACAACTGCGCCACCGCGGTCATGGAGTGTCACCGGCGGTAGTGTGGCGTGTATATAATATATAATCTCAAAGGTCGCGTTAACCGAAAATTTTCCGTCATTGATGGGGTTTTTTTTAGCAGTGACGGAAAAAATCTGCTGCCTGTCCGTCATTTTGACAGATTACTGAGGCTGATGCATCTTGTAATTCCCACCCCTGTCCAGCAGGTGGTGACTGTGCTCGTGTGGCAGCAGAGCGCGAGTTCAGTCTCCAGAACAAAATGAACACGATGCGTTTGATTACACGCACCCAGTTTGTCCATTTTATTATATATTATAATACTTATGCTTACATAATTAAGTTTTTAATCCATTTCGTTTTGTTTTAAATAGTTTGTCTTATTTTTCTTTATTTTCTGCTTACTATAAGTTGGTCAACGAATGGCTTTTCTGAGGTATACGTGACATTGTTTACAACACTGATTGAACTGACGTGTTACAGATTTCGGTAAGCTACTGCAACTTTCAACATATTTTTTGATTTTCATGTTGTTTATTTCCTTCTGTAAAGTAGTAAAGAGGAAGAGATGATCGCGTTCACTCACAATCCTCAAAAAGTGTTCAAGATGAAAACTAAAAAGTGATGCAGACAGACTTTAACTTTTTTTTTTTTTTCATAATACTTTCTTTTCATGATATAAATAAATGCATAGCCTAGGCCCATTTGTTTATCCTATAAGTTTGTGAATAAATATGAAAATGTGGACGAAATCAGAAGCTATTAAAATGTCTTATAATTAAAATAAAAATTAAAATGATGCGGCAACATATGATAGATAGGACAGAGCAACAAAAAAAAAATGCTATTAACAATCTTTCATTGCGCAAAAGTGTTATAATATGAACGGCTCCCATACAGAGCGGCACAAAGCGCTTATGCGCATCCCGTGTGCAGAATGATGCGCTTGAAGCATCATGGAGTCGCAGCGCTCCACAGTGAAAAGTTCAAAGCACAAAGTGAAGATATATTGATGCGTATTGTATTACCGGTGTCTTAAGTATAATAATAGT